>JAEHOD010000076.1:402500-496137 GCA_016834595.1 Chlamydomonas schloesseri | reverse complement strand
CGCCCGCTGGCATCCGCCATCGCAGCTGGTCCTGCTTGCAGCCAGCAAGCTCAGCAACGCTTCGAACTCCGGCTTTCTAAAGTCTAAAGTCGATGCAGGAAGTAGCACAGGTACTCTTTCCCGCTGGTGC
Source organism: Chlamydomonas schloesseri (assembly GCA_016834595.1). Classification (NCBI taxonomy): domain Eukaryota; kingdom Viridiplantae; phylum Chlorophyta; class Chlorophyceae; order Chlamydomonadales; family Chlamydomonadaceae; genus Chlamydomonas; species Chlamydomonas schloesseri. Next base: position 496,007 of record JAEHOD010000076.1, on the reverse strand, counting down.
TCGGCTGGGACTCATCGACCTCCGGTGGCGCACTGAAGGGCACCACGCGGGCCATAGTAGTATTTGATGTTAGGCGTTATTACGTATTGCCACGACTATTACTTAGTCAAACGCTCTGAGTGCCGGCGGCGACCTTCCGTTGAACAGTTTTACACTGCCTCAGGCGCCTTTGGAGGAATCGGACATGGAAATTACATGAGCAATTATGATAGTAACAGTGCAGCTGCAAAAAAGCGTTTACATTGTGCGCTGCCTTTCCCGCCGTGTGGCACTAACCCCAGGACGGCCCCAGCAGCTATGGCAGTGGTCGGACTTCGGGGGGAGATGTAAACCAGCTGGAAGCTCCCATAGCCTTGCTCTCGATATTTATGCGTGAATCTTCGCATGGCACAACAAACAGGAACCCCCGCTCAGGTGGGGCTGTCAGTTGCGCAAACACTCTAGAACATCCTACCCTGCTACTCGATGCTCACACTTGGATAAACAAGTTTGCGCGCAACAAGCATGAGAGCCGTGCTGCTCGACCGCTTCCCACGTCCCCTCGCTCGCCGCGCCACAGCCCACATCCGGCTGATGGTCCCCAGGTCGGATGCACGCATGGTCTGGGGTCACGTTCACTGGGTCACATTCTAGGGCCAGGCCACGATCGACACCTGGTCGGGGTGGCCTGTTCATTGCGGCGCGGCTCGATCGCTGCACGCTATCTAGAAACACAACTCAGCCACCTCGGGCAATGGAGCCTGGTAAGGCGCATTGGGGCGCTCCTGGGAACCGGGGCGGGAGCGCGCGCGCTCGTGCGGTCTGGTCAGGTCCCCCCCCCCCGGATCCGAGCTCACCTTTTTAGGTCACCGGTCGCCGGGTCGCCTGAACCTGCTCGATTTTTGTCCAAATTCCGCACTCACTTATCAATACTCTGGAAACATATATGCAAGCTCTCATCGCCAAACTTGCGGCCACATCGCGCCATTTCGCTTCTGCGACGCCTCTGCTAGACGGCTCTAGCCCCAAAGCGCTAGCTCAAATTTGAATCATTCTTGAAAGCATAAGCTACGCAAGTTTTCGGATCTTCGAACCTTTCCAGCGCCCCTTCTGCGCCCTGCTAACAGCGGCCTGCTGGCTTTGCTCACTCCTAAGCGGCATATGAAAGCCGCCGTGACATGAGCATGGGAAGCCGGAGCACGGACCGCCACTCCGGAGAAGCGCGGACAGCGGGGCAGACCCAGTTGTTGGGGTGCCTGGGCGATCGCGTGGCGCAAGAGCAGCACCGTCGGTGAGTGTTGGGCGGGCGGGGGTTTCAGTAGGAGCTAGCTAGCTGGGGAAGGTGTACCGAGAAGAAACGCGCTTAGGAAATAAATTTGCAATATGGGGCTGAAATCGCACAGCACTTGACAAGCAGGTTTTCACGGTCACATGCGGGCTCATCCTCGAGTCCGCACCTCAATCCGCACCTCCACTCCTCATCCTTCAGTCCGCACCTCCAGTCACTCCAGCCCAAACAATGACCGCTTGCTCACTCAGCAGCCGCGCGCTGCACACGGCTAAACTCAACCCGTGCCAGCTGGTTCTCCACCTTAGAGGCTATGTTGGTGTACAACTGCAAATCTTTCTTCTCCTTGTACTTCATCATTGCGGCAGCTAGCATGCCCTGCCCTGTGAACAGGTTTCCAGACGTATTGAACTTAAGGTGCAGGCATTCAGAAAGACGAATGCTTGCACCTCATGCTTCGTGCTGCCGCCTGGTACCTGGACGCTTGCGCCCTGGTTAGGTTAGGTTGTACTGGTAGGGTGTACTGTTCGCCTTTAAACTGTGCGGCAATCCCGCTCTTGGAATTGTGGCAGCGATGCAATCGGCAGGGCTCTGGCGGGTTACGGCTTGGCTAGGATTCGCTGTGCGCGGAGTCATACGGACCATGGTGGCGGGAGGGTTTGCAGCAGCTTCCGACGGCCCTTGTGTGCTTGCACACTCGGGTTGTCCCCTCTGTAACTCCGCAACCACAACGCCGCCATCCCATCTGCACGAGTACTGGCCGTTAGCCTGGCCGTTGTGTCTGATTTTTGGGGTCGTTTGCAGGCCTTTGCCAGTCTGGGTATCCCTTCTCGTGGTTGGGACGAGGTCCCCCCCGTCCATACTTCCTGTCGCCGGGGCCTGGGGGGCGTATGCTGGTTGTATTGCCGCCTGACACTGCTGCCTCTCCGCCCCCGTCTCCGTAATGGTGTGTGGCCTGCATTTGCCTTGCTCCCTTGCTTTGGGTGGTGCTTCGTAGGTTGCCCGTATGGGCCGTGGGTTTTCATGGCACCCGTATGAGCTGTGGGGTTATCGGCACCCCGGACGAATGAGCGAACCCGTTTTGATGCTGCCGCTTGATCTCTGTCTGCTGGCTGTTGCTTGGTAGGTTGCGGGTCGGCGTTGGTGCCTTGGATGGTGATTCGTGCACAGACTTGGACTTTTAGCCTAAGCGGTGCATTCATGGGCCGCGCGCATCGTGATGCTGTGTTAGGAGTGGCTTTGGCCGGCTTTTGCCTTGCTTCGACACGCCTGCGCAGGGTCGGCAGCCGAGCAGGGGTGGCGGTTGGCTGCGCTCTTCGGGGCGGTGGTTCCCCTGTGCCACGACAGTGGTTACACTGTCCCCTTCTTGTAATAATCCGCAATCATAACGAAATTCCACCCTCGAGCAAGGCAGACAGCATCTCGCGCTGCTTAACGTAAAAATTGATAAATTTATTGCGATCCTCAACAGAGCTTTCTCCTTCTCTACCGCCTTCTTGCCGGCTCTAGATGTCGTGGACTGATGTCTACCCATGAGTGCATAAGCCGCGACTAAGATAGAGGCCGCTAGCACCAGTGAGACAAGCGCATATATTTTTTTCGGGAACGTGGCCGCAGGCCCTACCTGCGGGCCCGCCGCCATGAGGCCTTGGGGGCGATTTCTGTAAGTAAAGGACCCGGCGTCGGCGACTATTTTGGATTTCGGGGAGTACCCGGCGGACCCGGCGCCCATGCCGACCTCTGAGCCCCATATTTAGAGCACCAGCAATACTCCTGGCCGACATACACGTTATACAGACTACTTGACTTGACTAGATACTTCTCGAGTCCCGCGAGAGTCAAGTGGCCGCAAGCTCGCTCGGCTTCTTCAGGCTTCTTCTTGGTCTACGGGGACTCGCGTCCTCCATCCTGGCAGGGCAAGTATGTCTGTCAGCTATCGCACTTTGCTCTGGAGCCGACAAGCGGCCCAAGCGGCCCACGCGTGGTCCATTGTGCTTGCTTGGTAGGCTGTTTTGGTGGTCCGCCGGCCGGCCGTTCGCTGGCTGAGTAGGTAATGTGGTTCTAATGAACCCTTGGTTCTAATTGTTGCATTGCAGGAGCTCGGCGTGGGGCGGCTCAGGGACGGCGGAACTTGGCCTCGAAACGCAAAGATTCTGGGCGCTTCCTGGGACTCCCTTGATAACCGCCGCAAGGTACGCCAACAATGTTGTCTATGAATAGGCATATACTTTGGCCTAGTGTTTTCCTGGAGTGAGCTGCGACAGTAATGTAGCGTACGCGTATTCATCCTCGCTGTCGCTTTGTGCGGGCAGGATCTTGCGATTGTGTTGATTTCACAGCACCATGATGATTCGGTAGGCGCGCGCCTGCGTGTCTGGAAGGGGGTCGCGTTTGGTGACCGTGTCATGTTGATGCGCCTTCGCTCGGACGGGGCGCGCGGATGCCGTGGCCCGAAACGAGGGGCCGATACGTCGAATTCGTGGCGTGAGAGGGCCCTAGATCCCTTATCCCGGTCCGCTACCTACCGCTTCCCCACCTCGCCACGCGCCTGCAACTTGCCCTCTCACGCCCGTGCATGATGAGCCTGAATTCGACGTATCGGCCCCTCGTTTCGGCCCCGAGCGCGCGCGGCCTTGGCAAACCGGACAAAAGCATTGACGAGGGTGAAGATTTGAACTCACGCCCTTTCGGACTAGTAGCTTCTGCCGGATAAACCAGCTAGTGCCTGAAACTAGCGCCTTAGACCGCTCGGCCACCTCGCCATCCAATTTGGATCTCAGGAACCCAGATGCGCACTTTGAAGTTCTCAAGCCTACTTATACGCAAGCCGCCATGCCGTACAGGTTGTACGGCAACGCTGTACGGCGTCCCTGCCACGTCAGCATCGTAACCCGCCCATGCGCCGCCGTCATGGCCCGCTCAGCCGTGGCACAACGACACGACCGCCTGAAACATGCGGGGTACAGGGAAACCGGGCGCAACTGGCCACACACGACAGGAAGTCGCCCACCCAGTGGTGGGACTGGGACTGGCACATTTGGTGCAGGCCCGTACTCTCTCCGGCACCACTCTGTCCCGACATATGAAGGGTGGTTGTACCGCATGACGATGCACTGGCACACCGGCACGCTGCTGCAGGGCATGGAGGCCTGATGAGCACAGTGGCAGGCACACATGAAAGCACCCCTGCATGAAAGCAACGTTTGCTACCCTCTCCCCCCCCCCCCCCCGCCAGCCCCCTTTGTCAAGGAACCGATACCTTCGTGCAAACCGCGGCCTGGATAGGACTATCCGACTATGGGACATGAGAGGTCGTGTGTGTGGTGTGCCCGTGCCCTCGAACAACACATTGGGGGGGTTACTGCCTTGGCGCGTCAGCAGGCCTAGCAGGTCATGCACAAACAGGTAATAGACTGTGTTACGGGACATGCGCTGAATTGCGAATGCGAAAATGCGAACCGTGGCATGCTGGCTACACAGACCAAGCTAGGCGGACACCGATTGTAAGAGACCAATTGAAACAGGAGCGCAATGTCCGTAATGTCGTGTTCTCACATGTCAGAGACCCGGAGACTGGTCACCAAAATCTTTTGCGAGCAGCGAGCTCCCACACTCAAGCCCATCGCAGACAGCAGGGAAAGCCCGCAAACAGAAGCCACCCTTTCCCTCCACCACACTCCACATGCAAGCGGTTCGCCACGTGCTCACCATCCCACCCCCGGCCAAGACGTTCTGACAAAGCCGTACTGCAACACTATCCCCCGTCCTTACATCTGAGTGATCCCCCATTGCACTAATTGCACCGCCACAGCCGCCTCTACGACGGCACTGGCCAACGCAATTCCACGCCGCCACCCGCCTTTGGGGCGCTGGATCCTGACAGATCCGTGCCAGTATGCCAGTGCTCCCCCTCCCCAACCCCGACCACCCTTGCCATCCGCAGCCAATGCTTAGAACTGCTTGCCGCGGCAGCGCCGCCGCGGCGCCGACTCCGCTGCCTCCCTTCTTGGCTGCCTCGTCCCACTGCTCGTACACGATGTCGTGAAGGCGGGTCGATGGCCATGGTGGGGTCGGGCCGTGCGGCATGGTAGGCGGCGGCGGCGGCCGCGTCATAGGGGCACAACCTGGTGTGTGTGGTGGGTGTGCGTGTGTGGGTGGGTGTTAGTAAACGGAAACGGAGGGAATTCCCCGCATGTGTGTGTGTGTGTGTGTGTGTGTGTGTGTGTGTAAACGAGGAGGGAGGGAGGGGGGGGGACAATGCTGAGGGAGCTAGTGGGGGATGTCGCTGAGTAAGTAATGAAGGCACGGTGCAAGTACGAGGCCCCAGGGCGGGGGGGCTCCCAGCCCCAGCGTCAGCCACGCAGCCTGCCGCCGGCTTGCACACGAACACATCCCGATTCCCGACCCACCTTCTCCATGGTCACCAGCCGGCGGCTGTAGCGCATGGTGAGGATTTGCTCGCTGCAGCGGCAGTGGCAATGGCGGCGGCGGCGGCGGCAGCAACAGCAATGGAAGCGTCAGCAGTTGCATCGCGCATGAGCACCGTAAGCACGGCAAGCGACCACAATTATAGCATACGGTAGCATGCACCCACCCACCCAACCCACCCGCCCCGCCCGCCCGCCCGCCCGCCCGCCCGCCCAACCAGTCGCAATTCCTAGTCACAACGTCCACAATGCCATCAACCCCCCACTTGCTTTCCCCTGCTTCCCGTAGTTTGGCTAAGTTCGGGCTGGTAACCCCCAAAGGTCGCTTTGGTTTCTGGAATGAACTGCCCCCACCCCGCTAGCCCCCCTAGCCCCCACCCCGTCCTCCCACCTGTTGGCTACCAGCCGCAGCGCGGGGGTGGCCCGGCACCTCGGCCTCGCTGTAGGTCTCGGGCGTGGCAGGCAGGAAGTAGACCAGCCGCCCGCCCACCACCAGCAGCCGCGCGGATAGGTCCAGCAGGTCGCGCAGGCACTCACCAAGCGTGTAGGGCTGCGTGTGTGTGTGTTAGAGATCACAAGGGAGGGTAGGGCTGTGTGTGTTGTGTGTGTTGGTAAACGGAAACGGAGAGGAATCCCCGCAATCGCTCGCAGTTACTGACGGATACGCACCGAATACTTCTTGGACGGTGTGTGTGTGTGTTGTGTGTTTGAGTTGAGTGTGTGTGTGTGTATTGTACACGTGGGTGGGTGTGGGTGTAGGGTGCGGGGAGTTCATCTTAAATCGACCATTGCGAAACAAAAACCCGGAACCCTTGAGGCCCTTGAAGGGGGGACAGTTGTAACTACCAGCCCAAAAGCAAACCGAGCCCACAGCCCCCTGCTCACGCCCCCGTACCTGCGTGGCGGGTATGTGCGTGGAGGGGTCGGTGATGGGTTGCGTTTGTCCGCCAGCTCGGGCTTAGCGCCGCTCTTCTTGCCGCCTGCGCGCACGCCGTAGGGCGGGTCGCCGATGATTGCGTGGAGCACCTGGGGGGTAGCCATCCATGCATGGTGTTTAATCAAAAATGATTGCCATGTTCAGAGGTACAGCGGGGGGGGGATGGGCAGTTTCAGTGGTCGTTGAGGGTGGGGTGGTTGAGGTGGTTAGGGGTTGTGGCAAGCCCATTGGACACCTGGCCCTGCGTCTACCGGTATCATCGATGTTGCGCGTGTGCGTGCCTGTCCGCATCACTCACTTCCCGTAATAACGCTTTCCCGCTGCCCTCCCATTTCCTGTCCCCGCCTCCCTTGTCAACCTCGCCCCCTGGATGTCTCCTCCGTCTCCCATTATGATAGGCCACGCTCTCCTCCTCGCTCTTATGCATTTGGTTTGGTTTAGTTTGGGCTGGTAACCACACACACACACACACATACAGGTCTGCAAGGCCATGGGTGACGCCCCCCCACACACACACACCACCACCACCACCACCACCACCACCACCACCCCACCACCCCCACCCCCCACCCCACCCCCACCTCCTGCAGGTCGGGCCGCAGCGGGTGCTTGTGCGTGTCCAGGCGGATGAGGCCCACGGGCTGGGGCAGGCCGTACTGCGTGAAGTTGGATCCAATACACACACGGTCCGTGCCGCCCGGCCCGGGCTTGCCCTCGCGCAGCACCTTGATGTCGATGTCTGTGCCCATGACCTGCGTCGTACCGTCATACGTACGGGCACGTAACGGACACGTAACGGACACACAATGTTACAACAGCGTGCGCGAGGCGCGGAGAGCGAGGGGGGCTAGCTGCTTGTGGGTCAATGGCACGTTGTATGTGAGGGCTCACCGCATACCATGATTGCAGCCTCCTATATATATGTGTATGTGTATATGTGTGTGTGTGTGTGTGTGTGTTAGAGATAACAAGGGAGAGTACTATGTGTTGGTAAACGGAAACGGAGAGGAATCCCCGCAATCGCTCGCAGTTACTGACGGATACGCACCGAATACTTCTTGGACGGTACCCGCGTAGCCCCGGTAGTCATACTTACCCGCAGAAATAGCCTGGAACCCGTCGGGCGTTCACGAAGCAAACCGACCCCGACATGCACCCATATGCTTGTGACATGCGCCTAAAAACGTTTACCCAGCACGCCTAATTCCCTGATTCCCGCCCGCTGTCCGTAGTCTCACCTACAGGCGGCAGAGGAAGCATAGGCAAAGGGCAGCAGCGCGAAAGTGTGTGTGTGTGTGTGGCGTGTGTGTGTTGCGTGTGTGTGTGTATGTGTGCGTGAGCACGCGGTAGTGAGGAGCCCAGACCTGCCGCCGACAGGGTGTTGCGCAGCCCTGCCAATCACACGCCTGTGCCCTCCCACCCATTATTATTCAAGTCATGCGGAGCCCGCCCGCCCGCCCCGGGTCGCATTGGTTTCTGGAATAAACTACCCGCCCCCCCCCCCCCCCCCACACACACACCGCCCCTCCGCCCCCTTGCCCACTGCCCACTTCCCCCGGTGCCCCAACCCACTCACACACTCACACTCAACTCATGTCCGTCTGCCCACCCTGTGTACCCCACCGTACATGGCTACGGCGTGCTCGGCTCGAGACATGGATCGCTCCCCCCCCACCCCCACCCCTGGTTACCGCAACCCCATCCTCCCTTCAATCACCCATCCATCCCCTGGCCCCCACCTTGGCGCCGTAGTGCGCCGCCGCCACCAGGATGGAGCCCGTGCCCGCGTACGGGTCTAGCATCAGCTGCCCGCGCCTGACCTGTTTGGGGTGGCGGGGGTGGTGGCGGGGGTGGCGGTTCATTCCAGCAACCAAAGGAAAACGACCAAGGGGGATTGGCGGAGGGGTTGGCGGTGGTGGTGGGGGGGCGTAATGGTGGGGTGGCGTGTGTGTGTTGGGGGGGTTCCATGCATTTAAATTTAGGTGGGGGTTGTTGGGTTCAGTAGTCTTGGACTCCGTGGGGGGGGAGAGGGTGGGTGGAGGTGAGGCGGGGTTACATGCATTAGGATTGGATTAGGAAGACGTAGGGGGTGCGGGGGTGTGGGGTGTAGAAATGCACAAACGGCCGCTTCAAGGTTTGCGGTGGTGCGGCTTAAAGGGCATGTTGGCATGCCGAGTCCCAACTCTTCAGGTCCTGCCGCCCCCGCTCGGCCTCTTTCCGCATGCCACCTCCATTCACACACCCTCCAAATACGCACCCACGCCCCCCCCCCCACACACACTGCCCACCGCCCACCGCCCACTGCCCACCGCCCCCACCTTGGCCTGGTTGCACATGATGAAGGCGATCTCGGCGTCCATGGAGGTGGGGCCCAGGTACAGCCGCCGCTTGAGGCTGTAGCTCTCCAGCACGGAGCGGTCCGCGGCCGCCACCTACCGTGTGTGGGGTGTGGGGTGGGGGGGGGAGTGTAAGGGGGGTAGTTTTTTCCAAACCCAAGCAAAACACCAGAGACAGAGGGGGGCACGTGGGTATGTGGGTACGTGTGTGTGTGGGGGGGGGGGGGAGTGGGTGGCTGCGTGGGACGGGTCTTGTATCTTTCGCGCGTTGCTGCTGCTGCTGTTGCTGCTCCCAGGCCCGTTTGTCCAAGTCCGTCCTTACCCTTCCCGTCCAACGCCATTGCAGCTAAACCACTTGTTCGACTGCCTCAGCCCCACTCCTACTGGGACCTGGAATCCGGAACCCATCCTCCGACCCGCCCAAACCCACCCATCGACCCAGGTTGCACCCAGCCCGCACCCAACCCCACCACCGCACCCACCCACCCACCCACCGCACCCACCGACCCACCCACTCACCGCACCCACCCAACCACCCACCGCACCCACCCACCCAACCCACCCGCCCCCACCACCACCCCCGCACCCGCACCCGCCTACGCACCTGGCGCCCAAAGTAGTACCTCCGCGGCAGCGCCACGTCCACCAGGCTGTCGTTGTCCTCGCAGTCCACCACCAGCAGCACGAACTGCAGGTCCGGGCTGCGCAGCTTGACCTTGCCCTGGTGGGGCGGGGCGGGGCGGGGCGGCGTGTGTGGGTGTGGGTGTGTGGGTGTGGGGTGTGTGTGTGTGGGGGGGTATGGGTGGATGTGTGGGTTTTGTGGGTTTGTGGGTGTGTAGATGTGAATGGAGGAAGGAGGTGCGAGTGAGGGAGGGGGGCAGGGGAGGTGAGAGGTGGAGGCGAATCGCGATGGCAGGTGGGTTGTGGTAGACGGGAGTACTTTTACCAGGCCCTTGGCACCACGTGCCACAAAGGGAGGCTGCGATGCACAGATTGGCGTGAAAGTGTGGCGCCCCCCTGCGGCCCCCCTTCCCCAACTGACCCAATGTCCCCTCACATGCTGGCCCTCTAGCCGCTAGCAACCCCCGGCAAGTCCTTCTTCCCGTATTGAGCCGTACTGCCCACATGGATGGCTTGTCCCCGCCCCCGGCTGTGCCCCCGCAACACCCTCCACGCCTGCCCAACACCCTGTAGCACATGCCGGTACCCCCGCTCTGCCGCCGACCTGCTCTCTCACCCCTACTCGCTCATCATCATGCCCACGGCCCCCCCCGCCCCCCCGGCCCCCCCCGCCCCCCGGCCCCCCCCCGGACCCCCGCACCTTGAAGGGCAGGAACTCCAGCTTTTCGATCATGTCCAACTGCTGGTCCATTGACAGCTTGGACCCAAACGTGTCGACCACCACCTTGAAGCTCTGGTCCGGCCCCGTCCAGGGCGCCTGGAGACGGGTGCGGCGGGCGGTGAGTGGGGGTAGTTCACTCCAGAAACCAAAAGCGCGCGTGTGTGTGTGGGGGGGGGGGGTTGTGGTTACCAGCCCAAACTAAACCAATCTAAAGGAAGCGGAGTTGAGTAATGCAATTACGGTAATACAACGAAATACTCGTTAGGTTGAAGCAGTCGAAGAAGACGTGTGGAGTGCGCCGGCGACTAGAAATGCCACCCGAGCTCGGCGGCCAGACACAGAGATGTCACGCACAGGCAGCAGGGCAAATACCACGACTTACCTGGCGACCAGGAAAGCAGCCCCGACGCCAGGTAGCACGCGCCGGGCCAGAAGCGGGACATGTGAAAAAGGGAAGCAGCAGGGTTCGAAAGGGCAAGGCACAGTGAAGGGGCCGAGGCGCGGCGGTAGAAGGAAAAAGGAAGTAGACAGCACAGACTATGCACACACGAGCTCAGGTGGCAAAAGAGGGGCGGGCAAGGAGAGGGGCGGATTAAGTGCGAAGTACCAGGGATGGGGTAGGCAATGGTGCGGGCGATGAGGAGGTTAGCAGCGTAGGAGTGCGGCAAGCAGTGTGCGGGCCGCGTGCGGCTCCCCACAAACACTGCCAGCCCGGACGTCCCCCCCGCACCAGGGGACTCCCGGGGTAATGGGGGAAGGGCGTGAGCAGGGCGGCACGGGGCGGAAGGGGCAGGGGGTCGGGGGGCTGGGGAAAAAAGAAAGAGGGGTAGGTGTGGTGGAGGTGTAAAGGAAGGGGGACAGGAGGGCGGTGCGGGGGGCGGGAAGGGACAGGGACGGAACCAAGGGCGTGGCGGGACCAAGGGTGGAGGGGGGCAGGGTGGGGAAGGGCGGTGACAGGGGAAGGCATGGGTTAGGGGCGGAGCAGAGAACAGGCAAGGCAGCAGGCTACACAAGTAGGACTCACTCATCGGCAGGCGTGGCCGTATGAAGGTGGTGGCCGGGGAGGCAGTAAGAGTTATACTAAGAGGCTAGAAGCCGTCGGCATGCGGCGGCGGCGGCGGTGGGGCGCCGCCAAGGTAGGCATGCAGTCGGGCGAGCAGGTCAAGAGGGGGGGGACGGGTGGGGCGGGGGCGGCGGGTGGCGCCGGGTGGCCGCGGCGGGGGGGTGGGGGAGGTAGTTCATTACACGATCGAAAGCAAAGGGCAAGGGGGCTTTGAGACAGAGGGCGGCGCGCGGGGCGTATGCGCCCCCACTTTCGGAGCCCTCCTCCCTTACATCCCTTATTCTTAGGGTGCCGGGTCGAACCTGCCTCCACACCTCTTCCCATTCTCTGCTCCCCTGCACCACTCACCCCACATCTACGGTACACCCCAACATAAAGGTTGAGGCCACACCTCCTCCGCTCCCTGGCTGGTTTAGGGTTCAGGGTCTATGGATTTTTGCTTGGGTTGGAATGAACTAACCCCTCCCCGACACACAAACACACACACACACACACATACACACACACCGTGTCGACCCTTCCTCTCCTTGTGCTTTTCTAACACACACACACACACACACACACACACACACACACACACACACACACACACACACACACCGTCATGCTCTGCTCTCACCATGGCCGCCTCCGGGTACGCCCTCAGCGCCGCCTCCAGCTCCTCCCAGGTCGAGCCCTCGCCCCACACCTCGATTAGCATCTGCACAGAGGCGAGGCGCCGCGGTGACGCATCATGAATGCGACAATACATGAAGGGACAGCCCGACCAAGCAAGGGTGCCCCGCATCATGAAGGAGGTTGGTGGAGGGGGGGCGTCGGCGCGTCGTTGGCAGGGCGCGCCTTCGTGTCTAGGGAGGCAAGCGCCACCAAACCGGGCGCATTGGATGCATGGACAGCGCGGTGTTGGTGGTGTGGCGTGACAGAGGCTTGGGAGACTAAAGCAAGGTTGTGCCGATAGGGTGCAATCTTCTGTGCCTACCATTGGGCGTGCGTATCATGAAACCCTAGACCAATAGCTGTGCTGTGTCCGGCCCCCCCTACACACACATACACACACGCTAGCCACTTCACCCAAGCGTAACCCTCCAAGACCCTTCTACAAACCTTTGTGAGCAAGGCCCGTTGCCCGATGCTCCTTGCGGCCTCCTCAGACGGCAGCGTCACATACCAAAACGGTGAGTGCTCCAGGTCGCCCGCTGGCATCCGCCATCGCAGCTGGTCCTGCTTGCAGCCAGCAAGCTCAGCAACGCTTTCGAACTCCGGCTTTCTAAAGTCTAAAAGTCGATGCAGGAAGTAGCACAGGTACTCTTTCCCGCTGGTGCTCGGCTGGGACTCATCGACCTCCGGTGGCGCACTGAAGGGCACCACGCGGGCCATAGTAGTATTTGATGTTAGGCGTTATTACGTATTGCCACGACTATTACTTAGTCAAACGCTCTGAGTGCCGGCGGCGACCTTCCGTTGAACAGTTTTACACTGCCTCAGGCGCCTTTGGAGGAATCGGACATGGAAATTACATGAGCAATTATGATAGTAACAGTGCAGCTGCAAAAAAGCGTTTACATTGTGCGCTGCCTTTCCCGCCGTGTGGCACTAACCCCAGGACGGCCCCAGCAGCTATGGCAGTGGTCGGACTTCGGGGGGAGATGTAAACCAGCTGGAAGCTCCCATAGCCTTGCTCTCGATATTTATGCGTGAATCTTCGCATGGCACAACAAACAGGAACCCCCGCTCAGGTGGGGCTGTCAGTTGCGCAACACTCTAGAACATCCTACCCTGCTACTCGATGCTCACACTTGGATAAACAAGTTTGCGCGCAACAAGCATGAGAGCCGTGCTGCTCGACCGCTTCCCACGTCCCCTCGCTCGCCGCGCCACAGCCCACATCCGGCTGATGGTCCCCAGGTCGGATGCACGCATGGTCTGGGGTCACGTTCACTGGGTCACATTCTAGGGCCAGGCCACGATCGACACCTGGTCGGGGTGGCCTGTTCATTGCGGCGCGGCTCGATCGCTGCACGCTATCTAGAAACACAACTCAGCCACCTCGGGCAATGGAGCCTGGTAAGGCGCATTGGGGCGCTCCTGGGAACCGGGGCGGGAGCGCGCGCGCTCGTGCGGTCTGGTCAGGTCCCCCCCCCCCCGGATCCGAGCTCAACCTTTTTAGGTCACCGGTCGCCGGGTCGCCTGAACCTGCTCGATTTTTGTCCAAATTCCGCACTCACTTATCAATACTCTGGAAACATATATGCAAGCTCTCATCGCCAAACTTGCGGCCACATCGCGCCATTTCGCTTCTGCGACGCCTCTGCTAGACGGCTCTAGCCCCAAAGCGCTAGCTCAAATTTGAATCATTCTTGAAAGCATAAGCTACGCAAGTTTTCGGATCTTCGAACCTTTCCAGCGCCCCTTCTGCGCCCTGCTAACAGCGGCCTGCTGGCTTTGCTCACTCCTAAGCGGCATATGAAAGCCGCCGTGACATGAGCATGGGAAGCCGGAGCACGGACCGCCACTCCGGAGAAGCGCGGACAGCGGGGCAGACCCAGTTGTTGGGGTGCCTGGGCGATCGCGTGGCGCAAGAGCAGCACCGTCGGTGAGTGTTGGGCGGGCGGGGGTTTCAGTAGGAGCTAGCTGGGGAAGGTGTACCGAGAAGAAACGCGCTTAGGAAATAAATTTGCAATATGGGGCTGAAATCGCACAGCACTTGACAAGCAGGTTTTCACGGTCACATGCGGGCTCATCCTCGAGTCCGCACCTCCAATCCGCACCTCCACTCCTCATCCTTCAGTCCGCACCTCCAGTCACTCCAGCCCAAACAATGACCGCTTGCTCACTCAGCAGCCGCGCGCTGCACACGGCTAAACTCAACCCGTGCCAGCTGGTTCTCCACCTTAGAGGCTATGTTGGTGTACAACTGCAAATCTTTCTTCTCCTTGTACTTCATCATTGCGGCAGCTAGCATGCCCTGCCCTGTGAACAGGTTTCCAGACGTATTGAACTTAAGGTGCAGGCATTCAGAAAGACGAATGCTTGCACCTCATGCTTCGTGCTGCCGCCTGGTACCTGGACGCTTGCGCCCTGGTTAGGTTAGGTTGTACTGGTAGGGTGTACTGTTCGCCTTTAAACTGTGCGGCAATCCCGCTCTTGGAATTGTGGCAGCGATGCAATCGGCAGGGCTCTGGCGGGTTACGGCTTGGCTAGGATTCGCTGTGCGCGGAGTCATACGGACCATGGTGGCGGGAGGGTTTGCAGCAGCTTCCGACGGCCCTTGTGTGCTTGCACACTCGGGTTGTCCCCTCTGTAACTCCGCAACCACAACGCCGCCATCCCATCTGCACGAGTACTGGCCGTTAGCCTGGCCGTTGTGTCTGATTTTTGGGGTCGTTTGCAGGCCTTTGCCAGTCTGGGTATCCCTTCTCGTGGTTGGGACGAGGTCCCCCCCGTCCATACTTCCTGTCGCCGGGGCCTGGGGGGCGTATGCTGGTTGTATTGCCGCCTGACACTGCTGCCTCTCCGCCCCCGTCTCCGTAATGGTGTGTGGCCTGCATTTGCCTTGCTCCCTTGCTTTGGGTGGTGCTTCGTAGGTTGCCCGTATGGGCCGTGGGTTTTCATGGCACCCGTATGAGCTGTGGGGTTATCGGCACCCCGGACGAATGAGCGAACCCGTTTTGATGCTGCCGCTTGATCTCTGTCTGCTGGGCTGTTGCTTGGTAGGTTGCGGGTCGGCGTTGGTGCCTTGGATGGTGATTCGTGCACAGACTTGGACTTTTAGCCTAAGCGGTGCATTCATGGGCCGCGCGCATCGTGATGCTGTGTTAGGAGTGGCTTTGGCCGGCTTTTGCCTTGCTTCGACACGCCTGCGCAGGGGTCGGCAGCCGAGCAGGGGTGGCGGTTGGCTGCGCTCTTCGGGGCGGTGGTTCCCCTGTGCCACGACAGTGGTTACACTGTCCCCTTCTTGTAATAATCCGCAATCATAACGAAATTCCACCCTCGAGCAAGGCAGACAGCATCTCGCGCTGCTTAACGTAAAAATTGATAAATTTATTGCGATCCTCAACAGAGCTTTCTCCTTCTCTACCGCCTTCTTGCCGGCTCTAGATGTCGTGGACTGATGTCTACCCATGAGTGCATAAGCCGCGACTAAGATAGAGGCCGCTAGCACCAGTGAGACAAGCGCATATATTTTTTTCGGGAACGTGGCCGCAGGCCCTACCTGCGGGCCCGCCGCCATGAGGCCTTGGGGGCGATTTCTGTAAGTAAAGGACCCGGCGTCGGCGACTATTTTGGATTTCGGGGAGTACCCGGCGGACCCGGCGCCCATGCCGACCTCTGAGCCCCATATTTAGAGCACCAGCAATACTCCTGGCCGACATACACGTTATACAGACTACTTGACTTGACTAGATACTTCTCGAGTCCCGCGAGAGTCAAGTGGCCGCAAGCTCGCTCGGCTTCTTCAGGCTTCTTCTTGGTCTACGGGGACTCGCGTCTCCATCCTGGCAGGGCAAGTATGTCTGTCAGCTATCGCACTTTGCTCTGGAGCCGACAAGCGGCCCAAGCGGCCCACGCGTGGTCCATTGTGCTTGCTTGGTAGGCTGTTTTGGTGGTCCGCCGGCCGGCCGTTCGCTGGCTGAGTAGGTATAATGTGGTTCTAATGAACCCTTGGTTCTAATTGTTGCATTGCAGGAGCTCGGCGTGGGGCGGCTCAGGGACGGCGGAACTTGGCCTCGAAACGCAAAGATTCTTGGGCGCTTCCTGGGACTCCCTTGATAACCGCCGCAAGGTACGCCAACAATGTTGTCTATGAATAGGCATTACTTTGGCCTAGTGTTTTCCTGGAGTGAGCTGCGACAGTAATGTAGCGTACGCGTATTCATCCTCGCTGTCGCTTTGTGCGGGCAGGATGCTTGCGATTGTGTTGATTTCACAGCACCATGATGATTCGGTAGGCGCGCGCCTGCGTGTCTGGAAGGGGCGCGTTGGTGACCGTGTCATGTTGATGCGCCTTCGCTCGGACGGCGCGCGGATGCCGTGGCCTGAGACTTCTTGCTGTCCCCATTTCCGCCCCCCCCCCCGCCCCCAACACACACACACACACACTTCTTTGACAGACATGACCCCTCAGGTGAAGCTCCAGCGTCCTGAGAAGCTCTGCCCGCGCTGTGGCAAGGTACGGTCCACTCCCTGTGCCAACTCAGCTCATCTCAAATGCCTACACACACTGCCCGAAACCTAGCCCGCCCCCCCCCCCCCCCCCCACACACACACGTTTGCACCGCGCCATGCCGGCCTCACTCCGCACTCGCATACCGTTTTCAACTTCTTACAGATGCTCAAGCACGCGCAGCTTGCGGTGCACAAGAAGAACTGGCGCCTCTACCGCGCCTGCATCGCCGCCAACGCCCGCCGCAGGGCGCGCAGCCCCCTCCCCACACACGTGGTGGCGCTAATGAAGCGCGAGCGGAAGGCCAAGCCCTGCCCGCACTGCAAGGAGGTGCGGAGAAGTGCTTCCCCAGTGTTAACTTGTGACGCGCCTGTTCTCTTATATCAGCCGTATCAACATCACGGCGCTGACCCAACGAACGAACTTTGCACGCTGCGCACCACCAGCCTCACTCACGTCCATCCAGTGCCTAAATCCACCACCATCGTCCACCGCTACCCGCAGGTGCTCAAGCACGCGCAGCTCGCGGTGCACAAGAAGAACTGGCGCCTGTCCGGGTTCTGCACTCCCAGGCCCGCTGCTGCTGCTGCTGCTGCTGCTGCTGCTGCTGCTGCTGCTGCTGCTGCTGCTGCTGCTGCTGCTGCTGCTGCTGCTGCTGCTGCTGCTGCTGCTGCTGCTGCTGCTGCTGCTGCTGCTGCTGCTGCTGCTGCTGCTGCTGCTGCTGCTGCTGCTGCTGCTGCTGCTGCTGCTGCTGCTGCTGCTGCTGCTGCTGCTGCTGCTGCTGCTGCTGCTGCTGCTGCTGCTGCTGCTGCTGCTGCTGCTGCTGCTGCTGCTGCTGCTGCTGCTGCTGCTGCTGCTGCTGCTGCTGCTGCTGCTGCTGCTGCTGCTGCTGCTGCTGCTGCTGCTGCTGCTGCTGCTGCTGCTGCTGCTGCTGCTGCTGCTGCTGCTGCTGCTGCTGCTCTGGCTGCTGGCGTCGGCGGCGCAGGTGTGGCAGCTAGGGCTTATACTCGTCGTCTGTTGCACTCGCCGTAGACCATACGGCACATATGCGAGCGGGGACACCATGTCTGCCAAGGAGCGATAGATAAATGATCCATTAAGCTTGGGCCCCTCAGAATTTCCACCAGTCATGAGTTTGCGGTAAATAACGACGTCCTGTATCTTGCGACGTAGGTGCGGCCGAGGCGCTTGTTAACCCCGCGCCTGCGCCTGCGCCTTCGCCTGCACCTGCGCCGCCGCCGCCGCCGCCGCGCACGCCCGCGCCGCCCGTGCCCCGCAACCCGTCGGCACCTGCGCGGAAACTCAAGCAGACCACCCTCACCACCCACCCCACTGCCCCGACTGCACCAGCCGCCCCCGCACCCGCCCCTGCCGCAGCAGCCGCAACCCTACGCCCCGACGGTCACCTGACCGTCCTGACCCTCAACACCCGCAGCCTCGACAGCCATCTCGAAATCGCCAACATCACCATTACGGACGCCCACACACCCGACATCATTGTGCTTACCGAAACCAAAATCCCATACGCCAAAAGACACGTGGTCGGGCGTATCAAAGCCATGTTCAGCGACCGGTACCAAACATACATGAGCAACCACAGCAGCTCACGCGGCAGCCAGGCGGGGGTGCTGATTGGTGTCACACACCGCTTCAGCAAGCCCACCGGCACCGAAGCCATCGCACCACCACAAGGACTCGAGGGATACCTACTGCATGTCAAGGTAGCACCGCTTCACAGCCCGCCGCTGCACGTCCTCGGCATCTACGCGCCCGAGGACCCAAACACACGTGCGCACCTGTACACACACTGTCAAACCGTCCTCAATGACGCGGCGCGTACAGACCCCGCACAGCATGTCATCCTGGCGGGAGACTGGAACGCCGTGCTACACCCCTCCGACCGTAGTAGCCAACAACTGGACAGCGCCGACCGCAAACACCAAGAATTCGCACGCAGCACCGGCCTCCACCCCATCCGCCCACCCACATGCGACGCCCCGCGCACACACACCTACACGCAAACCCACAACAACCTCGCCACCCACACCAGCCGCATAGACGACATCCTGCTGAGTCACCCGACACACGCAGCCTCCACAGCTGAAGGCGGCGCCACCGAGCGCACACACGAATGTGGGGGCCCTCTGGACCACCACGCGCTTGTCGCCTCCATCCCTCTGGCCGCACTGCGACTCCTCCCCAACCCGCCCGCCGCCGCACCCAACACGCCTCCCACGGACACCTGGACGCACTTCCACAAACCCACCCTTGCACAAAAGCAACGGGCGACGGTCGACATGGAATCCAACTACGGCGCCGCCATCTCCACCCTCTTAACCAAACTGCGCGACTCTCACGCCGCCATCACCCAAGCCCTCGCCAGCTCAGAGCGCGCAACCACTGACGACGAAGCTTCCACCATACGCCAAGCACTACGCACATCCCCAGCCATCGCACACACCGATGTACAAGCCCTGAGCCTCGAGCTTGACCAACTCCTACAGAACTGTCTCTCCTGCCTCACACGACAATGCGACCGCAAACCACCGCGCGCGACCCGCCCATACGCCAAACGGGCCGACAGCCGACGCATCCGGTCGCTCCTGCAACAGACCAAACGGCTGCGGCGCGCACTGAACCAACCCACGCCACCGGCCGCTGCGCCGTCCCCAAACCCCACACACATCCCAACTCAACCACCCGCCCCCCAAACCCACCCTGCCCCGCCCCCCGCCCCAGTCGCTACCCCCACCACCCGCGCCCACGCACGTAGAGCCCGCCACCCCCGCATCCACACGCGAACACCTCAGCTCCCTACTGGAGAAAACGAAAACTGACCTACGCACCGCCACCGCCGCCCTACGCAAACGCCATGCACAGAAGGCGATTAAGAAAATCCGCACCCTCCTTGCCACAAACCCCAAGCAAGGACACCAACGCATCCTCAACAGCTCCGAGGCACCGCGTGGCACCCCCACCATACGGGACCCCGACCTACCCAACACCGTCCACACCACGCCGACAGGCATACTGGACGCCCTGCACCGCCATTTCTCAAACCTCGCACGCCCTATAGGAGGCCGCCGCCTTAATCACTTTAACCCACACACGACGAGAAACTACCCCTTTACCGCACCAGGCGCCCCAGACCCCATGCCCACACTCGCCAAGGCCAACGGCACGCCCACTACTCTCCTACCGGGCATGGCCGACCCCACAAACTTTCGATGTTGCCTCAACCACCTCAGCCGCAACAAAGCACCAGGCCCCGATGGTATCCCTAATGAACTACTCCAATGCCTACCGTCCTCCCTTCAAGACGCCATCCACCAACTCATGTTGCTCATGTGGGTGAAAGCCGAAACGCCCAAACAATGGACACTATCCGAAACCCTCATTTGCCCACACATAAAAATAGCAAACCAATAGCAAACCAATAGCAACACGAGCCACCTCTACAGCATATAAGGCGACCTTCACTACCTCACCCTACCTGCAAAAAAATGCAGAAAGCATTTAAACCACGCCCTATACTTGAAACAATAAAGACTGGCTCGATTCCCATACCACCCGCTCCAAACGAGAAAATAACATTTACGACCACGCTCCCACAAAACATGGAGGTGGTAAAGAAATACGAAAAGGAGTTCAAGCTCTCAGTAGCTAAGGGGCTACGCAGCCTGTGGGGAGAGACTGGCCCCGAAGACATCCAAGTCGCCAAGAAGATCGGCATTGTAAAAGCGGGCAAACCAGAGGAGAAGGAGGGCAACACGCGCATCATCCTGGACTTCTCGGTGACACCGCACGGCAAGCGACTCCTGCGAGACCATGTCGACGAGTCCTCGATGTTCCGCACCCCCGCGGGGCGCAACGTCCCGGAGCTCGACTGGATGGTGCAGCAGAACAGAAAACCTCTCAGGCCAACGAAGCACACCCTATGCTTCTTTGGCCTGGAGGTCGAACGCGAGCCCGACGTGTGGACCATGCTGTGGGAACTCGGCATCGGCCCGTTGAGCGTGGAGCAGCAGATCGACCCCCAGCTACAACTGCTCCGCGCAGACAGCTGGTTGGTCACCATCGCCGCAGACGACGAGCTCCCAGCGGAGCTCGAAGGGAAGCTGGAGGAGGCCGGCGGACAGTCCATCACGTGGGTGGTGCAGTACGATAGCGGGACCCTACAGCTGGGGGTAGCGCGCTTTGACATGGACAGCTACGAGAAGAACCCGGCCGTGGTGAAGGCCAAAGCAATGCTCGTAGACTGGCGGGAGCGACGGGAGCGGTGCAGGCAGGCGGAAGTGGAGGAGGAGGACGAGAAGGAGAAGAAAAAGGAGGAGGAGAAGGGCGGCCGCGGCGGGAAGGGTGGCGGCGACAAACCGCCGTCGCCGCCGCCGCCACCACCGCCGCCGCCGCCGCCGCAACCGCTGCCGGACCAGGAGGACACACAGCTGCAGCAGCAGCAGCAGCAGCACGAGGAGCAGCTACGGAAGGAGCGGTACGCAGCCCACCTGCGCGAACAGGAGGAGATGGAGGAGCAGATCCGGGATGCGCTGAAGCAGGCGACGCCTCCCAAGCAGGAGGGACACGGCAAGGACGCTAGCGGTGACGAAAATATGGGAGACGGGGGCGGGGAGGACGCGGAAGAGGGCGAGGTGGCAGGCGGCAAGAACGGCGGGGATGGAGCTGCCCCGCGGCCGCCAAACGGCATGCCCCTACACGGGGTCAACGTGGACCCAAGCAAAACCGCCAACGGTGCTGCGGCAAAAACGGATACGGCCACCGCTAAGGGCAGCGCCGTGCAGTCGGACAAACCCGACAGCCGCAGCACCCCGCTGGCGGCAAGCCTGCCCCACAAAATCAGCAGCAGCAACAACAACAGCAGCAACAGCAACAGCAACAGCGACAGCAAGGAGCGGCCGCCAACGACCAACACCAGCACTAACGCCGGTTCTGCTGCCGATGGTAACGCGCAGGACGGTAGCGAGGGTGGAGGCGATCGGGTGGTGGAGGACGACCGCCACCGCCGCGGTGCCATAGCCAAAGCAGCCGCAACGGTGGCGGAGAACGCAAGGGCCAAGCAGCGGGCGAAAGGACCGGCGACGGAAGGGGAGGTGGACGAGACCACCAGCCTACCTGCTGCGGTCCCTGACCTGCTGCAGCAGGTAACCCCACTGCCGCAACGCGGCAGCCAGCGCCGTAGAATGAACGGCAACACACCGCCGCCGGTCAACCTAGCCGGCGCAACCAGCAACCGCAACAGTGACGACAGCAGCAGCAACGGCTATGCATCCGTGGACGACGAGGAGGGCGACCCCCCTGCCCCCTCGCTCAAGCTCATGGATGAGGACCAACCTTCGCCCTTTGGGGCATAATGCGTAAGCGCAGACAGGGCGGCCGTGTATTGTTGCGACCACTACGTATAGCGACGCACAATGTACGCGGCCTACTCTCGCACCGAGGGGGCACCCCTGATGCGAAGCGTCTGATTGCGCTGATGAAATCTTGGGAAATAGCACAGCTGGATATTATCTGCCTACAGGAGACACGGGTCACGGCGGATCTTATTGACACAGCCAGGAAACAGCTCTTTATTGCAGCAACAGCAATCAGAGGCAGTGAGTATCTCTCGTTCTGGGGACCAGCCAGCACGGGGCCGAATGGAAGTCCGGCTGGGGGAGTTGCCATCCTCGTCAGGAGCTCTCTAGCAGAACAGCTCACGGCAACTGAAACTGTGGAGGCCAGATCAGATGACGGACGCCTGGTACAGCTACCGCTAGAATGGGGGGGACACAGCTTCAACCTGGTAAGCGCATATCTTCCATCAGGCAGTGCAGCGGGACAGCGCAATTTTATCCAGCAGCAGCTAGCTCCCCTCGCCAGCAATGGGAAACATAACATTATCTGCGCGGACTTTAATTTTGTCATGCAGCCACAGCTTGACTGCACGAACCCCGACGCCCGGTCAGCAGACAGCGTAACAGCCAACCAGCTTGCATCAGCGTACCCGGGCCTGGTAGACGTCTTCAGACAGCTGCATCCGACTCTACGCTCGTATACATATTTTTATCGAACCAGGAATATTGCTGGAGCATCACGCCTGGACCGAATTATGGCATCAGCAGCCATCAGCGAGAATATAACTTCATGTCGGGTGGAGAATGGTGCCCCATCTGACCACCGTATGGTAATTTGTCGTCTAGCGCCCTCGTCATCAGCGGCAGTACAGCAACAGCCTGGTAAAGGGCTACGGCAATGTAAGCTATATTTTATGGACCACGGCGACCTTCGTCAGAGGTTTATGGACTGGTTTGATGAAAATGCGACCACTATGCCGTCCAACCCAACAGCAATAATTGACTGGTGGCCATTGTTTAAATCATCAATGGTTACTACAATTTACCATCTTAATAAGGAATCAATTCGACGGCATCATGCAGCAACAGAACAGCTAACACAGGCCAACATAGCGGCAGCTCAGGCATTTGCAGCAGTTGAACGGGCTGCCACTAGAGGACAGCAAGTCCACGACCTAGCGCATAACGCAGTGTCAGCACGTACAGCAGCAGCTCACGCAGCGGTGGAGGCCAGCGTATCTACAGAAAGACGCACCCGACACACATGGCTACGGATGGGAGAGCAACCGAACCCAATTATGACTAAACTCCTACGCCCACCGGCCACATCCAGGCGTATTCATGCTCTAAAATGCGGTAATGGAGCCACAACGTCTGACCCAGTTAAGTTAGCACAGGAGATGATTACCTTCTGGAGCGGCATCAGTAACACAGCAACGACCAATTCGGAGGCCCGCGCAACTGTCCTACAGGCCCTGCGGGCAGCGGGGCGCCGCTGCCCCCCGGGCGTAGCTCCAGAGATGGGTAGCCCTGTTGTGACGAGGGAGGAGGTGGCCAAGGCGCTGAAAGCAGCACCAGCCGGAAGGGCGCCTGGCGCGGATGGCATCCCAGCTGACCTTTACAAACGTTTTGACAACAAATTTGCACCAATACTAGCATCAGTCTTTTCAGCAGCAGCCCAGCAGCAGCGACTACCAAAGGGTTTCCTGGACGGAGTGATATGTTGCCTGCACAAAGCTGGAGACCCAACTGTGACAGCGAACTACAGACCTATCACACTGCTTGACACAGACTACCGCACCCTAGCACGGGTTCTTGCTACTAGGCTGTCGAAGGCCTTCAGCCAGACCATCAGCCCAGAACAGACAGCTTTCCTCCCGCTAAGACGGATTGCCGATAATATTGCGTTGCTGCAACTGGCACCACACGTCCTCAGGGGGTCAAATGAATCTGGAGTGGTAGCTTTCTTGGATTTCCATAAAGCATACGACACAGTCAACCGGGAATTTATGTTGGAATGCTTGGAAGCACTTGGTGTTGGTGACGGCTTCCTGGAATGGGTGCGCTTGTTACACGACGGTACACGCTCCGCAGCATTGGTCAATGGTCACCTCTCGCAATTTATTGAATTCACAGCCGGTGTTCGACAGGGCTGCCCGCTAGCGCCACTACTATACCTAGCAATTGCTCAAGCCCTTCTCGCATGGCTCTCAAGCCAAGGCTTTGGCATTGACATACATAAACTGAAAGCATCCCAATATGCAGACGACTACTCGCAGTTTCTACGTAACCTGGCGGAGATACCGGCCTTTATCAATGCTATGGAGCAGTTTGGAAAGGCTTCAGGCCAACGCCTTAACGTAACTAAATCAGAAACTATTATTATTGGTGCTACGGACACCACAGCAGGGGCAGAACAGCCTCAGTCATCTCTACGAATGGTTGAATCGGCAAAAACACTGGGCGTGCACTTCAACAACAACAAGGGCCCCACGCCAGTGCAGAGCTTGGCACCCTCGCTGGATAAGGCTAATGCATGTATGAATCGCATTGCAGGAATGTCGCTCTCGACGTTTGGCAGGGCGGCAGCGGTTTCTGGTTACGCCTTAAGTAAAGCGCTATATAAATTGGAGTTCGAAGGCATACCATCGGATGGATCACTGGAAAAAATTATTAGTAACGCCACAGCCCTGGTAGACCGAGGAATCTCACCAGCCGCATACAGCAATAACCCACACGCCCGGCTACCGGGAGTCAGCAACGCGATTCTAAGTCTACCAATCAAATGTGGCGGTTTCGGCATGTTGCCAATGCTGCAACACGTGCGGGCTCGCCATGCAGTGCTAGGGATTCGAGGCGTAGCGGGAGGTGGTTGCACCCTCCTAAAATTTAACCCACCTTGGGCGCTCAACTTGAAAAATGCAGTACGCCTTCACCACCCGGCGGCGCAACCCCTGGCGCTCTTGACGGCACGCAAGCACCCCACGACAGGGAAGCCGACGGTTATGGGGAAAATAATTGATACGGACTGTGCATTAATTGAGAGAGTATGCTTGGCTATTACACACCTACCGGAACCAACAATTATTGATGCCAGCAGGCTTACAGCAGAACCGTGGGTGTCAGAGGCACCACTATGGGGCAACCCCATTCTAAAATGCAGGCAGCGGAATGGCAATGAGGTGACACTGGAGAACGGGTTCTCGGATGTAGTTCAATTAGGCTCAATTAATACAGTTGGCGACGCAGTGAGGGCCTTGGACTCTTTTGCACGGATGAAGGAGAAACTAGGGGGCCTGAGAACCACAGACAGAGCTCCGCCTCGGATACGGAGCGAATGTACACGAATATATAAGGAAGATGTGATCGACACGGGCCTTTTCGGAGGACAGGGAATAGAAATGATGCCTAGGGCTTTGAGGAACGGGATAGACGCGTTGAGACGCCTGGAAAGCCTCATTGGCCACCTACCGGAGGGATGGGAAGAGGCAGCAAGGCAGGCAGGAAATGCAAATGCCGTAGAAAGGTATGCAGTTATGATTGACCACATCGTTGGGTGCCTGGGGTGGAAGTTGAGCAACATACCAATACCGCTGGCGACAGTAACAGTGAAGCAAGCTACGTACCTACAGATGAATGAAGCGTTTGATAAATTAAAAGTGAAACACGAAGAGTTTATTCGAGAGGCGAAGGACATGGGCAATACAGAGGTGGTGGCAACGGAAGACAGAAATTACATCTCGAGCACATACAAGCGGCTATGGAAAATTAAGTGGGAAGCCGACCAGAAAGAAGCGTATTGGAGACTAGCGGTCGGCGGCTTCTCGGGCTTCTCCATGCACCGAGGACAAGGCCATAATTGCCCGTGTGGAAGGGCAGATGCGTGCTCCGACCGCGTACACCACTTCAGTACGTGCACAATTGCGAAGGCGTTGAGGACACATATACAAGATTCTGCGGACATTGGTGATGAGGATAGCCTGTTTGAAATAATTGTGGAACGTAGAAACCTGTGGCTACTGGCACCGCCTCACCAAACAATTCAACAGGCAATTTGGGATGTCGTATGCTTGGCGGCGATTTCGGCCATGGACTACGGAAGGAGACTGCTTTTTGCGTCTAGGAATGAGCAAGGATACGTAGGGAACGGGGCGACACTGGCTAGAGTTAAAACACAAGTGATAGCAGACTTTTGGGCAAGACTGCAATCGTACGTGAGCCTGGGCATCAAGCCAAGGGGGTGGGATAAAACCCCACCAGGTCACCCTTGGATTGAAAGAAGGGAGGATGGCAGCATGAGACTGAACAAACCAGCGTATATTACATTTGAGGAGGATTTGGATGAGTGAAGTGGTGGAGCTCCCATGGGAGCAAGGCCTACTAGCCCAAGGCCCAGAGTAGGCTGTCGGCGTTGCAGGTGGCACGCCCCTGAGGTCTAGAGCAGGGTGTTCGTACTAGTTCCAGTACGCTTTCGCTGGCTCGCGAACTGCGTCAGCAGGTCCCTCCTGTAACCAATGCAATCTATCCGACACCGTACTCATCCCAAAGCCAGCGGGCGACCCCCTCCTCATTAAAAACAAACGCCCCATCGCCCTCGCCAGCACACTCTATAAGCTATACACCTCCCTCATTACCCTCAACACCGTTCTATTCAGCGAGCAAGCAGGTATTTTTACGGAAGCCCAAGAAGGGTACCTCCGGCAACGAAACACGGAACGGCAGATTCAAAACCTTTTACACACGATTGAAGACGCCGCCATAACAGGCCGCAACCTCTTCCTCCTTTACGTGGATTTCTCCTCTGCCTTCAACACCATCGATCAAGATAAACTACTGCTCATCATGCATGATCTGGGCTACCCACGTGACCTCATCGACGCGGTGCAGAGCCTGTACAGCACAGCCCGTACACGCGTCCGCACCGAACACGGCTCCACCGCCGACATTCTTATTGAACGCGGCACCGTCCAGGGCGACGTACTCAGTCCCATTCTCTTTATCATCTTCATGGAGCCACTGCTACGGTGGCTACACAGCGGCGGACGCGGCTACCGCTTTGGATGCCTCACACACGAAGAGAATGACAAGCATAACTTCAGCTCCGGAGCCTTTGCCGATGACCTCGCAGCCGCCACATCCTGTGTCTCCGACATGCGGACCCAAGTCGAAAAGATTGAACGCTACGCCGCATGGGGTGGCCTCAAACTCAACGTCGACAAATGTCAGCTCCAAGGCGTGTTGTACGGGCAAGCGCGCACGGACCCCACGCTCGGGGGTCCGCGCACAGCCTCGCACCAGCGAGCCCTGGATCGCGTGCTCCTGAACAAGATCCGTGTCAGTGGCACCGCCATACCGTACAAGCCACCCACAGCCCCCTACAAATATCTGGGCCTCCAAATCACACCCACACTTGATTGGGGACCCCAGGTGCAACACATGCTAGACAAAATTGAGGAACGAGGCAGCAGCATTACCTCCTCCCTCGCATCACCCGACCAGAAAATCCGCATGCTCCAGCACACTGTCCACCCAGCCGTGGCATACAGCCTCCCCTTCATGCCCTACACCAAACATGACATCGCGCGCATTGATGCAATGATTGCGCGCTACGCCAAACGCTCTTATGGCCTCAAAACCAGCTTTCCCACCCGTGCGATACTACAACCCGTGGAGCAATTTGGCCTCGGGCTTGGCAGCGTACGTGTCCTATATGTGCGACGCGCCGCCAAGGCCCTGGTCCAGGCCCTGAATGACGAAGGCCGCCTTGGCACAGTGACGCGAGCCATGCTACACCTGCAAAGCGGTATGGTAGGTAGAGCGGCTGGTCAGACCCTCACACGCGAGTTCCGCTACTACACGAACCTGCGACAGCTGGCACTAGTGAAAGAAGCTGGCCTAGAGCTCACAAACAAGGGGCAGCCGTTCACTGCCGCCACCACGAACCTTACCTCACTGTGGGACCGGCTCCAGCCCCTATCCACCGACGCGGAGCAGGCCCTGCCCTTTCGTCTCATTCAGCCGCTCCTCGAACTTGGGCACCACCTGCCCGCATTGGCGCCCAACGGCACACACTTGATCAGCACTACGGATCTTAAAGTGATGGGCAAGCGGCATGTGAGGCGCCGGCACCTGCTTGCCCTTAACCGCCTCACCAAGGCACTAAACCCCACTACTCGAGACACAGCCAAACACTGGAGCTGCACGGCACCGCTGCCCCTCAGCGAGCGTCAGCTCCCTAACGAACACGCCATCACTGGTCTGCTCGGGCCCCACGCCGCCCCCGCCCCCGCCCGCTTCCACGACATCCGGCGCCTGCTGGCACAACGAGCCCCGGAAGAACATGATGCTGACGACGCTGAGCCAGCCGAGCCCGCCCCCGCCGCCGCACCCGCCGCCGCACCCGCCGCCGCACAGCCAGCTACGCCTCCACACAAGGAAACCCGCCACCAACACCACCCCTGGGCACCGCGCGGTGAGCCCCTCAACGACGAGCAACACAACCTCGACTGGAATGCGGAAATTGACGAGTTCACCCTAGCACACTGCCGCAACCTCCTGACGAC
This sequence comes from Chlamydomonas schloesseri, assembly GCA_016834595.1. Lineage (NCBI taxonomy): Eukaryota > Viridiplantae > Chlorophyta > Chlorophyceae > Chlamydomonadales > Chlamydomonadaceae > Chlamydomonas > Chlamydomonas schloesseri. Next base: position 467,557 of record JAEHOD010000076.1, on the reverse strand, counting down.
ACACAACTCACTGGCGAAGGGGAGAGGAATCCACGCACGCAGCTCCTTCCTCCACGCCCTGCTACTGAAGCCGGACGCCACCGAAGACGACTGGAAACACGGCACCAAACGGGCGTGTCTCGATCTCGCCAGTGTCCTGTTTGGACCACAGGAAGAGGTGCAGCGGATTGTGGCACGCGTTACTAAACAGGGAAAGACATACTTCCGTGTAGAATGGAAACCCACCATTCTTCTACCGGGAGCACTACCCCTCTACACCCGCAACAACTACATGCCCCGCGCCATCACTCCTATTGCACTCCCCAACAACCCCCAAACCCGCATCCGGGTGGACTGGGAGCCCACGGACGAACCCGCCTACGTCATTAACCACCAAGAAAACCGCCAAGCCCTCCTAGACGACCTGGCCGAGCGCCTCGCCCAACCCCCAACAGGCCCGGACCCACCACCAGCCACAGACAGCCATCTTACCACTGCCCAACGACAGGGCTGCTGGCAGGAGGAGTGCTCACTGAGCACCCGCGGCCAGCGCATCCTACGCAGCCAGGTACACATCGACGTCACCCCCTGCAACCCCGACCGAGACATTGCCCCCACAGGCCGGTATCTCATCCAAATCGGTCTTTTCGACCCAGCGGGCGCACCGCCTACGCCCTGGGCACCAGGGGCACACCCCTCTGGCGTCCAGGGGCCCCACACCGCATACGTCTACGACCCCCAAGGCCGCTGCGTAGGCTCGCTTCACGCAGGTCTCCTCGCGTCCCTCTCCCATCGCTATGAGCACGCAACACGCACCTTGCCTGCCGCCCAGCAGCTCGCCTCCCCAGGCGGCTTCCCAGAGGACGTTGCCCGCTTCTGCGGTATCGGCCCGCTTCTGCGGTATCGGCCAGGGAGCGGAAACAAAGAACACCAGATCACCGAAGCTGGCGAGCGTGCATACCCAGCCCGCCTGACAAAAGAGCTCCACAGAGCAATCGGCAGCACAACCGAGCTCTTCGCATCCCCCCTTAATGTGGCCGACCACACCACCACCTACTTCTCCCCCCACCCCCAGGACGTCCTATTCGGTGCCAACCACGACGCATACACACACCCATGGACCGGGATCGCGATCGCACACCCCGAACCCGACGAAGCACAGCAGCTGCGCGCCCTGCGATGGGCCACAGCCTGGGCCGCTGCCCGCCAGGACCACCGTGAACCCACAGCCACCCTGCTGCTTTTCCCCCGTGACCCACTAGCCCCCTACGCCCAATATCTGACCCATCCCAACGTCACTCACCTCGGCACCCTAAGCCGCTCCCACCTCCCAGTGGGCCTCGGCGGTAACTCCCACTCCGCCACCTACGCCCTCGGCACTGACGTGCTACTGGTGGGAAACGCAGCAGCAGCCCGTCGCGCGCCCGCCTGGGCAGCCCGCATGACCTCTATAGAGCCACCACGCACAGCCGCCGGCCCTGTGCAAGATGCACCTGACCACACGCAATGGGTCCGGAAGCGCGTGCGCAGCATGGCGAAGCAACACGAGCAGGGCACGGCCACGCTCGCGCATGCCTCCTCCGCTCCCAAGCCCCTAGGCGCCCAGGGGCCCACCCCACACCCGACCACAGACGCGGTCTACCGCACCTACTGCGCGACACACCCGCTACGATACAACCCCCAGGAAGGCATGTACACCGACGGCTCAGTACGCAAGGACAAAGCCGGCCGCTCCTGCGCCTGGGGAGCCGGCGTGTTCGACGCGCGTGCCAACCAGGGTTACCACATCGATGTCAACCCAGGCACCGCCGGGTGCAACACTATCACACGCTGCGAACTATCTGCTATTCACCAAGCCCTCCACCTCGCGGCCGAAGAAACCCCAACGCGACCGGACTTGGCCATTTACACCGACTCGGCCGCTTCCCTCTTCCTGATTCGGAAAATTATCAACCAGCCACATATGCTCACCTACAGCAAACACAAAGCGCTCCTCGAAGCCATCAAGCTGAAGCTCAAGCTTCGCGCGGTGAATGGGCTCACCACCCGACTGCTCAAGGTCAAGGCTCACGTAGGTGTCACACATAACGAAACAGTCGATAAAATAGCCGGGCAAGCGGCCGATAAGAAGGCGCCGACAGACGCCATGTGGCTCCAGGAAACTGCTGACAATGACCCGCGAGCACAGTATTTCTGGCTCCGGAAACCCCTTAAACTACCGCTCGATGGTCCCCAAGACCCCGACGCGGGCCACTACGTGAACGACCTCAACCGTGGAATCCAAACCCGCATGGCACCGGCTGTCAACTTAGGGTACAGCAACCCAACCCTCTACACCGAATTTGTCGCCCAGGCTATCCCTGACCTGGACATCAAATCCAGCACTCGCACCCTTAGGAGCGCAACTGGGCGCCACCACAAGGCGAAGCGCTGCCTAGACTACCTGTACGGCAACCTATGGAATGCCAAGCTGGCCGCCCGGTATGGGCGCACACTCACCGGACGTAGACGAGCACCCGCTACAGGGGACGCAACCATGGCCCCATGCCCCCTTTGCACGTGCCCCGACTCCGGGGGCCATATTCTCGGCGGCTGCCGGCACGTCCACATGCGTAAACTTTACATCAGCAGACACAACAAGGCGGTGCGAATCCTGATGCACCACATCGCACGTGGGACCAACGGAGGCTGCTTCAAAATCATGGACGCAACAGCCGAGGCTGACCTCCCTGAATACGTCTCTGGCACCCGACTTCCTAAGTGGCTCCTACCCAACTGCCCTGACCACATCCGTCGGAAGATGCGTGTGTGTGTGGTTACAAGGTGGTGCACACTTCTCGTGTCTTCCAACCTCTTGAAAACCGAAGGCCCGGGCCGGGGTGACCCTTATAACGCCTAGTAAACTATGATTGTTCAACTCTCTTGACCGGCCCTCGCAAGGGGCACATTCCTGCTCCTAAATTCCCATATGGAGTCGAGCAGCGCAGCAAGCCTAGCCGGGTCCGCATTCCGCATCACTTCCTGCATGCCCTTGCTAAAATCGACGCCGCTGTCCGTCCTTAGTTGGTCGTAAGCCGTACATGTCATCAGGACGTGGTGTTCGTCCTCCACTTCGTTCGCTGTGCACAGCGGGCACGTCCTCTCCTCCCTAGGCCTATCCCATGCGCGATTAGCAGTAATTGGCCAACAGCATAGACGAAATATTTATTTACTTATACTCGTCGTCTGTTGCACTCGCCGTAGAAGATGCGACCGGACATACTACTCATCCCTAGCCTTCCACTTGAACCGACGCACATACCCCTCCCTGACCGCAACCGTACCGTGTACATCATTGAAGTGGGGTACTGCGCGGACACCAACCACGCAGCCAAAGCGCACGAGAAGGCCAAACAACACACCAAGCTTGCCAAGTACCTACGGAGGGCCGGCTGGAAAGTCAAGTACACAACACAACATGCAATTAGCCTGGGCTTCACAGGCACCATACGCGCCTCCCTACCCAAGCTACTCCGTAAGCTTGGGGTGTCCACGGCCGCGGCCGCCCGATGCTGCAACACGCTCCACGACCACGCAGTAGTCACCCTGAATGACATCGTGCGCACTCGAAGGCGCGCCGAAAGAGGGCTCCCCCTCACACCCATGGAAGTCGGATAGCCGGCCTCCATACGGGCGCCATGCGCCCGTCACCCCTGATTTCGGCACGGTAGCAGACGCTTGTACAGGGGGGCTTACCCTCCTCACCGCGTCGGCTCCCTTAATCCACGCCATGACTTACGGAAAGGCGTATACATTTATTTATTTATTTATTTACTTATACTCGTCGTCTGTTGCACTCGCCGTAGACCATACGGCACATATGCGAGCGGGGACACCATGTCTGCCAAGGAGCGATAGATAAATGATCCATTAAGCTTGGGCCCCTCAGAATTTCCACCAGTCATGAGTTTGCGGTAAATAACGACGTCCTGTATCTTGCGACGTAGGTGCGGCCGAGGCGCTTGTTAACCCCGCGCCTGCGCCTGCGCCTTCGCCTGCACCTGCGCCGCCGCCGCCGCCGCCGCGCACGCCCGCGCCGCCCGTGCCCCGCAACCCGTCGGCACCTGCGCCGTCGCGCACGCCCGCGCCGCCCGTGCCCCGCAACCCGTCGGCACCTGCGCCGCCGCGCACGCCCGCGCCGCCCGTGCCCCGCAACCCGTCGGCACCTGTTGCCGCGCCGCCCCGCGTGGTGGTGGACGAGGACGACGACGAGGTGCTCCTGGTGCAGGTGCCCGAGCGCCCGGACAATGGCGTGTACTGGTGCTACAAGGGCGTCTAGGCAGAACTTCTAGAACATCTGAGAAGATTGCAGCGGGGATGTGGAGATGCCGAGGTGTGGGGCTACAAGGTCCCGGAGTTGGTAAATTCGATCGAACCGTTAGTTAGATAGAGCCCTGCAGCAGGCCACTGGGTGGAAGGACGCGCGCGTGGAGGTGAGGGACAAGGGAGGGTTGGCCGGCGGTATGTGGCTCTGTCCCTAGCAGGATGGACACAGGCGGGGCAGAGCGGGCGCTGCCGTTGAAGGGGCGCAGGTATGGATGAGCATCCCGCAGGGCGAGAGCAGTGGTTATGCTTTACGGGTGGGCGTGGTGTGGCTTGTGCGGTTTAATTGCAGGTGCCTGGCTGTGGGGTGTGACGCAGGCTGATGAAGCGATTCGTATGTATAATGCAGGGTGTGCTGCAGCTGATTGTGCCGGGAGGTAGCAGGGGTCTGGGCTCGCAGTCAGGGGTGGGGTCGGTGGGGTGGGGGTGCGCATTTGAGTTTCGCGTTGAGTTGCCATGCGGAGCCAAGCCTGTAATAACTAATGTAACGATTGATGCATTTGCATGTAGAGTCTGTGAGGGAGGGTGCTGCCAGGGCGGCCGGTACGGTAATAGCATGCCAGCAGCACATGGCGCGGTTTTCACGGCACGGAAGCGGTTAACTGTCCACAGCGCCCCACACGATACCCTGAGAGCGGTGTCAGCGTCCGGGCCTGCCTGTTAGGGGTACCAGCCGCGGGGTTTGGGGTGGTTGGGGGCAGGGATGGGGAAGGACGCGAAGGTCAAGCAGTGCTCCTGCAGGTGCTCGTGCGGCCGCTTTCGGCGGAGTAAGACGGGGCAGGGGCGCCGATATAGCGTGTAAAGGTGGACTTCGTGTAAACGTGTCTGCCAGCTTTCTTGGCTACATCAGTTTCCCATCTGAACATACTTTGGAGCTTACAAGATCAAGATAAGCTGGACAAGGGTGTGTGCGTGTGAGAGCGCTAAATAGGTCGGGGCTCGAGTCGCGGTCGGCACTTCATGTACGCGCGAAGCGACGTTCCCATTGCTCGCATAAATTAGGATGTCTGTTGCTCTTTGCATTCTTAAAGCGTGTTTGTATAGATAGGTAAGCAGACCCACGCCTGCGCGGCGTCTGAGGCGGAATTAAAGTTGAAGAAGGTCTGTTTACGAATGTCTGACCGAGTACCTTCTAGGACCTTCCAGCGCAAGTGCCGGTAGGTAGTTGGGCCCCGCCGGTCCCCGGTTTGCAGGCTGCACCCACCATCGAGGAAGGTGGTTGGTAGTTGCCCGGAAGTACTTAAGCCCGGACCGCAGCAGGGCAGGGTAAGCTACTGCCAACCAATCGGAAAGCCACCTCTTCTAAGCTACTGCCAACCCAACTACCTTAAGACACACGCTCGAGTGAGCTAATTGTCTGAGTTTTCTGAGTCTTTGAGTAGGAGTGCCGGTCATAGGCCGAGCACGGCGCACGGTCGCGCCCCTGGTCGCGCCCCTTAGGTTTCTGTGCCTTATTGCGCCGCGGACAAGCCCGGTGCATTCTTTGTAATCTTTGTGGGAATACTACCGGTACACGGTCCCTTTCCCTGTCTCGATCCTTATCTCTGAGCGAACCAGCCTCAGCTATCGAACGCAGCCACACAGCGTTCCATCGGAAGTTCCAGTGTTCAGTTATTACCGTTGCCAGCGAAGTGAACGCAGTGAACGCAGCGAGCTAGTCGAATATACTCCATCAGATTATTTGCTTGCTAGATTGAACCGAAGCTTTTACTTTACTACAGCGAGAGCCTATCGTGCTGTGCTCTGTAATTTCTCCTTCTCCCCATCCCACAGGTTTCCCCGGCGTCGACACCGAGCCGACCAAGACTACCAAGACCTCCTAACCCCAACCACCTACTCACTTCCTTCCGCCCTTACCCTCAACCTACCAATCACCTCCTACTCCTGTCCAAGTGACTACCGATTCCTTTGTCTCCCATCCTTTGATTGCCGTGTGAACGTCTGTAACAGCGAGCCGTGTGCACGTGGTGCGTGTCAGCCAGGTCCACTCCATACCTGCAAACGCATAGTGCTAACCCAAGGGAAGGTCCAATCGTAGTGGGTCTGTCGTCATACAGCTGCTGCGAGGCTCTAGAGTCTCAGTGACGCCTGCGCATATACGCGAAAAAGTTTGGGTTCCTGTATATAGGGCTCACGCGTCTTTTGATGCTACACCGATTGACCGGTCGTCTGGTTGGATTCCGGCAAGAGGACCTCCTGAGGGGCCACAGGTCGTCCGCAGTTGCACGAGCCCTTTAGCAATAGAAAACGGCGCCTTACTTGTCCCGACCTGCAACCAATGCGAACTAGCCCATCTTGAACTTAGTCCAGAGAACTCGCCGTCGGGCCGACTAGGTCGACGCAAGACCTCTGCGACGCCTTGCGTACAATGTAAGTCGCTGCAGTATTTGTATAAAGTAGTTGTCGGCAAACGGGACTGACGGTGCGTGGCCTGGCTGGCGTGGCGTGCGTGGTCGAGTTGGCAGACTCCGGACCCTTGATTCTTCTTCGTTTCAGCCTGTATTTGCACTGGCTGACTGCCAGTGATGCGCTCTTTCCCCGACTGCCAGTGATGCGCTCTTTCCCCCTGGACTGCATAAATTGGTGCTGCAGAGTCAAGACTCGGTCTCGGTCGGTGACGACGACTTCGCCTCAGTTTCAGCCGGCGCATATCGCGCGAGGCCGCAACAGGGTGCGAAAAACATGAACGTATACAGGCGCCTCCAAACCTGGAGTGAAGGTGCGAGTTGCGCATGAATTGATGAATGTCTTGCTCGTCGCACTCCCTGGGCATGCATTTCAAGCAGAACAACTGTTCCATCAAACTTCAGGATCTCATCGTAGCATCATGTCTGGGCAGAAGCCAGGTGCGGTCGACTCCATACATGTCAGCGTGCCGAAATGCCGAAGGCTCGCCCAGGCTAGTCCCAGGGCTAGTCCCCACCTTTCCTGCGTTGCTGGTCCTGATGGAGGGCGTCTTTATGCATGTTTCACATGCGTGGCGATGAAATTGAAACTCTGCGCCATCGCATTATTCTGGCCACTGTACGCAGGCGAGGTGGCGCAGCTGCCTTGCCCTTGCTTCCACGAGGTACCGTACGCCGCCCCAAGTACCCCAACACGCGTGCCCTTGCTCGCAGTGCCCATTAGCGCCTTGCCCGTACTGTCCACGCCACAAGTGGATGGGCGAGTTGATTTGGCTATCTTGCTTGGGCACAGGTAGATAGGCATACTGCTAGTAGGTGCCAGTAGGGTGGGCCGTTGCCCCGTGCAAATGTGTGGGCGCTGGTGAGTGCATGGATAGGGGTGGTGCCGTCGTGGGAGTGAAGGATGCATGGTGACGCTCGAGCGATGAGCGTGCGCTAGGACTTGGCACGTGAGTGTGTGCATGGTGCTGTTGTGCTGTGGAGTGTCGATCGACGGATTCGACGCAGGAAAGGCAATGCGCAAGCCCAGAGCAGGATGCATGCGAGACGATTTTGCAGCAGAGGGATGCAGCAGGCAAGGACAGAATTTGCATATGCGGAGCATCAATCATGGTCCTACACTTGTACTGTATGGGGCGTGGCAGGTTCGAGCCCGTGGAATCGTGGATGGTGAGGGACTTGTGGGGGGTGCCTCGTAGGGTGCCTCGTAGGCAGTGAGGCAGTCTGGCTTTGGGTATCCACAGGGCTATTACCTTAAAGATATTGAGCTTTATTTGGTCATTTTGGTCGGTTTCTGAGCTTTACGGCTGGCCCTTAAAGCTCAGATTTTAGCTTTGTTACGCGTCCACGGAGGCGGGGAAAGCTTGGCCCCGGTGGGGTTGGGGGCCACAGAACCATCAGACGCCAGTGTTTTCAGCTGTTCCGGGGCCCAAACAGCTGCGTGTCAGCGTATGCGACGATTCCCTGACCACTTGATGCCCCACTGACCATCAGAAAGCCTATATACAAATGCCCGGGAGTCCGCCCAAGTCCGCCCCCTGAGCTAACTTCTGGGCATTTTAGCTTGCGAAAGCTCAGGCTGAGCTTTCCCCCCAAAACAAGATAAGAGCCCTGGGTATCCATCAGTGTTTTCTTCGGGGTTAGATTCCGCGATTCCGCTATGCTAGCAGTCCCATGCGTTTTCACATGACGCTAGTACGCTCAATCAGTTAAGCCGGGATCCTAATTGCTCAGTTTGGACGTAATACTGTTGGAGACGTAAAAATGCGTTTGGGGACGTGGTCGTGAAAGTCCTGCTGGGAATCATGGCACGCATTGTAGATAGGTGCCACCAGGGGGCAGCGAGCTGTTCCGTTGTCCGTTTCTGTGAGGGCCTACCCAGTCACATGGTCTGAAGGTAATGTTTGTACCCCCCCTCCGTCCCGTTGTGCCCCCGCCAAAGCGCACACCACGCGCCCGCACGCGCTGTGCGCCAAGGCACTCCCCGGTTCACCGCCGTGGCCCATGCAGCCCACTGCGCTACCGGCTACCCCCTCCCCCTGACCCGACCCAATGCTCACATGCTTGCGCCTTCCATGCTCGCGCTGCCAGACGCCAAAGAATGAAAGAAGAATTACAGCAGGTATCGCATCCAAAAATACCGCAGCTCCACATAGCGGTCGCTCCCTCACAACAAACCTTGATATCCCCACCGGGCACATGCCTTGGTGCTGCCTTAGGTGCTGTAATCTAGCTACCGTACTGTCCTGGAGTGTCGCAAACTCCCCGCCGCCATCTAGCCTTGCTCTCCCCAACGCCCGGCCCTTTCCTGGCACTGCTGATCCGCGGCCCAAGCTTGGCCCTTAATCCTGCTTCTTCTGGCCGCTCTGCTGCCGTGCCTCTTCCCCCTGCCAACCTGCCTTCCTGCCGTTCTCGCGGCGTCCCCCAAGCAACCCTTCTGCCTCGGTGCGCCAACGCAACCTACTGCTGCCAATCCTCCAACCACGCAATAAGGAATGCAATTAGTTACAACCCCGCTTGCATCCCTGGCCGCCCGCCATCACGCCGCTTGCAGCCCTGGCCGCCCGCCATCACGCCGCTTGCATACCCAACATCACCAACATCATCAACATCACTGCAGGGTGGACCACAGCGACGCCGCGTGCGCATTGAGCACCGACACGCCAGCCTCCGCCGCCGCGCGCCGCCGCACCGACGCCACCCACTCCTCCGCCAGCGCCGCCGCCGCCGTGCCCTGCAAACGGCAGGCCAACGCGCACGCACGAAACGCACGCACAGTTAGTCACAGTGCCGGGAGCTCGTATGGTCTCAGCGAAGAGGCAACCGCGCTGGGTGCCAGCCATACATCATGCTCGGGCAAGGGAGACGCATGCCAACCAATCTTAATGAAACACTGCACTCCGCCGCACCCCCGCCCCCTTCTTCATTAATTTAACATGCATGGAGCCCCCGCCCCCGCTCAGACCGCACCTGCAGGCTGGCGCTGAGTAGCTCCGCCGCCGCCGGCAGCTGGCCATCCGTCAGCAGCGCCTGCGTGCGCGCCAGAGCCGCGTCCACGCCGCCGCTGCCGGCCGCCGCCTGGGAGCCCGCCAGCGCCTTGACCGCCGCCGCCTCGTCCGCCTGCAGGGGGGGGGCGGTTAGGGGCGGTTAGGGGCGGTTGAGGGTTGGTAGGGGGGGTATTTTATTCCAGAAACCGAAGCGACCATTCCAGGTCGGGTGGGGGGGGGCGGGTAGGGCTGCGCAGGGCAGCCGCGGGAGGCAGAAATTCATCAATGGCGGCCAGGGCGCATGGATCCACATGGCAGATTTCGTTGCGAGGCCCCCAGCCAAGCCCCGTACGTACGGCGCCCAGTCGTACCCCCCTGGTGCTGCACGCTTTCTATAGTTGTCACCCGGCCTGTTGTATCGCCTTGCCTGCAATTGCTCGAATCCGCTTCCTTTAGCTTGGTTTAGTTTGGGCTGGTAACCACAACCCCCCACTCCAGCCCCTTCCGCCCCCGCCCCTCCTCTTCGTCTTCAAGCCAGTACCGCTCCCCTCCCCCACATACGGTAATCAATGTAGCAGCCGTGTGGGCACATTGGGAGCAACCCAAACACCCCACACGCCAGCAAGTCCCTCCCACCCCACCCCACCCCGCCACCAAGCCCCGCACCTTGAACCAGGTGGACAGGCGCGCCACCGCCACCGACACGGGCCCGGTGCGCCCGTGAGGCAGGTGGCTGAGCGCCGACAGGTCGGAGCGCAGGCGGCCGAAGGAGCTGAGCAGCTCGGCGCTGTCGTGCGACAGCCGTACAACGGGAATGCCGGGGCGGTTGGTGGTGGCGGTTGGTGGTGGTGGTGGTTGAGGTGGCGGTTGAGGTGGCGGTATAGATGGGAATAGGGGGTGAAGTTGGGGTTAGGTGGTAACCCATGCCCGTTGGGAAACTGACTGATGTAGTTGGGGGTTCACAAGCACGGGCACATCAGCACGTCGCCGCAATGACAAGCGCCTTGGGAGGCGCGGCAACAACCTCCAATCCAATCCACCCGAGTCGAGTCACGCAGCATGAAGCGATGCATGCGCTCCACAGCGACCACCAGGACCCCCCCCCCGGTTTCTGGAATGAACTACCCCCCCCCCCCCCCCCCACACACACACACCTTCTGGTCATCGGTACGCCTTCTGTGTCGCAACGTCTGTCTACATCTCCCCCGTCATGAATTTAACATGCATGGAACCCCCCACACACATACACACACATACACACACGCACCGTGTGGCCACCGGCCCCGACGGCAGCGCCGCCACCACCGCGCCCACCACCGGGTCCCGCGCCGCCAGCCCGCGCAGCGCCGCCGCCGCGCCGTCCACAGCCGCGCCGCTCTCCGCCGCCGCCGCCACCGCCGCCGCCCCGGCCGCGATGGCGTGGCCCGCGGAGCTCGCCTCCGCCTGCCGCACCCGCCCCTCGTGCGCCAGCCGCAGCCCGCCTGTTGGCATGTCGACAATTTGTGCGCGCGCGCGTGTGTGTATGCGTGCGTGTCAGTACGACAGCACGGCAGATGGCGGGTTTCGGACACCCACATTTTGAGGCCACTGCTTCGTTTGCAAGGACCCAATGACGCGGGCCCATGCCGCACCAAAGCCCGTACACCAGTGCCGTACACCGTAACCCTAACCCTACTACTCTCTCTCTATTCTTCTAGACTCACCCAGCGCCAGCCGCAGCGTCTCAATGGCGTCCCCGCGCGCCCGCGCCTCCGCCAGCCGCGTCTGCTCCGAGGCCAGCCTGGTGCGCTTCTCGGCTTGGCGCACCTGGGGGTGTTTGGTTTTTGTTGGGGGGGGGGGGTGCCATGCATTTAAGTTAATGACGCGGTAGACGTAGAACAGACGTTGCAACACACGTTTGGGGGGGGGTACATGCATTAGGGTTAGAAGGGGGGCGGGGTAGTTCATTCCAATTCTCGTTCAGACCATTGAAATCCAGGGGAGAGGAGCGCGTGTTGCCCTGTGTGTCCCCCGGGCCCCTGTACCCTGTCCCTGGGCCCCGCAACACGCCCTCACCACGCCCTCACCACGCCCCCACCACGCCCTCACCACCCTCGGTCGCAAACCGGCCCTGTCCTGTCGCTCCGCCCCGTGGCCCCCAAACCCCCCTTCCGCAGCTCGCGCCATCCCAACCCCCCAGGCTCCCAGCAACGGGGCAACGACCGTCCCGGCTCAACCCCCCAGCCCCAGCTCCCCCACGGCCCCATTCCTATGGTCGCATGGGGTGTTGGCACGAACCACCTACTCCCCAGGCCCACCCCCACCCCCGCCCCCCCCAGCCCCCACCTCCAGCTCCACCAGCTCCTTGGTGCTCTCCGCGTACTGCCGCAGCAGCGCCTTGAAGCGCGCCACCGCCGCCTCGCCCGCCGCCTGCAGCGCCTCGCCGCGCGCCGTGGCGGCCGCCAGCTCACCGCGCACCTAATGTGGGGTGGTGGGGTCATGGGGTCGTGGGGTGGTGGCCGTGGGGGTGGAAGTGACAGTGGCAGCGAAAGGGTTGAGGGTGGAGACGTAGGGGGGCGAGGGGCCGTGAACGGCCCGGCGGCGGTGGGCTCACTGGTCATCACGAGGAAGCCCGCCGCGGTGCCCGTCGCGGTTCCCGTCCGACACCAGGCGCGCCACCCGCCACTCCGCTCGCCCCCCCCCTCTCTCAACGTCACGCCAACCCGCACATCCACACCCACACCCATGCCCTCCTTACCGCCCACCCACGCTGCAGACTAGACCCCTCGTCGATCGAGCCCCGCCCCCTCATGCCATCACGCCCCGCCCCCCCCCCCTGACCCCCACCCACCCACCCAGCCACCCACGCCACCACCTCCTCACCTGGCTGATCTGCACCTCGTGCCACTTTGCGGCGGCCGTCAGCGCCTCGAACAGCAGCCGCGAGTCCGCCACAGCCTGAAGGGCGGGGGCGGGGGCGGGGGGGGGGGTGCCATGCATGTTTAATTAATGACGGGGGAGGGGGGTTTTGCAAGGATATGTGGCGAAGTGGTAGAACAGGTACAGTAGAGTTGGGGGGGGGGAGAGCGGGCGAGTGAGTGAAAGTCAGGGCTGGTGCGTGGCACAATCATTCATACTACATAGACTGTAAGTGGAATCCCCAGCTCCCTACCCCATTGCAATGTTCGACTTGCGAATTGAACTATGACCTACCTCCCCCCCCCCCAACACACACACACACACACACACACACACACACACGCACACTTTCCCTTGTGCTTTTCTAACACACACACGCACACACACACACCAGTCGCTCACCTGCGCGTGCCGCTCCGGCCACTGGCTCCAGTCCGCCACGGCGCCGCCCGCGCCCGCCACCGCCGCCTTCACCAGCCCCAGCGGGCTCAGGTCGTAGCCCTCCAGCCCCAGCTGCCCAGGGCCCGGCAGGCCCGGCGGCAGCGGCGCGGAGGAGCTGCGGGAGCCAGCTGCGCCGCCGGAGCCAGCGGCCATTAGCGCCACCGCCGCCGCAGTGGCGGCGCCAAGGTCGGTGTGGGGAGCAGGGGCGGCGGCGGCGGCGGGCGCCGGCGCCGGCGTCGCCGGCGCAGACTTGGCAGCGGGCGCGGCGGGCGCGGGGGTCTCCGCTGCAACGGGCGCCGCTGGGTTTGCGGGCGCGGGAGCAGGGGTGGGAGCTGGCGCGGGCTTGGCTGGTGGCTCTGCCGCCTTGGCTGCAGGGGCCTCGGCAGTAGCAGCAGTAGCAGCAGTAGCAGCAGTAGCAGCAGCAGTAGCAGCAACAGCAGCAGTAGCAGGCGCTGCCGTCGCCTCGATGGTGGCCGCAGCAGCAGCGGCCTCCGTGGCCTTGAGGATGCTGCCCGCCGCGTCAGCTGTAGCAACAGCCTCCTGGGGGGCTGCAGCAGGCGCCGGCGCCGGCGCCGGCGCTGCCGCAGGCTTCTCAGCCGCTACGGCTGCTGCTGCTGCTGCTGGCTTGGCCGCTGGCGCCACCTTGGCAGGAGCCTCCACGGCGGCGGGAGCAGCCGCCGCAGCCGCAGCAGCAGGGGTTGCTGCGGGCGCCGCCGGGGGCGGCGCCGAAGGCGGCGCCGCCGCGGGCTTGGGCGGCGGCGGCGTGGGCGGCTTGGCGGGCGGCTGGACCTTGTTGAAGGGCTTGGACTCCCTCAGGTCCTGGAAGGGGGCGGGAGGGTGGAGAGGGAGGCGGGGAGGTGCGGCGGCGGAGAGGTCGCTTGCGGGGCGCCCATCAGAGAGTTCAGAGCGTTCAGCTGCACACGTGGCAGCTGAGCCCCTGGCGCGTGACGCCAACCACCGACCGGCCGCACCGCACCACTGGCAACGCTGACGAGGCGCGCCGACGCACTGCCAACCCGCCCACCCATGTACGTCCCGCCACGTGCCCAGCCCAGACGTGTGTGCTGCCCCGCGGAATGCACAGCAGACGCCCACACGCACATCACATCACATCACATCACATCACATCACATCACATCGCATCGCATCGCATCGCATCGCATCTTAGCGCCCACCTTGAGCTCCGCGGCCGTGACCTCCTTGATCTTGGCCAGCCACTGCTCGTCCACATCCTGGGGAGCGCGCCGGGGCGGTTTTAGGTGTGATTAGTTAGCAGTGGTTTTAGGTGTGATTAGTTAGCAGGGAGGCGAAGAAAGCGCAGAAAACCGCGGGGGGGGGGCAGGGAGCACGGCACGGTCCGGGTCAGCCTCCCCGCCTTTCCAGGCTCCTCCTCACACATCGCAAACCCGTTTCTGCCCTTGCCGGCTTCCCCCCACGCGCCATATCCCCCTCCCCTGCCCTTCCCTCCACCTGCCCACGCCCAGCCCACACCTCCCGCCCGACGCCCGCCATCCCCCACCCCCACGGCACACGCACAACCACAGCCCATCATCCACATCCACATCCACATCCACCCCCACAGCACACACACAACCACAGCCCATCACCCACAACCACAGCCCATCACCCACAGCCACAGCCACAGCCACAGCCACCGCCCACCGGCCCACCCACCGGGTCCATATCCCGCGAACGCACCAGTCGCCACAGGTAGGCGCCGATCAGCGCCGGCAGCCCCACCAGCGGGATCAGCCACGCAACGCCGCTGGACAGCTTGCGCGGCGCCTGCGCGCCCTGCGCCTGGGCGCCGGCAGCGCCTGCGGCGCCGCCGGCGCCGCCGGCTGCGCCGGGCGGCGGCGGCTTCGCCGCCGCCGTGCCTGCCGCCGGCGCAGAGGAGGCGGGAGGCGGGGCAGGCGCGGAGGCCGGCTTGGCGCCGGGGGCGGGGGCGGAGGCGGGGGGCGGAGGCGGCGGTGCGCCGGGTGCAAAGCCCGGCTTGGGGGCGGTGTTGGGCGGCTGGGCGCTGAAGGCGCGCGTCCGGCCCACGAGCGTGGCGGCAGCCGAGTGTGAGGCTGCGGGCTGAGCTGGCAGCGAGGCGAGGCCAAGGCCGCAGCGCAGGCCTAGCGCCGCGACCTGAGACGCGACCACCAGGTGGCGGGGGCCGCTGCGCAGCGCCGGCAGCAGCGGGCGGGCGGGCAGCCCCCGCGGCGTCGCGAGCCCGGCCGGCGCCAGCGGCGGAACAGCGGCAGCGGGGGCCGCCGCTGTCGCCGAGCTGGCGCACGGCACCTGTCGCGCCTGGCTGGGGCGGCTTGCTGCGGCAGGGACTCCGCTGAAGAGCGCGGATGCCGGGGCCGACTCGCCAGGCATCCTGCTGATCTGGCTACTAGCAGCGACGGGTATGAGAAGCTTGAAGTCCAGCCAAAGCGAGCTAGGTTGCCCCTGAGAGAGTCGGGGCGCACGCTCGATAGTCGTGATTGGAGCTGTCTTCACGCGCTCAGGCTAGGAAATCAGCAGCAGGCTTACATCAGCAGCTGCATGAAACTTTGTGTCGAGTGCACGCGCTGTAACCCCTTCTGCGTCGGGACTATGCACTGCGACAACTTGCCGCTCCTTTCCTTCCTAAAGCCTCAATGCGGGGCGCATGCAAACAACTTGCGCCTGGTAGCGGTTGTATGCTCCAGGCTTACATTCCTAGGGCGAAGCATTGATGCACGCGCGCGATCGATGCATGCATCCTCTGAGCCGCAGAGACGCGCTTAATTGTCGGCACTAGATAAGACCAAAGCCACCGCGTGCTACAAGTTTCAGGTTCCTGAAGGACGACGAATTCGTGTCGGTGCAACTGTCTCGGGAATCGATTTGAGCTTTTTCGCCAGCCCCGGCGTTCTTGTCACTACCATGACCATGAACCTACTGCATAAAAGGGGCAGCTTGTGTCAGAGAGGGTTGTGCCATCAAACAGAAGGGCATAGAAGGCTGTTGGCGCCTCCGCCGCGAAGCCTGAGCCAACCTGTGCCGCCTGCGTCCCAGCCGCCCCACTCGCGGCCCCACCCGCACCCCCGCCCCCTGCCCCTCCACCCAGAGATTAGCAAGGTAGGCTAGGGCATTCCTAATATATGCCGCAATATATACCTTTAGGGGAACTGACAGCTGTTGCATGGCAGCACTGCAAAGTGGGGGTTGCTGGGAATGCCAATACACCGCCCCATCCCACTCAGCCCGCTGATGTGTTCCACGTCTGCTCACAGGTTATTTTCTCGGCCGAGGAGATTGACGCACGCGTATCGGAGCTCGGCAGGTGTGTGTGCAGGGAGGGGCTGGGTGCCTACGGTACAGCAACGAACGGCCCCACACAGCAAGAGAACTACACATACCGTGGCATACCGCACACAACCACATCACACCACGACCAACATGCCCCAACCTCCACACATTCTCCTACCGGCGCAATCACCTATGCCACCACCCAATACACAAAATACACAAATACATATAATTACTCCCACTTACACGCGCGCAGGCTCATAGGCACCGACTACGCGGACCGGCAGCTGCTGGTGCTAGGCGTGCTCAAGGGCGCCTTCGCCTTCACTAGCGGTGGGCCGTGTGGGGGAACGGTGGATGGGCAGGGTGGTGGAATGGTGGATGGATGCAGGGGAAACAGGCGGTTGCAGTGTTGGGGAGCGGGCGGGAGGCAAAAGCCCACGGCTGGGGCGCTTACCGTATGTAAGATGTGATTCAGCAGCGTACGTTGGCCTGGCCGCTGGATGGCCCCGCTCATGCCCCCCCCCCATTGCTTAACTCCGGTTCCTTTAGGTTGGCTTAGTTCGGGCTGGTACCCCCCCCCCATGGTTTATTGGGATGGAAACAATGACACTCCCCCCTCCCGCCCTGACAGACCTGGTCCGCCACATCTACCCCTACCCGCCCGAGTTGGAGGTAGGTCGGGGGGGGGGGGGAGTTCATTCCAGAAACCAAAAGCGAAACGACCAAGAGAACCCAAACCAACCAGCCCAACCCAGGGGCCAGGGGCTCGCAGGTGGCTGAGTTGTGTTTAGGTTTGTGGGGCGAGCGTAATGAGAGCAGGATTCTAAATTGGCGCAAGGAGTTGAGGGGTTTGAACGGACTGCGCGAGTGACGGTGGTGTCGTATCCTCTATTTGGGCACTGATGTGTGCGTGCTATGTGCTTCATGCTTTGTGCTGCTGCTGGCGCCGGCGGCAGGTGGACTTCTTAAAGGTGAGGGCTTTGAGCAAAGACGTGCAGGACATGATAGGTTCATGGATGGACGCGCGCGCCGGTGTGTTTGTGAGTTGTGTGTGGTTGTGGTGGTGGTTGCCACGTTGCGGCTGTGGTGGTTAGAGCCGTTGTCAGGTCCTGTTCATAATCTTATTGAAATTGACCCATGCCGTCCCATGGATGGGTAATCCCTCTCCTCCGCGCTCTATGGTTCTGGGTCCTGGGTGTTCGGGTTGCAAGTGTCGCTTTGGTTTCTGGATTGAACTACCCCCCACCCACCAACCAACCCCCAAAGCACCACCACCACCACCCCACACCCAACCCCCAACCCCGCCAGGCCTCCTCCTACGGCTCCGGCACCGTGTCCAGCGGCCGCGTGCAGCTGGACAGCGGTTTCGACCTGGGCACCGTGCGGGGGAAACACGTGCTGCTGGTGAGGGGGGCGGGGGGGTAATTCATTCCAGAAACCAAAAGCGAAACGACCAAGAGAACCCAAACCAGCCAGCCCGGGGGGGGGGCGGGGGCGGGGGTCAGTCAGTCAGGGGGTTGGTTGGGCCTGTCCCTGCCAACGTGTGTGTGCGAGTTAGAGATCACAAGGGAGAGAACAGCAGACATAGGACAATGCGTGCGGTGCGATTACGGACGGTCGCGAGTTACCTCACACGGGTATGACGCCGGTCCGGGAGGGGGCAAAAACGTGTCCACACGTGTTTCTCATCGCCTAGTCGGCCTTGCGCAGTAAATTTCAGAACTTAAGCTATTATAAGTACATAGAGTCTAAAGTTTCATAGAATTGGCCATAAGAGCGAGCATTTGTTTCAACCGGAAGCATCGCGAACATGAACACTGAAAATGCCCTCGGAAGCCCACATATGCGCATGTCGTGTCTGTGCAACCACTAATCAACTGCTTAGAGAGGCCGGGAAGGCCGCGCTGCGACCCTTTTCTGGACACATCCGCATCGCCCAGACTGCTGCTGAGGCCGCGGCGGTAGCTAAAGCCGTGCAGGAGGGCAAGAATACAGCCTATATTTGCGGAAAGCACAACCTAGCGAACGACAGGGCGCTAAAGGAGCTCGCGAGACTCGAATTGCAGACTCAAAATGCGCGCGCAGCAGCGCCTCGGACGCGCAGGCAAGCTGTTGCAGCTGCTGCAGCACCCGTCACCGCTCCTGACGTGGCCGCGCAAGTCGCGCGGCTTCAGCTGCCGCGGGCGGCAGCACGCAGCTGGGGCACATCACCGCTGGCCTGAACAAGTCGGCGGACGCGCAGAGCGTGCCCACCGCCACGGCGGTGGTGTACGACACGCGGCTGCAGGAGGCGCTGGTGGTGCGGGGCTTTGCGCTGGACGCGCTGGTGCTGCGCATCCTGGGCGAGGAGTACCAGGCGTGGGACATGGCGCACCTGACCTGCCCGGCGCGAGTGCAGCGCATGCAGGCGCTGCATGCGCTGCTGCGGTCACTGGTGCTGCCCTACCTCAACAACCCGCGGCTGGCCGCCAAGTTTGCCAGCCGCACCAGCAAGGTGATGGGCGCCACCACGGACCTGATCTTCTCCATGATGGCCAACATCGAGGCGCTACTGCAGCTGCTGCTGGCCGTACCGGCAGCTGCATGCCTGGCGGTGCTGCGCGCGCTGAGCACAGATGACTGTGAGAACGAATTCTCCATCATCGTGCGCGGCATTGGCTACAGGCCGCGCCTGTGGGACCTGCTGGGCTACCTGTCGCGGGTGGACTTCCTGACGGACCTGCGCCGCAGCTACCCGGAGCACGGCATCGTGGTGCCGGGCAGCAGCAAGGCCCACTACACGCACCACCACGCTGTCCAGCAGCGAGACCGCAGCTGGAATGATGGTGCATGGCTGCGTGCGGCAAGCCTGCTCGGTGCTGATGACACTGGCGGGGCGGCACCGGCGGCGGCGGCTGGGGCCCGGGCTGAGGCGGGGGACGGGGCGGAGGCGGAGGAGGAGGCGAACAAGCGATACACGGACTTCCTCGGCAGCATTGTGGACCGCGCGCGCGGACGCCTCGGCCTCAACCGCGACCCCAGCATCCGCAGCCACCACAGCAACTTCAAGTGATAGACGAGTTGGGTAGCAATAATCTGGTGTAGTTGATTAGATTAATTGTGACCAACTGAACTAAACTGCGGATACGCACACTCGACATGTTAAAATGTGTCAGCGGTATTGGCCTTGCTACCAGCTCCAATCATACATTTCATATATATATACATATAAGTTGCTACTGGCGACGTACGGCGCGCTAACTGCGCATTTTACGAAGGTTGGACCCAGACATGTCGGCATGTTGACATGTCGAGCTGGCAGGCGAGCGCAACTTGGGAAACGTGGTTGTACATGCTGTTTCACGTGCGCCGCGGCTAGATGGGGTATTGGTACATATGTCGCCGGGCGGGCAAGTTTGTACAACCACGTTCATGGAAATTACAGCCCCTGCCGTATGACCCCTCTCCCAGACCGGGGTCATACCCGTGTGGAGTTACCTTGCATACTTTACCAACGCCGACCGACCTGCCGAGCCGACCATACTTACCCGAATAAACCTGTTACACCCATCTACGTGTGTGTGCGTGTGGGTATGTTCTGTGTACCTGTTGTGTGACATGTGTGAGCCCGCGTCCGCTGGTGAAAGGCGGTGCGGTTGTTGGAAGGGGTCATGTGGGGCCGCGCGCCGCGCGCGTCCCTGCAGCACCCAGCCCACCGCATGCTGGGGCCGTCAGCTCTTCAAGGCGGCAGCAGGAGCAGCGGCGGCGGTATCACCCCGCCTGACATACACCACACCGTGCACACATTGCCGCCTATCCTTTCCCCCGTCTCGCTGTTTATCCTCACGCACGTGCAGCACGTGCACGCACCAGACACCTGCTGTCATTCCAGCCAATAATCCCGCCCACCATCATCGCCGCCACCGGCCGCCACCGCCTCCTCCACCTGCCTGTCCCAGGTGAAGGACATCATCGACACCGGCATTTCGTTTTTCCTAACATACACACACACACACAGACTCGTCAGGTCGCCTGTAAACCCGTTGTTACACACACACGCACACACACACACACACACACACACACACACACACACACACACACACACCATCATCACCACCTCCACCTAATTGTCCCCGCCCCCCTAAGCCTTCTCTTCTTAACTCATAAGGCCTGTTCCCCCCTCCCCACCTCCCCGCCTCCCCAGGTGGAGGACATCATCGACACCGGCAACACGCTGTGTGCGCTGGTGGCGCTGGTGCAGGGGGCGGGCGCGGCCAGCGTGCGGGTGAGTGGAAGTGGGTGGAAGTGGGTGGGTGGGTGTTCATTCCGTTTCCCAAATCGGTGGGTGCGATGGATGAGGTGATGCATACCGGTCATGTAAGGGGTCACAATGTTGGTGCTGGTGCTGGTGCTGGTGCTGGTGCTGGTGCTGGTGCTGGTGCTGGTGCTGGTGCTGGTGCTGGTGCTGGTGCTGGTGCTGGTGCTGGTGCTGGTGCTGGTGCTGGTGCTGGCCGGCGGCTGCCGCGCCCCAGCAGCAGCAGCAGCAGCAGCAGCAGCAGCAGCAGTAGCAGCAGGGCGACCCCGCCTAGCTGCCTGCGCGTGTGCACGTACGTACGCGGTCCTGCCATACCTGGACCTTGCCGGCTCACCACCTACCTCATGCACCCATCCACACCACCGCGAACACGGCCCCCCGGCACAGGTGTGTGCGCTGCTGGACAAGAAGGCGCGGCGGCGGGTGCCCCTGCAGGCAGAGTACACGGGGTTCGAGGTGCGTGAGGGTAGGGGAGCGAGGCAGCGGGGTCGGGTGTGCATCAGTGCGTGGGACATACAACAGCGGAGACAAGAGCAGAAAGGGCGTCGCGGCAGCCGCGCGCCACACAAACGGTGTGCATCCCCTGACACCTCATGCAGACACCTCGAGGCTCTTCCTTCATGCATTCCCTCCCCTCCCCCACCCAATCCCCCCCACACACACTAGGCTTCTCCCTTTTTGATTGTTTTCGTTCACACACACACACACACACACACACATACACACACACACACACACACACACACACACACACACACACACACACACACACTACTTCCGCCCGCGCGCTGCATGCAGTGCCCGGACGAGTTCATTGTGGGGTACGGCATCGACTACGCCGAGAAGTACCGCAACCTGCCGTACATCGGGGCGGTGAAGGACGAGTTCATCAAGCACTCGTGAGCGCGGCGGGCAGCGAGCGAGCGAGCGAGCGTCTACTCGAGCGGGGCGAGCGAGCGATTGATCGAGCGAGCGAGGGAGCTGTTGGCGAACGAGGTGCATGCCGGAGCCGGAGCGGCCGGCGGGCGCTCATTTGCATTTTGCATGATGGCCGGCGGTGGGTGCGAGCACGCGCGTTTTGGTGTGTATGCGGGGTGGATAGAAGATAGACAGGTTACCCATGTCGGCGGCAGGGTGTGCGTCTGTGTGCTGTTGCGCGCGGGCCGCGAGCCTGCTGCCCCCGCTCGCCCCTCGTCCCTCGTCCCCCCAAGCAACAGCAGCAGCGGCTCGCTCGGCCGCGGCTGCCTTTGCTTATTGGGTGATGGTGGACGGGGCGGCGGGGCTGGAAGCGGTGCGTGTGCATGTGTAGGCGTTCATTCCGGGTTTGTAACGCCCCAGCCAACCTATCGACCCCACAGGCTGGGCTGAATGTGCCAGCAGCCGTGGGGTGCGCCTGCCCCTACTCTCGGAGTCTCGGGTTAAGCATGACTACGAGTCACCGGCACACAGAGGCACAGGTGTCATGATGGTTGAGAGGCGCGCGCGTCTCTCGGGCTGCCTGGCGGATCAGGGAATCAGCACTTGATACAATGGGACTATATACGGGGGCTAACCACTGCTTTGATCTGACCATGCATGACCTCAAGGGCGCATCTCCCGGGCCGAAGCCGGCGCGCATACCCATGCGACTTGCACACGGACGACCGTGCGGACGACGGTATGGACCTGGCAATGGATGAGCCGTTGCAGTGCTCAATGCGTGCAGCGGTTGTTTGGCGATACATGCACCAATGCATATAACAATATTACATAGCAGCGTGACCAGCACTCCACAGTTTGTTCCGCGCAGTGTTCCGTGCCGTGTCGAAACATTTGAAACTTGGAAGTGCTCGCCGCCCGCGAGCCCACAAGCGCTGCTGCAGCAGAGCTTCGTCATTCATACCTTATCATTCAACTAGCCCAGACTAAGATGGGGCTCGTCGCTTACTGGAAGCGCCATCGCCGAGTTATCGGCACAGTCCTCCTTGATGTCCCTGGCGTTAACTTTTGGACGCAGGTATGATGTATATGACATGTATAACAACAACGGGGCTTGGAACCGACTTCGACATCTTATCCCGCTGCGCTCGCGGGGGGAACCTCGCACATTGCACGTGCCAAACAACAATATTCATCTTCGTTATGGTCACAAGAGCATGACCTGACGACTGAGCCCCCGCTGCCGTCGTCACGCGCGAGCCCCGTACTCGCATCGACGCACTTTTTTGGCCCTGCCCTCCAAAACCCTCCCCGCGGCCCCGCAACAGTTCCTGTTCTCAACGCCCAGCTACAGCAGCACCAAGGCTGTGCTGAAGTAAGGCGGGGGAGTCAGGGGGAAGGAGTGCCATTGGCGGTTCGGCACGCACATCGCGTATTGTGCACCTGAGGCACCTAGAGGCGCTCTCAGCGCAGGGGACAGCAGCACAGAGTGCGTGTTACAATTACAAACTACACCTGCTGCCCGAACCGGATTACGGTACCTGCTTGAAGACCTGCTTTGATGCTGTCTTGCTTCTTCTGCAGGTGGAGGGGCTGGTGTGTGCGCTGATGCTGGCGGTGGCGCTAGGCCTGCCCGGGACCGTGTCGGTCACGGAGCTGCGCGCGGCGGACCAGGTAGGTAGTAGGCAGGTGGCTGGGTGGCTGGCTGGGTGGGTGGGGTAGTTCATTCCTAACCCAAGATAAAACCAAACCCGAGCCGGGGGCGTGCGGGGGCGGGGCAGGCTGGGTTGGTGCAGTGATGAGCAGAGGTACGTAGGCTAGGATGGAGGCTCCCGGTTCCCGGAGTGAGGGATGACGAGCAACAGACACAAGAAGGGCAAAGCACAAGGGGAGTGAACGGCGCGTGGGTGTATGTGGTAGGGTCATCTATCACTTGGCGCAGTGCGTGGCGGTCTGGCCGCAGCCCAACCGGCACTCAGCTCCCGGCGGTGACTGCGTGCCACCCCACAACCCGCTAACCTGGATGCGCTGAACCTACCCGTAACTCCGAACAAGCGAAACAGCCCCAGACCCCGCCCCGATCCCCAAATTTATTCTGCTTCAGTGGCCTCAGATATCGCTCTCCTGCCCAATGCTCCCGGCCAACGGTGGCAACGAACACACAACACACGGCCCCACGGCCGCCACGAAAACACGACATATATACGGCACACGCGCCGCGACGGATACATACACCCGGACGCCCTCCTCGAAACACGCGCGCGCGCGCGTGACGCGGCGACGCCACGGCCATGGCCACGGCCGGGCGGAGTAGCTACTCCGGCTATAGCCGCCGGCGCAGCAGCCGGTGAGGCCGCCAGGCGTAGGCTGCGCCGCGCTCCATCCGGGCGCGGCGGCAGCGCTTGCAGGCGGCCCAGCAGGGCCGCGGACACCGCAACCTACCGAGGCCGCGGGCCCGCCCTGGCGTGGGAGCCTCCCGCGCCGGCGGCGGCTGTAGTGCCGTGTTGCGGAAATGGTGGTCTGTCATCTGCAAGCTAGTCCTTTTGCTGTATGGATAACGCAGCACAACAGCGGCGGGGGACAGACCACCGCGCGGCGGCGGGGCGGCCTGAGGAAAACAAGGGGAAGGGACGGGCGGGCACTTAAGGTGGAACTCTGCAACTACGCAGAGGATGAGAAATACTGAAAGGCGGAATATATAGAGAAGCAGCGCAGGGCGCTGCAACAAGCAAGGCTAGGGCTGAGGGAGAGGGGCTGCTAACTCGTGAGGGTGGCCGTTCTGCATGCACACCACCATTGTGCACGTGCACGGTGCAACACCAAGCGCAGGACACCAAGGCACAAACCGCCTCAACGCGGCATTGGTCGAGGGTAGTTCCCATTCAAGTACAAGCGAGTGAGAACAGGTCAAGGGAACGAGATTGACATTGCTCGTAAACGAGCGGCCCCAAGTCACAAATGTTCACTAATTATAAAACGTCCTTGGTGCCCAAGTACACCTACCGGGCCCGATCATTGCCGTACTGTGGCTTCGGGCAGCGTAGCGCGACTTGGTACGGCCTTGAGGCCGTGCGCCCCACGATGCGCCAGCACTCTCCCCCACCCGCTCCATCTCGGCCAGGGCTCTTATCTTGTTTTGGAGGAAAAGCTCAGCCTGAGCTTTAGCATGCTCAAAAGCCCAAAACTAGGCTCAGGGGGCGGACTTATTAGGTGCTGGCGGTCAGAATTTCCGATGGTGGATAGGCGGTCCGCTAGATAGCTGACGGAGGCAGTCACGCGCGGACCGCTGCACCCCTGTACCACCAAGGTCCCTACGCTGTTCTCGCCCGAACCCAGGGAGGCGGATGGAGGATGATTCAAGCGATTGTAACACCATGCGTTCGTCTGCCATGCAATCAGCAGTTCCGGAGCTTCCATTCCTCTCTCAATGCTAGCCCGGGGTCAGGCAAATGAGAATGCGGTAAATGGGGGGATTGCGGCCTGGCCTTGTTCACCCTTGCAGCTGGCGCCCTGGACCGCCGCAGCTCCTCTGGCTTCACAACGCATTTCGAATCACAGTTGTTATTAAAATAGGAAGTTCAACACGGGCACGGAGCCATTGTACACAAGGACACGCAGCAGTCTGTGCCCCCACACATGTAGCAGCTCAAAACGCTTGCTAGGGTTTCCGTGGCCATATATATCCCTCACCGGAGCCAGGCTTTCCCTGCCTCATATGAGCTTTAGGGGCCAGGCGGAAAGCTCAGGAAAACGGCCAAAATGGCAAAATAAAGCTCAACATACGAGGCCATATAAAGCCAAGGTATACAAGGTACGAGGCCTGCAGTCTCGGCCACACCCCGCTGCTATCCGCACACACACACAGACACACACCCATTCAGTGTTACGTACGGCACCATTGATCCGTGACTAGAGGCAAGCCCACATAGCACACGACACAGGCTGCTGGCTGGCCGGCGCGTGGTCTGCAAGTAGGCGATTCACAATCTTCCTCACGAATATGCATGGCGGCACGGCTTCCAGCACTCTTTCCTTGAGGCCCTTCGTCTCCCTGGCCCTGGGCCGGCCTCTCCCTCTTCCAAATAAAACCGCGCCACGCAGGGCTCTCTTCGCCGCCTACACAGCCGCCGCCGCCATGGCCGCCGCCAGCGACGTCAGCGCCGCCCTGACGTTGGTCCGCTGCGACCCGTTCAACAGGCTGTAGGGCAGGTACTCGTAGTAGCGTTGCACCGCCGTCACCACCTCCTTCTTGGTAGCCTGCTCCCCCACCCACTTGCTGACCTTGGCCGCGGCCTCCATCTTGCACGACTCGCTGGCCGACTTGGCCTGTATGGCATGCGGGGGGGGAGGGAAAGATGCATGGCAGTCGTTACAAGTTAGAGGGGCCAGCTGACGCAGCTCAGACGCCGACAGCCTACGCTGTGCCTTGCTTGGGCTAGCAGGCCTGATAGATGATGGCAGCATGCAGTGCGGTGCTGGGGGCATACATACATGGGGCGTGGGGCGTGAAACGGGTGGCTGGGGAGCGAGTGGGGGTCCAGCCACTGCATGGCTGTGCTGCTGCGTGCGTGCGTGCGTGCGTGCGTGCGTGCGTGTCCGCTGTTGGGGCACTCGGGAGCCAGTCAACGTCAACGGTGCTCTCTGTCTTATGCACGCTATGCACGCTGCGACCCATCCGTCACACACATATACATACGTACGTACCGCCGCCTCGCAGCTTAATTTAGCCGCTGTTGCGGCCTCCACGGCGGCCGCCGTACCGCTGGCGACGGCGTTGTCGTACGTGGTCTGGCACTTGGCCTTGGCCGCTGACTCGGTGGCCTGCATGCGCACACAACACAGTCAACACAGCATACACATGTGTGCACATGACTGCCACCGCACAGCGTCGAGGTGTAGCAGGGCGCAGTGCAGCATCCATCTACCTATTCTATCCCATAAATTATCCCATAGCGGTACAGCAGCAGCAGGCATGCATGCATGCTGCTGTAACTTCCATGCCGCTCCACGATGCCGCTCCCCCTGCTACCCCTGCCTTCTTTGCTTGCCAGCTAGCCGTGCCGTATGCGATGTGCACCCACCTTGCAGGGCGACTCCTCCTCGCACTTCTTGACCTCGGCCTCAATGCGGAACTTGCACTCCCCGATGCGGCTGTTGTGCTCCTGCATGCAGCCGCCGTAGCGCTGCGGGCTGACAAGCAGCGCGGCGCACAGCGCGTATCCAGACTCCTCCACGTTGGCACACTTGCGAATCTCCTCGGAGCGCTTCGACACCTGCATGTATGCGTGCGTGCGTACTCATGACTTCATCATCATGTGAAGAGCCCCGGCGGGCCGGGCACGTTCGCAAGCAGGCACGCACTAGTGCCCGCAAGCACGCTAGCTAAGTCTATCTGTCGCCGGCGGCTAGCTGTGGCGGCGCGCGGCGGCGGCGGCGGCGGCCAGGGGGCCGCCGGGGCACGTACAGGGGCGGCGGCGGCCTAGGGCCAACGCCAAAATGAGCCGTGGGCTAAGTGGTGAGCGAGGCAGGTGCTGTTCATGTGCATGCATGTATGGTCACATGGTTTGTGTAGTTTGTGCGTGCCACGCATTGTCCCACAGACCACCGCCGCACCGCAGTAATACTAGCTACTCGGCCGGCGCCGCGCCGCACTGCACGCACCTTGCAGTCCATGCGCTTGGGCCGCTCCTTGTCTTGGCAGCTGGCGCGGACGGTTGTATTGGCGGCGCCACAGCTTACGCTGCTGCTGCCCGGCTTAGCCGTGCACTCGCGGAACTTCTTGTCCACCTCCTCGTCGCACTTACGCACGTATTCCTCGCGCTGGATGCAAATGTTCCTGAGGTAGGGTAGGTGCCAGGGGCAGTGGCGTGTGTGTGTGTGCGTCATCAGCAGTGCGAGTAGTGGGTGCAGGCTAGCTGCAGTGCGTGGCAGCAGCAGCAGCAGCAGCAGCAGCGGCAGCAGCAGCAGCAGCAGCAGCAGCAGCAGCAGCAGCAGCAGCAGCAAACATAACATATGAGTGAGCGTGCGTGCGCACACGTTCTCAGCAGCGTACAGCCGTCTATCTCCGGCCAATAATAATCAACAGGACTACCGTATGTAACACGCACACCCCATCCATTCAATCGGTGGTATGGGGCGGATGGGCAGGAGCGCGGACGGACATGACAGGCTAGACAGGCAGGGGCGCGCGCGCGCGTGCCTGCATGCTGCATATGCATGCATGCTGGTTGGCCGATCGGCCTATCTATTTTGTTTGGCAGCGGCGGGGTCCCACCTGCTGCCTGTTCCGGCGGCCCTAAGTAATAAGTGCGCACACAAACCTGCCGCTGACTAGCCCACCAGCCAGGCCACCACGCACCCCGCCCCCGCCAGCCCACCTGGCCAGGTCGGCCGCCGCCTTGCACGCCCACTGCTGCCTGACCAAGTCGGCCCCAGAGGTGCCCGCCTGCAGCCCGCCGCGGCACTGCGCCAGCTTGGCCTCGTACTCGTTGCCGCACACCTGCATTAGCCAGGTGTGTGGTGGGCAGCAGGCAGGCAGCAGGCAGGGGCAGCAGACAGCAGCAGCAGTGGAAGCAGGCATGTAAAACAGGCAAACACCTCCGTCCGTCACTTGGCGTGGTGAATGAATGAACAAGTGGCGCAGTAGTGGCGCATGGCTTGTAAGATTATCATGCACGCCAATGCACGCACGCACGCTGACAGCAAGTAAGCCGCTGCAGCCACTGCCAAGCAGGCACATACACGCCCTTTCAGTCACACACGCACACTCTGGGAACCCCCCCTTAGTTTACGGGAAAATAGGTCGTTTTCCCGTGAAAGGTTTTTAAGGGAATCCAATCGGGTAAACCGCAAAAATTCCTGTGACAAATTTCCTGTACATTCCCGTGAAGCCCACTCCCCTTCCTGTGAAGTCCACCCCCCCTTCGGATTTTCCTGTAAGCCATCTGTTCCCAGCAGAGTGGCACCCCGCAGCAGCAGTCAAAGCAAACACCCAAGCAACCAGCAGCAGCTGCCGGCGGCCACGCACGTCATGCATGCAAGCAAGCAATATCTATGCACGTACGCGTGCATCATTGCTCGCGAACCCGTGCCCTCCTAGCCCTCCCGCCCTCCCACGTACGTACGAATGTACGTATAGTACGTACGTATGTACACACGCACCTTGAGGAACGAGCGCCGGCTGCTGCACTTGACAGCAACCTCGCGGGCCTTGTCTGCGCACTCGGTACGCGCCTTGGCCACTGCCGCGTCGCAGCTGGGCCCCGGGGTGCAGCCCTCGCCTGAGGGAGGGAGCGAGATCGAGGGGAGAGCAGCACAACTAATGTATATATATAATGCGTATATATATGCGAAGAATGTGATGAAGCTAGCGGGTTTATCTGTGTCAACATACACACACACACGTACGCACACACACATACACACGCACACGCACACACCGGCGCGCGCACACACAGATAGACACACACGCACCAGCAAGGAGCTTGCCCAGCTTGGTGTCGCACTCAACACGCCCCTTGTCCAGCTCGTCAGCGCAGGACTCGGCCTTGGCGGCCTCTGCAAGCGCGGCGGGGGCAGGCAGGCAGTTACGTTAGGTGGGCAAATAAATAAATAGGCAGTTAGGTGGGCATACAGGCAGCCTTCGCGCAATAGGCATCTACAGGGCCTGCACGCAGCAGCATGCAGCACAAGCAGAGCTGGAGAGGTGGATGGATTGGCGGCGGCGGGCGGGCCTGTGCGTGGTCAGTTTAGTCAGTTCATGTATGCCGCAGGTAGGTAGTGCACCGCCGCATAAAGAGGGCTAGCTATTATTTAGGCTGGCAGCAATTGCCTGATAGCGGTGACACGTACTAGCTACTAGTACTACACGTACGGGCCATACATCCACAGCAGCAGGCCACCCGATGGAGGCGGAAGGCACTGCTAACGCTGCAGGCACCCTGGCTGCTGGTGCTGAGTACGTGGTTGCTGGCTTACTACTCACTGGTTAGCCAGAGGTCCGCCGTCTCGACGGCAAAGGCGCCGATTGTGGTGGTCGCTGCCGCCAGGCTGCTCTGGACGCCAGCCATGCCCGGCGCCTGGGCGGGCAGGGCGCCGATGACGTTGTAGGCGGACAGCAGCGCCTGGTGCAGGTCCAGCAGCAGCAGCTCGCTGCTCTGTTGGGCGGCGGCTGCTGAGGTCTGCTGCTGCTGCAGGGCCCGGCGGTGGGTGCTGGTGGAGGCGGATGCCGCGTCCAGGCGCTGCAGCAGCGCGGTGCCAACCATGGCTGCAACGAACAAGACATACACACACATACACACATACGCCACCAGGGACGAGGGGGGCGGGGAGGGTGGGGGTTGAGGTACGGTTAGATTGAAGTCGGACTGGCGGTAATTAAATTGCATGGAAAGCTAGCTACGCAGAGATGATAGAGCCTTACTAGCCTTACCTTGCAGCCGCTGCAGCACGGTCTTGGGCGACAGCTGGGTTGCGGAGTCACGAGTGTTAGTGTTGGCTAGGACCGCTTGTGCCGTGGCAGCTACGGCCTGAAGCGACACGTACGTGGCGTCGACATCGGTCACGTCCAGCATTTGGTAGTCGGCCTGGGCGAGCGCCTGCGAGCGAGCGAGGGGAAATAAGGTGGCGGTTAGTCCGGCTGCTGGGCGGCGGCGGCGGCGACGCCTGCTGCTGACACGTCAACTGTTTCAGCAGCTTGTCACTAAATATAACTACATATGACAATCCATGACAACCGCATTGAGTCGATCGCCACCTGAAGGAATGCGGTGACACTTGACGAATTGGAGATGGCAAGCGCAGGCAGCATTCCCACGACGCCCTCGCGCGCCATGACGTAGGCTTCCCAGCTGAAGCTGTCGTGTACAGCCTCCGTGACGAGGTGCGCGAAGGCCTCGTTGACGGCCGCCACGGCGTCGGCCGTGGCGTCGTGGAGAGATGTTGTGAGCATTGTCCCGTTCACAACCGCGACGATGGCCGGTGCCTACGGACGGAAAGCCATTAGTTAATTGGAGCTGAGAACGCGTGTTTGCCCACTCGCACCTGCTGCACCGTTCCGCCGTTCTTCTTGTTGAGGCCCACGCCGAGGCCGACGCCCAGGCCGATGGCGAGAACGCAGGCTACAACTATCGCCGTCGCCACGATGGCATAACAGTTGCGCTTCGACGGCCTCACGCTGGGCTGCTGCTGTGTCTTGGCCGCAGCGGCCTCGTCGTCGCTCAGCATAATTTTGTGTGGGTTCTCCATTGTAACCTGCTGCTACTGCTGCTGCGTGCTGCTGCTGCTGCTGTGTGGATAAATAAGGCGCGTGAGTGCGCCCGTTATCCTGCTATATAGTACTGATGTTTCACGCTTTCACGCTTGTACGTTTTCGTCCGTCGGGCTGGTCGAAGTAAGCGTGGGTACCACGCGCCGGATTTACACTGGCGTGCGCGCGCGCGCGTGGCCGAGTCGGAAGATAGTCGCGCTGCAAGATAGTCACGCTTCAGGGTTAGTGCATCAAGAGGTTATTAGAGCACGCACATCGCGAGCGCGCAAACCGGCGGGCACTCGCTTGCTTTAAGTTAAATTAGGGAACCCTGGCGCGACCGGCGCAGTGTCATAAGTTTATTTGACAGAGCACAACAATGTCAAAAAGCGTTCCCGACGTGACGTCGGCGACGTGGTCCACAGCCCTTGTGTGCATTAGCATGCTCTGTGCGTCGGCATTTGGCATTACTCTGATGGCGCACGACAAGGCCTCGAAATGGCCCCCAATAACCGCTACAAGCTGCGCGTTGGTGGTTGTCGCGGCCTTCGGGCGCCGTGCATGGCTGTCGGCTCGCGGCCAACCGGTGCACGCCATGACCGCGGGCGGACAGATACTAGTTTTCCGCGTCTGGATCCTGCTCAACATTGCTTGGCTTTTGGCTGGGTAGGTTCAGCCCCGAATAACACGCGGCGGGACGTGACGAGCTGCTGTAACGGCGGCGGACCCTTTCTGCGCACTGCTGTCTGCTCATTGCAGGCTTCACAAGCGCGACTTCAACAAGATCCCGAAGTGGATCCTGGAGGCTGCGGCCGAGTGGCCGCCAGGCACGCCCCTGGGCCGCCCCAGCGCCCTCCGCCTGCTGGCGGTACTGGACGGGGTGGGCATGGCCGCCTGCTGGCCGCTGCTAGCCAACCTGGTGCCGCTGCTGCTGCCCGTGGACCGGGGCCTGCTGCTGCTGTCGTGTGTTGGCTCCGGTCACGAGGGAGGCACCCGAGCGCACGCTTACCTGGGCGCCTCAGTCTTCTTGTGGACCAGCACACACGGTGTGTGCTTGCCTTTGCAGGTGGCTGGCCCATATATCCAAGCAGCCAGCCAATCAACATGCTCGGCACTCATGCATGCACATCGCGCTCGCTCAGTTGCTTGCCTCCGTTCGGGTTCGCTAGGTTTGCTCGCTCGGCTGCTAACTACTGCAAAGCAAGTCTGCTGCGCGCATTGACTGAGCATCACCCTCTCGTGTGCCCCTGTATTATACCTACCGACCTACCCACCTGCGTACGTACCCATCTACCTGCCGCCCGCCGCGCCCGCAGCTGTCCTCTGCCAGGTGCCCATGGCGGCCGTGTCCAGGTGGCGGGCGCTCATGCTGCCGGGCGCACACGATGGCAAGGCCGCCGCCAACGGTGCCGGTTTGCTGGTGAGGTCCTAAATTCAGAAGAGAACTTGCTTCTTGTAGGGTCATAGGGTGGGGGACGGACATCGTGTAGGACTCATGAGCAGGGTCTTTATTAATGTACCGCCGGTAGCCTTCTGTCCTTGGTTCCTAAAGTACGGCACACAACCCCTCGCCTAGCTACCTCACGTGTATGTATGCATGCATATGCACATGCATGTGCGACTGCCATGCACGCACGCACGCACACGCGCAGGGCTGGCTGGCCCTGCTGGTGCTGACGGCCTCCTCCCTGGCGCCCGTGCGTCGGCGCGCCTTCAACGCCTTCATCCTGCTGCACAAGCTGATGGCACCGGCTGTGAGTCCCTGTCGTGCATCACGCTTAGCTTACTTGCTATAGCTAGAGAGCGAGCCTTCCCCCGGCCGCCCGATGTATAGCCTTTCCTCTGCCGTGCCAACCACCCACGCACAGCTGCTTGTGCTCCCCTGACCCGCCCCGCTGCCTGCTGTTGCCTCATCGCCTTCTCGCCGCCTGCATGCGTGCTGCATGCGCCTGCTCGCTCGCGCTATCTATCTACTCGCTCGCTCGCTCAGTTCCTGCTGCTGGGCTGCCTGCACGACGGCCACGTGTCGGCGGCGTGCGCCTGCGGCATGTCGCTGCACGCCGCCGACCTGGTGCAGCGCTGGCTGCTGCGCCGCCGGACCGCCACAGCGGCGGCCTCCCTGCGGGGCAGCTCGCTGCTGCTGCTTCACGTGCCCACACCCGGGCCGCCCGGCTGCCTGCCCGGCCAGCACGTGTGGCTGCAGGTGGGTGGATGGGCTAGGTGGGCGGGTCGGACTGCCCGCACTGCTGCCGCCGCCCGTGTACCGTTAGCACCGTGCTAGCCCGCTAGGGCGGGCTGAGCGGCGGGCGGCGGCGGGGTGCGTGGAGCGAGCGTGCGTGGCTGCCGTGCCTACCTTGTCATATCCGTACGTCCAGCGGCATGATGTGCGGAACGAAAGCCCGCCCCTCACCTAAAAACGAGCCCTGCCAGTGCTGTTTTATCTGCCCGGGGTGGGGCGGCCCAGCGCGCGGGTCTGGCAGCTCATCAGCGCACGGGGATTCTTGTGCGTGTGCCTTCCATCACTTTCAATAACGATGAGAGGCACGCAATCAATGCGTTAGATAATGCGTTGCTTGCGTGCCTCTATATATCTGTTCGTTCAGGTACCGAGCGCCTCCTGTTGGGAGTGGCACCCCTACTCGGTCGCCGACTACGACGCACACGGCTTCTCACTGCTCATCAAGGGCCGCGGCGATTGGGAGCGGCGGCTGCTGCGAGCCGCCGCCAGCAGCAGGGGCGAGGCGCTGATGGCCGCTGAGCGCCACGACTCGTCCACTGCTGATGGGTGCGTTCGCTCAGCACACACACACACACACACACACATATATACTGCTGCCTCATAAATCACGCATCTGCTGCACATATATATACACGACCCCACGCACCCGCCGCCCGCCCCTCACTACCTACCCTCACATCGCGATCGCACCGCTTACGATATGCCCACCGTTCATGGCGGTCGCATCTGCTGCTCACCCTATCTACTGCTTTGGTGTTCCAAACGTAACCCACCCATCACCACTATATGTTTCGCCTGCTGCTTCAGGCGTATGACCGTGCGTTACGAGGGCATGTACGGCACACCCGACCTGCGGGCTGCCGTACTGGCCGCCGACCGCCTGCTGCTGTTCGCGGGCGGCTCGGGTGTGTCCGTCATGGCGTCCGTGCTGCGGGTGCTGCTGCAGGAGCGCAAGGCCAGCAGCGGCGGCGGCGGCGGCGGCGGGCCGTGCGCACTGGCGCTGGTGTGGTCGGTGGCTGAGGAGGTGCGTGGTGATGGCTGGGGCGGCTATAGCTACTGGGGCGCGGGGAGGGGGCGGGCAGGTAGGAGCGAGAGGGACACTCCAGCCATCCATCCGCCGCCGGCAGCTAGCACTGGTCAGCACGCGCACGCAGGCTCAGCTCAAACAACCTACCTGTGATGAGGAAAGCAAAAGGAGGGAGAGCCGGTATCCGGCACCTGCATGCAAAGCATCTACAACGTGTTGGTTGCGCGCAATGCTGCTGATGTTGGCGCGCTTGCTTATTACTTTAATCCCGCCATACATGCACGCACACGAGCCCGCCGCCGGCCGAACCCCTATCTACCTACCCCTTCCTCTCACTCATGCTGCGCAGGCAGACATGCAGCCACTGGCACAGCTCCTGCGCGCGGCTGCGGCACGCAAGGGCTGGTCCGTGCACGTGTACGTCACACGCCAGCAGCAGCAGCAGAAACAACAACAACTGCTTACCAGCGCACCCGCCGGCGCGCTGCTGGCACTTCCCGCGCCCGCAGGCGCATGCCACCTACAGCAGTGTACGTGCGTGTGCGTGCGTGTGTGTGCGTGATACAGCAGCAGCTGTCTGCTGCTGTTTGCAGATTGTGTGTGTTTGGGCGTGGTAGATTATTCCGGCTACGGCCCCGCCCAGGCACGCACATGCACCTGCATGCCGGCTCGTGCCTCTATCGATATCTACCCCTTATAATTATCACTTGGGGCGCCTCCACGCACATGCATGCTACTGCTGCTCCAACTGAAGGTGTTCGTGCTTGGTGCCGGCGCACTGCTCCCACACACACACACACACACACACACACACAGACATACAGACAAGTGTCTCTTCGCACGCACAAGTCTTTCATAGTACTCTCCCTTGTTATCTCTAACACACAGACAAGGCTGCCTGCTGCCACGACGAGGCGCGGCCTCCATCGCGGCCGCAGCCGCCCGGGCCGTGGCAGCTCCACACCGCCGGCTCGGCCCTAGTGGTCGCCGCTGCTGCCGCCGCTGCCGCCGGCTGCAGTTACTACCTTGGCCAGTGGCTCTCCTCCCGTAAGGACTGCGAGGTCGCCGTCCCCACGGGCGTCACTGAAGCCGCAGCAGACTGGGTGGCTGCCGTGACGGCGGCCTACAAGGCGCAAGCTCGGACCGCCCCCGCTGGCAGCTGCCCCGCGTTGGACGCGGCGGCGGCGCTGCTTGGCCAGTGGGACGAAGACGACGGGGGCTGGGGCGGCGGCGACGGCGGCGGCGGCGGCAGGGTCAAGCTGCGGTGGTGCCGGCTGGCCGGCGGTGTGGTCTCGGAGCTGTGCGCCAAGTGCGACCCGCTGAAGCCGCGGCCGCAGGCAGAGGCACCCTGGCCCTGCTGCTCGCTGGCTGTCTGCTTTCTGGGCGCCCGCCTGCCGCCGCTGCTGGCATGGCTCGCCGGCGCGCTCGCCGGCGCGGCGCTGGCGAGCGCCGCGTGGCGCCTCTACTGCTGGCGGCGGCCGCGGCAGTGGCGACAGCAGCAGCAGCAGGCGTTGGCGCGCGATGACCGCGTTGATGAGGGGCGGCTGCGCTGGTGGGCGGCGGCGGTTAAGGTGCAGACCTTCTACCAGTGGCTGTCTGGCGTGTGGGGCGACAAGGGCACTGCTGGCGGCTACATGGATTCGGAGCTGTGCCGCCTGCTGGGGCCGGCGGCAGTTGAGGAGGCGCCACTCGCCTGCGGCGCCGGTGGGGGCGCGGGGCTCGTGGTCTTCCGTGGCCGGCGGCCCGACGTCGGCGCGTACATGCGCTGGGCGGCGGGCGGTGGGCCGCTGCCGCTGCCGTTGACAGCGGGCGCCACGCACGCCGCAGTAGGAGGCTGTGATGAAGAGCCACCATCCGCTGCTGCGGTGTGCGGCGTGCTGGTGTGCGGCCCCGAGTCCCTGCAGCAGGACGTCACCGCGCAGTACCAGCAGCAGCGCCAGCTGCTGGGCACCCGTAGCGAGTGCTGGCTGCACAGCTTCAGCTTCACGTCCTAAATGTGCATTTGCACAGAGGGAGAGAGAGAGAGAGAGAGAGAGAGAGAGAGAGAGAGAGAGAGAGAGTGTGTGTACGTACGTAGAGAGACTGCGCACTGTGAAGCTATCTATGAGGGTGTGTGTATGTGCTGCATCCCCAGTTAGTTCGCCTAGTTCGCCGTGCACTGCTGCGCGCGGGTTGCAAGGGCTCTAACATCAGGCGAGCGCGAGGCTGGGGCAGCAGCAGGGGGTGGAATAATTTCCAAGATTCGACCTAATTGGCCCGATATGTGGCCACACTTCCGGTGGCCCACTTGACCCACCCCCAGAGTGGAAGCTGCCCCCACGCATAGAGTGGACGCAAATTAGCCAATAACTCGCCCCCTCTCTTCCCGCCGGCCCCCGATATAATTTGCGCTCGCAGCAAACCGCACGCGCGCGACTGCCACATGCAATCCCGGCGCGATCAATGTCAAGCGAACACACAGAAGACTGCATAATTCTAGTGTAACAAGTTTACGCAAAACATCAAATATGAGCGACGTTGACGACGACGTACCGGGTGTAGGCCCGAGCTCGCCAAGAACCACGCAAGCTTTAAAACTTTGCAATGCTGACAAGTGCGCAAGCACTACCAAAGCCGGCTTCTCATTTGTGACGACGTGCTGTGGCGTGAACTTCCTGCGGATTGCGCGGGAAAACCAGGAACCCCTGCAGCAAGCCGCCCACGCCTGGAGTGGGCGTAGGATTGTTGGCTGGTGGGGCGAACGGCTGTGCTTGCGGCGTGGCGGGTCTGCTGAGGGCGAGGCCGCGCCGCCCACGCCTGGAGTGGGCCGTAGGATTGTTGGCTGGTGGGGCGAACGGCTGTGCTTGCGGTGTGGCGGGTCTGCTGAGGGTGAGGCCGCGCCGCCCACGCCTGGAGTGGGCGTAGGATTGTTGGCTGGTGGGGCGAACGGCTGTGCTTGCGGCGTGGCGGGTCTGCTGAGGGCGAGGCCGCGCCGCCCACGCCTGGAGTGGACGAGGCCGCGCCGCCCACCGCTGGAGTGGGTGGGCACTTGCACCTTAAGAATGGCCGTGTTAGCCTGGTTTCCCCTGTGACCTCCAGCTCGCGCCTGTGCATGCCCCAGGACGTATACAAGCATGGCCAGGGCGGGGGAGAGGGTTAGCCGACCCGGCAGGCGCATGTGTGTGTGTGGGGGGGGGGGGGGGGGGGTGCTGGGCAGGGGTTTGCCTCGGTTTAACCAAGCGCGCTGCACGATAGAGCCCCAACCTCTGTCGCTTCCCCAAACGTCTTCACGAATATGAATTCCATTACACCGGAACGACTATCTATTATCGTCGACACGGCCGAGCCAGTGCCCTGTGACATCGCGAACGAGGCACTGTCCAGAACATTTCGCCACGACGATAGCTCTGAGTTCGTGAACAGCTGGTCGATGCAAGCAGCCGAGTCGGGGCGCTTCTACGATCGCCACCGCAAGGCGGTCATCGGCAAGGACAAACTTGTAATGCTCTACAACCTGGACCGGGCGTGGGTGCTGCAGTGTGCTGTTTTGAGACCGCAGTGTGCCTGCAGCGCTTCATCGACGCGGTCATTGGTTGAATGAAGCCTAGGGGTGTGCCTAGGGGCTAGAGGTTCCCGCCCCAGAAGGCTGCTGCTTTGCGAGCTTGGAGTCTTTAATGTTTTTAAAGTGGCTGGCTGCTGTCACGTGTGTCCTTTGGTTTAATGCGTGATGGTTTGTTGGCGCATTTGCTGCTTTCAGGGCTGTATCAAACGTAATTTCGAACTGTCGCTTGAGGCGTTGTGGCTCCATCGTGTGCTTGTATTGTTATTAGTGAGGTGGTGTGCTGCAGGGGTGCTGTTTTTGCGGGGCGGTTGTATTGATCGCACCCGGATTGCATGGGGCAGTCGTGCGCGTGCGATTTGCTGCGAGCACATATTGCAGCGGGGGCCGGCGGGAAGAGAGGGGGCAAGTTACGGACTGATCTGCGTCCACTCTATGCGTGGGGGCAGCTTCCACTCTGGGGGTGGGTCAAGTGGGCCACCGGAAGTGTGGCCACGAATCGGGACGATGACCTCAAGATTCCAAGATTTTGCCCCATGCCTCAATATTGGAGAGCGCAACTAAAGCGTTCAATATCCGCGCTCAGAAATGAAGAATGTAAATCTGGGTGCCAAGATATGGGCCCCCAAATAAAACCGGGGTGACCCCCAAGCCCCAGGGGCCCCCCGCGGTTTTGTCACGGACTGCTCCAAGGTAATCTTTGGTACCCCAAACGCCATGCAGCAGCCATAGAACGACGAGGCAACACCTAGAAGCGATAGCAGATGCATAATAGATGCGTGTAATGCGTGCGTCAGAAGTTTGCATTATTGGTTACAGGAGGGACCTGCCGACGCAGTTAGAAGTAGCCGGCCCGAACAGCCCGGGACAGCCAGCGACAGCGAGGCACTCGCTCTTGGCGCACGCACGATATTTAACAACAAGGCACGCACCGCCCATAATTCCCTAAAATCCTATGTACCGCGTTACAACGCCCCCCCCCCAAAAGCCTTACTTCAACGGTCCTCTCTTGTAACCACGTTACCACGCAATCTCACTTCAACGGTCTGCTCTAGTATTGTCATTCATTAACCCACGGGCTGGCCCAGGGGCGCCAAATCAGCGGCCGTGCTTGCACGTGCGGAACACACACACGTGGGCATTCAAGCACGGCGCCTCACTCTGCGGCCGGCAGTAGTACTGATAATTAGCAATGACCAAGTGGCGCTAAGTAAGGTGGCGGCAGCGGTCGGAAGCAAGCGAACCCGTCGGTCCAACCAACACACCAGCAGTCGGCCCGCCGAGCAACCCGCCGGACCCTGACCGCCGCCACCAGCACACGCAACGCGCACGTGTCATCATCAGTCACCGCCTCCGCACATGGCCCCTGGCTCTCCATGTCTGCCTTTCTCCACACACCTCCCCTGCTGCATGTTTGAAACACGAAGACGCGCCTCCTGACAAAAGCCACGAAGGGCAATTGGTAAACAATTCGCGTGGCTCGGCGCACCGCTCAATCGACCGAGCCATTCAAAGTCGAATTGGCGTCCGCGCTCGGCATCTTCGGTCGCGTTCAATCCATGCAAGCCAGGGGCGCAGCTCTTACCGCCCGTCTGTAACCGCCACCCAGGGTCGAAACCGACCCAGAGACGGCTTTACTTATCCAGTCCAAACCCCCCTGCTGACCACCTAGCTCTCTGTCAAAACGAACATCCGTGCGCGGGTCGCCGTACGTCCAATCCACGCGGGTGGTTGTCGGCAGACACACGCCTTACGGGGCTAGCTGGTCAGCAGGTGGGCTTAGCCTCAGCCGCCGCACTTCTTCTTCACTGCGGTATTTGGAAAGGGCAAGGGAAAGGGGCAGATGTACGTACAGCATGGCGTCAGCACGACGACGCTGTTGTGCGGTATAGCTAGGAAACGCCAACACACGCTGCGCTATCCTCAATCTCAGCAGGCTTCATTCCCTCAAAGCAGTAACCTGCTCCAAGCTACATCGCGGCCACCTGCCATCCACCACCTCTGCCACCGCCCACCCTCACTCCACCCTCACTCACCCGGCTCCTCCTCCTCTCCTCCTCCTGCCGCCTTGGCCGCGGCCCGGGCCGCCCGCTCCCGGGCCACCAGGTCGTCCACCGCGTCCGCCAGCCGCTGGTAGTCGGCCAGGGTGTTGTAGATGTGGGCTGACCTGTGGAGTGTGTGTGTTAGAAAAGCACAAGGAGAGGAAGTGTGTGTGTGTGTGTGTGTGTGTGTGTGTGTGTGTGTGTGGAGGGGGTAGTTCATTCCAGAAACCAAAAGGGGGGGTGGCACACACGCGTGTTGCTTGGCGTGTTGCGAGACAGTGTGCATGTGAGAGGGTGCACTGCGCGCCCCGGGCTTCACGTCCCATTAGCAAGGTCCGGTTATCTTTTTGTACGCACGGGCGGTGTGCGTCCACGCGGTCGTGAGCGCTAGATGTAATGGAAGCGGCGTGAGCGAGTATTGGGGGCGGGGGCCCGCCGGGGGCTCATCAGCGTTAGTTGGCACGGCACCCGCACAGCGCACAGCGCAGTGTAGCGGCGGCACACTCACAGGCGCACGTAGAGGTGTCCCTGGATGGACTTGATGGGCACCTCTATGGAGTAGACGTGGTGCAACATGTCCTGTTGTTGTGGGGGTGTGGGGCGAGGTGGGGCGGGGTGGTGGGGTGCGGTGGGATTGCGGGGTTGGGTTGGGTTGGGTTGGGCTGGGTGTCCCGTGGGGCGGTTTTGCGAGGTAGGGGGGTGAATGTGTGCGTGTGCCCATGCAGACCAACGGCCAACCTCGAGTGAAACCCTTGATGGATTGGGTGGGATAATGCTGCGCTACGCGGGGCGGGCCACCGGGCGGTGCGGTGGTGATGCCAGGTACCAAGACTGATAATGATGATGGTGCAGGTGCCAGGAGACGCGCTGGTGCCTCCAAGCATTCACATGCCTACAAGCATTCACATCCCCCTCCACCGATCGCTCGCCCCCTCGCTCGCTCGACAGCCCCACCCACCCACCTGCACATACTTGGCATCCGCCGAGTCCGCCTCCGGCCCCTCCGCAAGGTCCTGCGGTTGGTGCCGTACGTCGTCCGTACAGGGTAGCGGCTCGTTGCAACGTTCGCTGGATCCAGGGGGAAGTGCTCCCGGCAGCCCGCTTGCCTCCCACCCACCTCCCACCTCCCCGCCCGCACACCCACATCCAGCCCCCCCTGGTCGCTTTGGTTTCTGGAATGAACTACCCCCCCCACACACACTTAATCGCCCCGCCCTCCCTGCTTCTGTCTCTTTACTTCCTTACAGAGCCGCGCGCGGGATCCCTTAGTTCATAGCCTTGCCATGCCATTGCTTTTCGTGATTCTCGACTTCCACTCACAATCGCCGCCTTTGCTCCCTACATGTCCGTCGCGCCTTGCTGTTGGACGCTCCTACCTGGCGCACTTCGGTCCGAGTCCAGGTGAGTATCCTAGTATGGGGATTTAGTCGGTAATGGGGACCGCGCGCGGCTCGCAAGGCTGGCATGGCTCAAGACGGCTCTGGACTCCGTCGCCAACCTGCCGCTCCATTGTCCAAGGCCGCCCAAATACGGTGATGTTCAGTAGCTCGCATAGGCGGCTGCGAATCCCAGCAACAGCGCAGTCACGTTCTTCGCAGTTTGTTCTCACCGGGACTGTTTACCAGTAACCCCCCCCACACACACATACACACACCCGTCCCACCTTCCACACTTTTCGCACCCATCGCACCCATCACCACCACACCCACCACCACATACACCCGCCATCCACCACCACCCGCACCTGCGGCAGCCCCAACAGCGCCATGGAGCCGCACATGTCCAGCGAGGGCGCCAGCAGGCCCGTGCCCCACCTGCAGCAGTAGCAGTAGCAGCAGCAGTAGCAGTAGCAGTAGCAGTAGCAGTAGCAGTAGCAGTAGCAGTACTTCAGCAGTAGCAGTAGCAGTGACAGCATTGGCAGTACCAGAATTGGTGGTGCCCCTGTGGGGTAGCCGATACGGATTCGGGGCCGCATAGGCGGGCAGTGTGAGCCAGGCGGCGTTTTGTTTCTCACAGCCCTAGTCACCCGGCCACGCACGCAGCAGCTGCTGCCCCATCTTCACGCTCACTTTGGCGCACAGCCGCCCCCGCAACCTCCCCCAGACAGGCTCCTTCCCCCCTCCCCCGCTTCCTTTAGTTTGGTTTAGTTTGGGCTGGTATTTACAATTCTCCCAACCGCCCCCCCCCACACACAGCCGCTACAGCCGCCCCTACGTATCGCTCCTCACAGGCCCCGCGCTGCCCCTCAACCTACCGCCCAGACTCCCTGCAACCACCCCACCCCACTCCCCTGCCGCACCTGCTGCCGCACAGCTCCACCGCTTGACCCAGCAGGCGCCGCATGTAGCCCCGCACCCGGTCCGGGCCCAGCGCCCACCACAGGCCCAGAGCCGAGGAGGTGGCCAGGTAGGGCGCATAGTCGCGCATGCCTACCGTAATAGGCAAAGAGTAGTGGGAGTAGTGGGTGAGGGTGTTGGTGGATGGGTGCTGGTGGATGGATGGGGATTCTAATTTCCCCATCCCCAAATCAACCAGGAAGAGGCCCAAATCCAGAGCCCGGTTTGGTATTTGTGAAGCGCGAGGGGGGCCAGGTAGGCCGCGTGTGTGAGCAGGCGCGCAGTAGCAGCATCAGCAGCAACAACCGTGCTGCAAGCTTCCGCGGTCAGGCACATGCTTCTCAACTCATTCGCGCGCTCTCAAGTCACTGACACGGACATCAAACCCAGTCCGCCACTCACCATCCCAGATGAAGTCGGATGTGAAGCCCGCCCCGCTGCCGTGGCTGACCACCAGCGGCCGCACCGCCGCCTGCCGGTCGCGCCGCACCCACATGACCGCCGTGCCGCGTGGCGCCGCCAACCACTTGTGGCAGTTGGTCACAAAGTAGTCGGGCACCGACAGCGGTTGGCGGTTGGCGGCACCGTTGGCGCCCGCAGCGCCGTTGCTGCTGATGCTGAGGCTCGCTGCCATGGCGTCCGCGGCTGCACTGACTGCTGCTGCTGGTGCTGCTGCTGCTGCTGCTGCTGCACCTCCTCCTGCTGCGTTCACTGAGTTTTCAGCACAGTCGCCGCCGCCGCCTCCGCCGCATACGCCGCCACCGCACACGCCGGCGTCCAGGTCCAGGTGCACCTGCCCCAGCGCGTGGGCGCCGTCGATCAGCACTTGCACGCCCCTGCGTGTTGACGGTGGGTTGACAGTTTGACACACACGACGGATGGACGGGGGAGCAGCGGGAGTTGCCACCAGCGCGTGACATGTGTGTGTGTGTGTGTGTGTGTGTGTGTGTGTGTGTGTGTGTGTGTGTGTGTGTGTGTGTGTGTGTGTGTGACGTGTGTGTGTGACGTGTGTGTGTGTGTGTGTGTGTGACGTGTGGGTGCGCCTTGACGAGCACATCCCTTAGAGCACCTCCTGAACCAGACCACCCCGCTGAGTACGTGCACTTTGCCCTGGCACCCCCAACCTCTTAACGCACCCACATCCCACGCTCAGCCGCCGCCAACCGCCGCCAACCGCCGCCAACCGCCGCCAACCGCCGCCAACCGCACCTGCTCCTGCACAGCGCAGTCAGCTCCGCCACCGGTAGCA
The DNA here is from genome assembly GCA_016834595.1 of Chlamydomonas schloesseri. Classification (NCBI taxonomy): domain Eukaryota; kingdom Viridiplantae; phylum Chlorophyta; class Chlorophyceae; order Chlamydomonadales; family Chlamydomonadaceae; genus Chlamydomonas; species Chlamydomonas schloesseri. The sequence continues at coordinate 424,328 of JAEHOD010000076.1, read as the reverse complement.
GCAGCGCGGTGTTGCTGGTGACCGTGTCGAACACCGCCAGCTTGGTGCCGGGCGGCAGCGTTGCAGCCACCAGGTCCACGATGGCCTGCGGGCCGCTGTGTGTGTGTGTGTGTGTGTGTGTGTGTGTGTGTGTGTGTGTGTGTGGACATGAGAGTTTGGGGGTGGGGTGGTGGGACGGTGGGGCGGGGAAAGCAGAAGGGAGCGGTGCGAGAGAGGGTGGACGGAAGGCGAGCAGCGGGCGAGGCAGCTCCGGTAAAGAGCACAGGGGCAGTGCGGGCAAGAGCCAGCCCCTCAGCCCCCAGCCCCCAGCCCCCAGCCCCCAGCCCCCAGCCCCCAGCCCCCAGCCCACCTGATGGGGAACAAAACCTCCCCGTACACCACGTTGATGCCACCCGGCGCCTCGCCGTGCGGCGTGGGCGTGGGCGCGGGCACAGTGCCGGCTGTAGCACCGGCGGCGGCTGTAGCAGCGGCGGCGGCTGTAGCGGCGGCGGCCGGGTCGGAGCCCGCGCCGCGGCCCGCCGCCGCCGCGGACGCCGCCTGCGCCATCTTCTTAACGCTGCCGTACCTGCGCGGTTGATGGCGGGGAATGAGGTACCGCACGGAGGTACCGTAAGGCCGTGCAAACATAACATGAACATGAGCGGCCCCCAGCGGCAAAGGACACAAGGAACAAGCGCGTGCAACCCGCCCGCCCCTCCACGCCCGCCCCTCCACGCCCGCCCCTCCACGCCCTGTGTTTGGGTTACAATAATCGCTTTGGGTTCTGGAATAACCTACCCCTCCCCTCCCCGCCCCTCTCCTCCCAAGCCAAGAGGCCCTCACGCCCCCTCGCTCACCCGATGTTCAGCATATACATGGTGTCCCCCGGGCGCAGGCCTGGAGCGGGGGGTGGGCGTGGGCCGGGAGCGGGCGCAAGTTAGGAGTACTAGCAACAGCAGCAGCAGCAGATTGTAGCAGTACAGCAGCAGTACAGCAGCCACCAGACAGCCGCGCTTTTCCGCCCCGCCCCCCGTCCCCATGCCGTCTACGTCTCTATGCAACGCAATGCCAGGCCGGGCCAGGCCAGACAATGCAATGCCAGGCAATGCAATGCAATGCAATGCAATGCAATGCAATGCAATGCAACGCAATGCAATGCAACGCAATGCAATGCAATGCACTGCAATGCAATGCAATGCAATGCAATGCAATGCAATGCAATGCAATGCAATGCAATGCAATGCAATGCAATGCAATGCAATGCAATGGGCCACCGCATCAAACCCACCCGCCGCCTGGATTGCCACGTTGAGCCCAGTCGTGGCGTTGGGCACAAACACCAGGTCCTGGGGGGGAGGGGAGGGCATGTGTGTGGGGGGGGGGGGTGGGGTGGGGGGGGGGGTAGCAGAGGAGGGTCCCGTGTGGGCACGTGTGGGGGCGGTGGTGGGCGTGCATGCCGTACCATGGAGGCGGGCGGCATGTGCATGTGCAGGTAGGAGCGTGCGGGCGCTTAAGCAAGCTGTACTGCATTGCACACACCCTCCTCCTCCCTCTCCCTCTCCTTCGCAATGTCGGGAAGCTTTTTGGGTTCTGGAATTAAGTGGCGTTTCCCGCCTCGGGAAACAGGGTTCTCCGACGATGGAACGTCAGTACGACACATGCCCTGCTAGCCTTAGCGCAGCGCACTGCGCTGCTTCCTCTTATCCGCCTATAATACTCCCTCATCCTCTGATTTACGCAGGCATTTCCCCTATTACGGTGTGTTTGAGGAGTATTGCCGGCCACTGAAGCAGCATCAACACGTCTGGGGTGGTAGAGCGGAGCATTGGCGGGGTATACGGTAGGCAAGACGCCGTTGGCATTACATTGGGCAGCGAACCGGGAGCTGAGTGCCGGTCGAGGCGGTGCTGCCACACGCTGTCGGGGTACTGTAAGTTCCAAGGAGGAGAACCCACCCCCTCCCCTCCTCCCTCCCCCTTCCTCCCTCCCCCCTCCCTCTACTCCCGCCTACTCCCCTCCCCTCCCCTCCCCTCCACCCCCCCGCCTCACCCGTGGGTCCGCCCCCATGAAGTCCGCCATCTCACGCATCACCCGGACCAGCTGCGGAAACAGCTCCCTGCATGAGGCGGCGCCGGCACCGGCACCAGCGCGGCCAGGGGTTGCGGGTTAGGGGCGGACGGAGGGTCCTTGGGAGTGGGTCGCGCTAAGGGGACCTTGCGGGGCTAACCTTCAAAACTCCTCGCATCTACACGCCATGTTGCACACACACATACAGATGATACCCGTACACCCCTCAACATCTACACGCCATGCTTCATGTTGGCGGCCCACCCACCCACCCACCCACCTGTCCAGGAACTTGAGCGGCTGCGCCTCGCAGTACTCCCGCCACTTGTTGGCCTCCTCATGCGCCGGCCGGCACACGCCGCCAAACGCGCCGTGATTGATGAAGGTCCAGCGGTTGAAGTCAATCATGAATAGCTCCCGGCACGCCTCGCCGAAAGGCAGCGACGCGGCGCGCTCAAGCGAGGGCGGCGTGAAGGGCCGCGACGGCGGCACGTAGGCATCCCTTGGCACTGCGATCATGTCCTGGACCGACACCTCATTGAAGAAGGACCCAAAGCCCTGGTAGCCGCTGCGAGAGATGACCAGGGGCTTGCCATCCGCGCCGATGGGCAACACAGAGGCCACTCCGCCGCCGTTTTGCGGGGTGGGGGTGCTGGTTGCGGGCGAGGTGGATGCCGCCTCAGCATCCTCCGTGCCCATTTCCACCAGTTGTGGCCCCGGCCGCGTCAGAGCTTCTTATGTGAATGTTTGCTTGGTTTAAAAGCTATGTTACTACTGCAATGCTCAACTGGAGACCAAAACGCAATGTTCCATTTGTGGGCGGCTTCAGTGCCCAGCGCCGACAGGTTTGGGGCTACCTACGATGTACAAGTTACAACACAAATGCCCATAGTCAGCAGGGTGTTTGGAATTGAGGTGCTGGGGAAACCTGCATGGAACTCTGGCCAATCGCGTGGGGACCGACACCCGACTTCGTGTCAAAGACCCCTCACACGCACCCCCTTCACACTTACCCGCACATCCCGTCTACCGACACCGTGCGACTGCTTAATGTCCTATCTCTGTAACAATTATGAGCGTGCACCCCTCTGAGTTAGCGTCGAAGACTGACGCGGCCTTGCGGCGAACAGGCTGGCGAGGCTGGGTAAATAACCTCGTAAGTTTGGTTATTCCAGACCCAAATGAGACGCGGCGGTACTTCACTCGAGTCCAGGAACGCTTGGGAGGACCTGACCGACTCAAAGAAGTTTGCATTTCAGACGTCGCAGCACATGGCGTCGTCGCAGCGCTTCTTGCGACCATTGCAGTCGCGATTCTGTTGCTCGCACCCAACAACTATGCTGGCGGCAAATACGACGAGCAAGCAAAGTAGGGTTTGTGTGGGGCGCGCGTCGGGACATGCGTCGGGGCATGCGCACCGTCCGTCGACACGCGGATCCCCAAATGCTAGGTCGGCAGCAGAGAGGGAGGAGGGTTCCGTTGTGTTGCAATAATGCGGGATGGACAGGCAGGCGGGTGGGGGCGACAAGGGGGTCGTGCGGGGCTGGGGGCGGGGTTGAAAGCCAGGCTGGGTGACGGAGGAGCACGTGCGTACGTGTCGGTGCCGGGCGCCCTCACTGGGTTCTGCCCCATGTAGCAAGGTTACCAAGGACCACCCGGGAGGCAAACTGCGATCTAAACCCTCCTTCCGGTACGTGTCACCTCTACAGGTATGTGCTGGTCATCTCCCAGTTCCTGGCGCTGGGGTGAGCGCCAGCCAGCCGCGCGCGGTCATTCCGAGTCAACGCCAGCAATGCGGGGGCGGCCAGCGGGTAATTTCACCAATCCGCAGTCGTCATGTGCTGCTGTGTCGTGCGCCGCCCTGCCATATGCCCCCCTGCACCCGCTGTGCCATCCACTGCCAAATTGGACCTTTCTTCAGGGCCGCACTCGCGTGCGTCAACCTGTGCGGCCAGACGTACGGCTGTATGCTGTGCTGCCCCCCGCGCAAGCTGATCGACTTCCTCGCCACTTACAAAGGCCGCTTTTACTTCGAATCCGTCCTGGCGGTCAACACATGCGTGCTTCTAATCATGCTAGGTGAGAGAGCGTGGAAGAGCCGGGAGCAGCCTTTAGGTTCCACCACTTTTAAGGCACCACAGTTACTGTGCGCCGTGCCCGCTTGGCGTTTTACTGCCCCCCTGAACCCCCCCCCCGGTGCCACGCCGACCCTTCGCCTGCCCCGCGCCTCCCCTGCGCTGCTCTGCAGGCATCATGGCTCTCATATACCTTCTGTACGGGGCCACCCTCTTCTTTATCGCAATCGGACTCGGCGTTGCGTTCACGGCGCATGCCTTCGTGGTAAGCAAGGCGTCGGGTTGAATCGGGGGCGATCGGGGCGACGTCGGGTTGTGTTTGGAGCCGTGTCACAGGCCGCGCACGCAGTCCAGGTCTCTTACGGACATGCGCTAAAATGCGAATGCGAAGTGGGCGAGATGATTTTGTCAGGTCTAGCAGGCAGCATTATCCTTCTATCTGCGGGTGCCGCACTGCATAACAGGTATTCAATCATTTCTTCCTGACACTGGTGCGGATCCTGGAGGACCCTGATGACGACGGCGAGTCGGACGCTGCGGGTGCCACGGTTGCGGCTGGCAGTGGCGCCGCGGGCGGGGCCTTGGGCAAGGATGGAGCACACGGCGGCGGCAAGGGAGGAGGGCACCAGCGCGCCTCAGCGAAACTTGGGACAACGGAGGCGCCGGGGGAGACTGGTGAGGGTATCAGAAACAGGGAGGCGCAGTTTTAAGTCGATGCAGGCTGGCACCTCGAAGAGCCAGTGAGCTTTTATACCGGTATTCATGCGGGATGAACTGTACTTGCCTGTGCCCATGAAAAAGGAATCCCGCTTCGTTCAGTGCAAGGTGGGTGCGGGACTGTGGGTTGTCTAGACACACAGCAGTTTGCGGATGGTCACCACGTGTGTAGCGTAATGTGTGCCTGCACACGGTGACGGCGCTGGCGCCGGCGGGTCAGCAACAGCCCCAATCGGGACAGGGCCAGCCGCCGACGGCGCCAGCAACAGCAGCAACGGCGAAGGCGCCAGCACCACCGCGCCAGTCGGGGGCCCAGGCACCAACCGCAACCCAGACGCAGGCGGTGATGAGCCAGCACCCCATTCTCGGTGCCCCTACACGAATGGGACAGGCACCACGGGACCCAAGACCGCCCCCGGTGGGCCCAGCGCTCCTATCCCACAGCAACCTAGCTACCCCCATCGACCGCGGCAGGGTGCGCTCACGCGATGAGGACAAGCCGCCATCGGCGGAGCGCTCACCCAAACGGCACACCAGCATCAGCCGCAGCCGCAGCCGCAGCCGTGGTCGCAGCCTAGGCGGCAGATATGCCTGGCCTATGCGCTCAGGCGAGAGCCAGGAGGAGTTCGATGAGCGGCTAGGCAGCATCCAACAGCTGATGAGCACACCGCACCCGGAGACTGGCGGTGACTGGCGCTTCAAGCAGCTCACAGGGGGCCTGGAGACTGATCAGGAGTTCCAGGCACGCCGGCACTGGAACTGCGGCGCCACCACTCGGGTGAACGCGGGCGGCAGCAGCCGGGCCAGCTCCCGCAGCCACACACGCGGCAACAAACCCGGCACGCAGCAGGACACGGCCTCACCGCCCCCACCCTTCCAGCTCATGTCGCCGTGCAGCCCAGCAGCGGACCACCCTGCAGCTGTATTGCTCCCGGCAAACCTGCTGGACGACTAGAATGCCCCAACAGCAGCAAACACCCGGCGGCCGGGGCGGCAGACCCCAGCCGCTGAGGGTAGCCACACACAACGTGGCAGGGCTACGTCTATCGACGGCGGCAGCCAGACGCAAACTGGAAGCAGCAGTCCAGAGTTGGGCCGAACTAGACTTAGATGTCGTGGTGTTGACTGAGACACACCACGAAAACCACGACGACCAGGCGGCGCTGGAACACGCGCTGCAAGCGTCCGCAGCATGGCGGCACATCCGGGGATGGGCCGTAGCGGCTAGCTCCTTCTCGAGCTCGGGCCCGCACACAGCAGGTGTCACTATCCTGGCGCGCACCAGTCTGGCGACAACTGCCCTGCAGGTGCCGGAGGACGTGCCAGAAGGGTGGATGGCCTCGTGCAGTCTTGACTGGTGTGGGCACAAACTTTGGGTGACCGGCACGTATCTACCCCAACGCGCGCGTGCGGACGCGGACACAATTCGCACGGCAGTGTTGAGCCAGGGGATACACGCTGTGGCGGCGGATGCTACAGCAGCAGGCAGCACGCTTATCCTGGCGGGCGACTTCAACTTTGTGGAAAACCCCAGCCTGGACGCGTCGGGGCCCAGGCCCCTGGATGCAGTCCTTACACAGCAACTCAGAGACTCGACGGCGCCAGCTCAGCTTGTAGACAGCTTCCGAGCTCTGCACGCTGCAAGGAGGGAGTACACGTACCTTTACCGTGGCGCCGGGGATACACGGGGCGGGGCAAGGCTGGACCGAATCTACATCCCCTCCAATGCCCTCCCAGCAACCCAGCGGGCCTTCATCGCCACCGGTTCACCGTCAGACCACCGAATCCCAGTCCTGCACCTGCAGCCCATCGCCCCCCGTCGGCGCAGCGATGCTCCACGCCGGACGCGGACCCACTTCACTGCGCATGAGGATTTGAAAGACCGGTTCACAAGCTGGCTACAGCTGGCAACAGCAGCAGCACCGGTAGGGCCCGACCAACACCCACAAGCTCTCATCCAGTGGTGGCCTGGGTTCAAGCGGCGCATGACAGCAGAGCTAGCCGGACTGAACAGGGAAGCGCAGATGCGGCGCCGGCGTCCTGGGGCCACGGTACAGCAACTGCGAACGGCAGCGGCGGAGGCGACAGCGGCGCTGGCAGCGGCGCCAGGCAACACCAGTCGCCTGGCAACAGCGGTAGATGCGGAGGCGGAGCTGGCGGCTGCTATGAGGGCTGAGGCAAAGCCGGCCTACCTGGCAGCAAGGCAAGCCTTCATCCGGTCAGGCGAGCGGCCCAACGGTAACCTTACCGCACTCATCCACCCCGGGCGCAGCAACAACAACGGACCCACAGCATTGCGGCTGCCCAGCCAGCCGCACACGCTGGTCACGACACCTGCGGCGGTCGCTCAAGTAGTGGCAGAGTACTGGCGTGACGTCTCGCGCAAGCCAACGCCACCACCACCCACGCCGCTACCCGATGCGGATCCCTTATCCCGAGTTCTCAGCGCCCTGGACGCCCATCCCCGCCGCCTGGCCCCAGAAGCAGATGATATCGTGGGAAATTCCGCAGTATCCCCAGCTGAAGTGGCGGCGGCGCTCAAGCGAACGCCACCTGGCAAAGCCCCAGGATGGGACGGGCTACCAGCGGACGTGTACAAGGTGGGGCGCACCAGACTGTCTCCCTTGCTAGCGGCGCTATACTCGGCAATCGGTGAATCCGGAGTCATGCCGCCACGATTCACGGATGGCATCATCACGGTGCTGTACAAGAAGGGGGACCCGAAGCTAGCCGGAAACTACCGACCCATCACCCTACTCAACTCCGACTACCGCATGCTGGCGAAGATACTAGCCACACGGCTGGGGAATGAACTTGGCCGGGTGATTGACGTGGAGCAGACAGCCTTCCTCAGCGGCAGACTGATAGGCTACAACATCCACACGCTCCGCCACATCCCTCATCTCCTGAAGCAGCAGGGCCGTTCAGCGGTCATTGCCTTCCTGGACTTCGCCAAGGCGTACGACACGGTGGACCGCAGCTTCCTGCTGCAGGCGATGGAACACTTGGGCGCAGGGCCCAAGCTCCGGGGGTGGGTCTCCCTGCTTCTGTCATCCACAGTCGCCCAGGCGCTAGTCAACGGCAGCCTATCCCGTCCCGTGAGCATGGAGTTGGGCGTACGGCAAGGCTGCCCCCTGGCACCGGTGCTGTACCTATTCGTGGCCCAAGCGCTGCTATGCTGGCTGCGAAGCCAGGGCATTGGGATCAGACTGGACCTGAACAGCGCAGACGTCACCACGGCGGTGCAGTTTGCAGATGACTGCCAGGTCCTGCTTGACAGCATGGCAGCACTGGGGCCCTTTCTCACAGCAATGGACGTCTTTGCGTCAGCGTCAGGACAGCGGTTAAACCTGGACAAGGTGCAGCTGCTGAAGGTAGGCGCAGACACAGCAGACCAGCCCAACGCCCAGACGCAACACCACAACGCCCAGCAGCCACCACAGCCCCCAACAGCAACCGCGCCGACACAGCTGCAGCAACCGGCCCTGGTGACGGTGGCAGTAGCACTTAACGTGCCGGTGGACAACAGCCCTCAACCCGCTCAACCGGATTGGGCGGCCCGGCTCAAGGAGGCTAAGCGGCGGATGGGATGCATATCCCGCCTGCCGCTGAGCACTTTTGGGAGGGCGGCGTCCACGTCAGGGTATGCCCTGCAAACCGTGACGTGGCACATGGAGCACGCGGGCATGCCGGGAGATGATACCGTGGAACTGCTGGAGCGGGCAGCGGCGGGAGTCGTGGACCGCCGTACGGACCCTAACCACCCAACCCAGCGCATGACAGGAGTCCCGCGGACACTACTGTACGGCCACCCGCGTACAGGAGGCTTTGGGCTACTGCCGCTGACCCTGCACCTGAGGGCTCGCAACGCGAGATGGGCAGCACGTCTGGCTAGCGCAGCAGCACAGGCTGAGCCAGCACGTCACCCCTGGGAGCAAGTCGTGACGTGCTACCTTCAAAGGCATCACCCGCACCTCAGCCTGGCGTCCGTCACCACCCTCAGCGCGGACGCAGACAGCCGACCAGGGCCAGCCCATGGCCTGCCCACAGACATGGCACGTTTCATCACAGCACTAGGCTACTTGCCACCACTGGAAGACGTGGAGGAGCAGCCGATGGCAGCAGGAGACTGGTGCTGGGCGGCACCGCTCTGGGCCAACGCGTTGCTGCCCAATAACCAACGGGCAGCGGAAGCAGAAGAGAATAGCGCGGATCCCGACTTCAGCCCGGAGGGAGCCGAGCCCCCAGCACCACCGAGACCAGGTATGGAACAGCGCCACGTGCGTCTCAGCACGTGCCACGCCCTCAAGACAGTGGGGGACGCTGTGAGATTGGGGGCCCTGGTGGCAGCAGGGACACCGCCAGCCGACACGGAGGAATGGCGGCAGTGGGTCAGTCAGCATCTCTCCCCCACAGCGCCGGAAGGCTTCAGAAGGAGCCCGACGCTGCAGGCTATCCAGCTGCTACTTGCAGACATCAGCCCAGAATGGCGAGCAGCGGCGGAGCAAGTGGAGCAGCAACTCAGCGCTGGAGGTCAGCCGCCGGCGCAGACGACGGAGGCAGTGCGGGCTCAGATAGTAGGCAGGCTAGGCTGGCGCAGGGGCTTGCTGATGCCCATAAGGCTCCAGCGCTTAACAGTCAGCCAGGCCACGGCGATGCTAATGCGACCAATCGAACAGCGGCGGACCCAGCTACACGCGGACTTCGCCAGGGAAGCCAGAGGCGAGGCAGCAGCCACCACGACAAACGCAGCGGTGACAACTGCGACCACGCCTACAGGCACGAACCCTGTGCGCGCCATGCTGAGCAGGATGTGGCACATACGGTGGGAACGGGAACACGTGGAGGTCCTGTGGCGACTGGCAGTGGATGGAGTACCGTTGGCTGGAAACAGCCACGTCAGTGGAGCCCAGCAGCAGGAAGCGTGTGGATGCGGCGCCCACGGAGGAACGCACGGCGCACCCTGCTCGCCGCGAGCACATCACTTCTGGGAGTGTCCCGTGGCGCAGGCAGTGCTGGAGCAGATTAACGCGGCGATGGCGAACACCATCACTCGGCAGCAGCTATGGCTAGCAGAACCGCCTCACGGAGTGCAGCAAGCAGTGTGGGACGTGGTGGTAATAGCCGCCCTCTCGGCCATGGAACGCGCCCGGACGAGGTTGAGGGCAGTTACCAACGCAGGGCCCCCAGAGGGTATGGAGACTGAGCCGGTAGAAATCGCTAAAGCGGAAGCGGTGACAGGGTTTTGGAGGCGGCTGCAGGACTTCGCAAGATTAGGGGTGCCCAGGAAGGGGTGGAGGGAGGTAGGCACAGCGCACCCCCTGCTAGCCGTGCAGGGCGGGCGCATTAAGGTTCAGCAACCTGCTTAGTCAAGTCTTGTCAGCTCGCAACTGCTGCTTATAAGCAGTGCTAGATAGAGTGTAGATGAGACGCGGTTTGTGTGTGTACGTGTGTGTGTGGGTGGTACCGTTGACGGTGACGTTTGTTCACGACCCTTGTGGTGGCGGGTAGGCGCTCGGTTGCGTGCTTGTCCCCTCTGCGGTAGGTGACTCGATTGAGTTGGTGGTTTGGGCTGTAGCTTTGGCGGCTAGGTGCGGCGGCTTTGAGCGTTCTCGCCGGCCCTGTCCCTCTTGCTACGTGTGGCCTGCTGATGAGTAGCAGAAGGGTGACACGTGTGTTCCCAGGCGTTGGTAGCCCCCAGGGGAGCGCGCGCGTGGGTTGCTCGTCTTCGGGTTGTCTCTTGTCGGGGGTTTCGTTTGAGGTATTAGGTGCGCGAGCTGTCTCCACACCGCCTGGTCCTGTGGGCTCAGGAGAGCACAGGGAGGCGTTTCTCGTTTCGCGGCTAGGCTTGCTGTGCGCGGGTAGGGCAGGTCAGCCGTGGGCTTGGGTTTCTAGCGCTGTTTTTGTGAGCGCTCTCGCCAGTCCAGAGACTGGTAGGCTGCAGAGGCCGTGTGTCGGGCCCGGGTCGGAGGCAGGCCCACAGCTGTAACATTAACGCCTCAAAATGTATTCATAGGGTGAGCATTAGTGCGTTGCTTCAACTCGATGGTCGCGTGGTGGATGGGCCGATGGGGTCTATGTGACCCAGGAAGGACCAGCTGTGGTACGGTGCTTGCTCACAACATCACAGGTTCTGCGTCGAGACGTCCGGGTTGTCGCCGGGGTACTGCAAACATCAACAAGGGGGCAGGTGGCGTTGGGCAGACACCTGTGATTACCACGTTTGGATTACGGACATGCGTTTGGAGATGTCAGGGTCTGTAAATACGACATGTTTGCACTGCCCCGCTGCCGCCGCCGCTGCTGCCGCGCTTGTATGCACACATGCTGGGCCGCGTCTTCCGTGTTGTGGCGGTCCCGACCGGGGGACTGGGGGATTTTACACGGGGATTTCACGACTCGGGGATTTCATACGGGGATTTGACAAGTCGTTGCCACTGTTGCGAGGTTGCGCGGTTTGGATAAGCAACACTTACTGTTACTCCTGATGCAACAGGCTATGTGATACGTGCCTGGAGGACATAGCTTTCCGCAGCGAGGTCTGCTGCATCCTCCGGCATCCTGCCGCGTTTCAGCGAATGGTGAAAGTCTTGGACAGGGTCAGAGCTCTCCCCCTAAAAATATATTGTCATACTGAGTGAATGCATTTGTGAGGTGTCGCCCTAGTCCAAGTGTGGTAACCAGGACACGGCCCCGTTCCTTCTTGGGGTAAATTCGTTGCCCAGGGCCTTCGGCTTGAAATTCAATAGATAATGATCAATATGCGTACGCGTACATAATTAAGATATTAAAATTGAGCCGCTCGTGAAACCTGCATGGAAGACGGCCGATGAATGGCTGTTTCTTTACTCCTAAACGCCAACAGGAATAAGTAATATCTTTACTAGTTACACAAGACTAACAACGCGCTTGTCAAACCGCTGAACAGAGCCTGCGCAGGGTAGTTCAGCGGTCGCTCGAAGCGCAGAGACGCACCTTTCACACCACTTGGGTGATCTGAGAGCCGTGAAGAGACATGGATAGCATAGAGCAACTTTTACAGCGTGGGCAGCAGGCGCAAAGCGGTGGAGTGTCGCAGGTTCGCGAAAGAGTTGACTTACCTCTTGCGCGCTCGCCGTGCTCTACAATGTTTTGGACAACTGTGTTGATAGGTTCCTTAACATGATTAAAATCACCGCAGGCGCCGCTGACTGCAACGGAGGCGGAGCACATCATCAACCAACTTCAGCCGCTGAGCATTGAGGACGTGAGTTCGTGGCTGTCCCACAACTCTTCGCATGGAGGGAATGGATCTCGGGGAAGGGGCCACAGTTTGGGTGCACAGGGTTTCGCGTGGACCCCCGTCGGGACCCCCCGCGGCCCAAAAGTCTCGTTACGCCTTGCCAAGGCGCTGCAAGCTTTGGTGTGCACCCTGATGAGGGCACCTACTGTCAGCTGCTGCGCTGCACTGCATGTGCAGGTTGGGAGTCAGAAGTGGCACCAGCAGCACGAGTGGATTGAGCGGCTGAACCTGCAGGTGCGCCGGGGGCAAGGCAGCGAGCGGTGGGATGCAGGCGACCTCTGCCCAGGCCTAAGGAGTTAGTGGGGCCTGCATGGACCTCAAGCCATGTAAATGCTCATGCTCATGCTCAGGCCTGTGTGTCCATGTGCGCGCCAAACCGCCCCTCCTGGCCCCCGTTCGTCCCTCACTCTCTCCCCCCCTCCGAACATTACCCGGTGTTACTGCAGGCCCACTACAACGCCCAGACACACAGCGATGAGTTTGTGGTTGAGCTGCTGGTGTCGCTGGACAAGCTGCAGGTGGGTGGGTGGGTGGGTACTCGTGTGTCTTACTAGTGGTGGTGGTGGTGGTGGTGGTGGTGGTGGTGGTTGTGGGGGTGGTGGTGGTGGTGGTGGTGGTGGTGGTGGTGGTTGTGGGGGTGGTGGTGGTGGTGGTGACGACAAGTGTTGGGGGTCGTGGGCGAGTTGGGGATGCTGGGCGGTACATATGCGTGGGAGTGCTGCGTGGTGGCGGGGGTGGATGCGTGGGCGCGGGGTTGCGGGGGAGCGCGTGGCTGTGATGGGCCAGACCCCCGCCCTGCCCCCTCTCTGGAACATGCATGGGCTACTCCGCCCCCTGCTCCCCCCTACCCTACTTAGGAAGGGCTGGTGCGTACAACCCCCACCCTCCTACACACCCGACCTCCCTGTTCCACACCCACACAAACACACACACACACACACACACAACAGCCCGTGATCGTACTCTCCCTTGTGCTTTTCTAACACACACACCGGAGCAGGTGCTGGTGCACGACCTGCTGGTGTCGGAGGCGTGGCGGCAGCACGTATACCCGCTGCTGGCGGCCCACCTGGCGGAGCGGGTGGACAGCGTGACGGCCTACGTGCTGCTCTACCACGAGGTGGCGGTGGCCAACCTGCTGCAGGTGGGGGGTTGAGGTGGGGGGGGGGGGCTGGGGGCGCTGCGGGGGGATGGTCCACTCCGAGCCCAAAGCTGGGTGGGAAAAAGGGGAGAACGAGAGACAGGGATCGGGGCCACGATGTGTTGAGGCATGTGGAGGGTGGACGGGCACATGGAGGGGCTTGCCGGCGGGTTGCGAGGGGGGGGGGGTGCTGGCACGCTCCGCACTGGCCCACCTCCCCTCCTGCTCTCCCCTTGCTGTCGCTGCTGCTCCCCACCCCCATGCCCCTGCCCCTGCCTCTGCCTCTGCCTCCGCATGCACACAAACACACACACGCACACACACAACAACAACACCAGGTGTGCCTGTACCACTCGCACGCCGCCGAGTCGCTGAGCGAGGACTACGGCCTGGAGGTGGCGGACTGGTGCTACCGGCAGCTGACGCGGCTGGTGGCGGAGGGGCACAAGTTGGCGGAGCACAAGGGTAGGGGCAGGGGCAGGGTGGGTGGGTGGGTGGCGTGGATGGAGGTGGGAGGGGAGGAGGTGGGAGGGGAGGAGGTGGGAGGGGAGGAGATGGGAGGGGAGGAGGTGGGAGGCGGAGGGGAGGTGGTGGGAGGGGGCCACAGGGAAAGGCGGAGGGCGGTGGTATGGTCCCGGGCCTCCTTACATGTCGCTACATACACGCCTACCTACCTCCACCCGCCACTCACCCGCCCGCCCCCACAGAGCGCACCGCGGAGCAGATGCTGGCCATGAGCCGTCTGGAGGAGCAGGAGGAGAAGCGGCGGGAGACGGAGTGGGGCGTGCTCATGTGCGGCCTCAACATCCTGCGGTGAGCGGCCAGCGCCTGACGAGCAGCGGTTCAGGCGGCGGGGGTGGGGTGGGCTGAGGGTAGTTCATTCCAGAAACCAAAGCGACCATTGCAACCCAAAAACTCAGAACCCAGAACCACGGGGGGGGACGGCTGTGGCGATGGCGGTGGTGATGGGGCCGAGAGGGCGGGGCGGTCGGAGGACGGCCTGCAAGGGGTCCCCCCACAACCGTGCAGGCCCTGGGCAGTTGGTTGCTGTGATGTTGATGATACCGTGGGCACGTGGCACCACCTTCTGGAGCAAGCCCCCGAGCCACCCCCTCCCCCGCCAGCCCCCTCACACAAACATACACACCCATTCCCCACCCCCTTCTGCCCTTGTGACCTCTAACACACCCGCTCCCCACCCACCCCCCTTCCGCCCACCTGCACTGCCCACCTCCCCACTTCATTTTTGGTTAACACCATCCATGGATGGCTACCCCCCGACCCACCCCGCTCTGCCGCCCTCCGCCGCCGCCAGCTATGTGACGGACGCGCTGCCGCGCATGCCCATGGGCGCGCTGACGCGGGTGGTGAGCGTCAACGACACGCTCATGGCGCTGCTGCCGCTGCTGGACCGCCCGCCCTGGGTGCGCACCCGCCAGCCGGTGGACCCCAAGACAGGTGTGTGCGAGTGGTGGGCGTGGGTGGGTGCGGGTGCGGGTGCGGGTGCGGGTGCGGGTGGGGGTGCGGGTGCGGGTGGGGGTGGGGGTGCGGGTGGGCATGGGTGGGGTGGGCTTTGGTGTGGGTGGGCATGGGTGGGTGGGCTTGGGCGTGGGTGGGAGTGCGCTTGTAGAGGGCTGTAGGGAAGGGCAGCTTCATGGGTTCATTCCAGCTCCGAAGGGGGGGGGGGCGGAGCGACGGGTGCGGCAGAAGGCGGCGGAGGTGGTGGTGAAGGGGCGGAAGGAAGGGAGAGGGGTGGAGGAGCTAAGGCGGGGGGGGGGGGGCGATTGACGCAAGCGGTGGGGGGCCTGCGAGCATGCGGGCGAGCTGACGTGTCAACATGATGCCATGCTTGCCACCTCACTGGCCGACAGGCGCCAAGGGGCGGCCGGTGCTGGAGAAGTGGGCGGGCAACCGGTGGGCGGCGGTGGCCCCCGCGGACCGGCTCAAGATCACGCAGACGGATGGGCAGGTGCGCGGCCGTGGGGCGGCAGTCGGGCAAGGCGGAGGGCGGGAGGTCAAGGGGGGGGGGTTGTGGTTACCAGCCCAAACTAAACCAAATCCAATGCATAAGAGCGAGGAGGTGAGCGTGGCCTAATGGGGGGCGGGAAGGGGGGTTAAGCCGGCGGCGGAGGCGGGGTTGTTGGCACCGAGAGGCGAGAGATGGCGCTGGACTCCCCTCCTGCTGCTCCGCTTGGCTCGCCATCATTGCAACCCCCCTCCCGTTTTTGGGTTGCAATGGTCGCTTTGGTTTCTGGAATAAACCACCCCCACCATCTCGCCCCAACCCCACCCCATCACCTACCACCACCTGCCAACAACACCTACCACCACCTACCACCACCACCTGCCACCACCTACCAACAAAACCTACCACCACCTGCCACCACCACCTGCCACCACCCGCCACCACCACCCGCCAGGTGTGGCTGGCGCTGACCAACCTTCTGGTGGAGCCGCGGTGCCGCGCCAAGTACGGGCTGGACGAGTTCCGGCGGGAGCGGCTGCTGGGGCTGAAGCGCCACCTGAACGAGCTCATGTTCGACCAGGTGGGGGGGGTGGGGGGGGGTGCAGGTGGGGGGGTCCCATGCATCTTGGGGGCGGAAGGGGGGTAGCCATCCATGGGATGGTGGGGAGGGGGTAAGGGTTAGAGAGGGGGAGAGAGAGAGAGAGAGAGAGAGAGAGAGAGAGAGAGAGAGAGAGAGAGAGAGAGAGGGCGTTTGTTTGGTCGTCTGCATTCCAATTGTCTGCACAGTCGGTCCGTCTCCCGCCCACCCATGCCTCCCCGCCCCTCTCTCCCCAACTTCCTGCCCCCTTACACCTCACATCTCCCCCTGGAACCCCCATCCCGCCCACCCATGCCTCCCCACCCGCCCCCCAGCTGCCCGTGCTCAAGGACCTGCAGCGCTCACTGGACGAGCTGGCGCTGGGCGTCACACCCGACCAGGTGGGGTGGCGGGTGGCGGGTGGGCGGGTAGGTTGGGTGCCAGTGGGCAACGGGGGAAGGGGCCAAGGGTGTGTGTGTGTGTAGACATCAGCCCAATCTAAACCACGGGGTCAACTAATGCTGAGTGCGAATGCACCCAGGCCGCAACAAAGTGTGGCCGCCCCCGCCCCGTTCTCCACTCAACTTGAGCCGCACTTGCTCCTCGACTCCTGGCCCGCATGACACCAACCCACACCTGCCAACCCCACCCCTGCCGCCATGTGCTGCTCCCCCCCCCACCCCACCCACCCACCACCCACCCCCAGGCGGGCGCGGGCCGTGGCGCCGCCCTCATTCTGGAGGCGGTGCCGGTGGTGCGGGAGGCGCTGCTGCGGGGCAAGAACTGGCGGCAGGTGGGCAGGGGGGTTTGCAGGGGTTTGGGTGGGGCCTGACCTGTCGCCTGACAATGTGTGTGTGTGTGTGTGTGTCGTCTCCCTAACCCCCAACCCCCTAAACCTCCCCTAAACCCCCAGCTAGCGGACGCCGCCATCAAGCAGCACTTCAGCGGCGAGGCGGCGCAGCGGCTGGCGCAGGAGCGGCTGGCGGCCATGATGAAGGTGGGTGGGTGGGTGGGTGGGTAGGTAGTTCATTCCAGAAACCCAAAGCGACCATTGGTAGGTGCGTAGAGCTAGAAGGAGGAAGGGGTGGGCGGGCTGGAGGGGACAGGGATGGGGGGTGGCTGGGGTGGTGGCTCGGTTAGGGCGGTGGTAAGAGCGGATGGTGGTATGGCGGTGGTAGGTAGGCATGGTGGGACCGGAGGAGGACGAGGCCATGCGAGGAGCAAATGCAGGAGGCGTTTTGGGCAAATCCGTCTCTGCATGGCGTACCGTAAGATGTACCGCCGGATGGCTCCATTTCTCAAACCCAAGCCCTCGCAGGCCCGCCTACCCACATTCCTCCTCGCACACACACGCACACACACAAACACACACAAACACACGTTTCCGTTTACTAACACACACACACACACACACACAACTATCTCCTTGTGATCTCTAACACACACACACACACACACACCTCGGGATTCCTCTCCGTTTCCGTTTACCAACACACCTCGCACACCCCGCAGCACCTGGACTTTATGTGTGAACTGGAGCCGCAAGCGCCCGAGGCGCCCGCAGCAGCAGCTGCAGGCGCAGGGGCGGCGGCCAACGGCGGCGGTGCGGCGGCGCCGCCGCCGCCCGTCAAGATCTGCACTTGGCGCAAGGTAGGTGGTGGCTAGATGGCGGGTAGGGGGCGGCGGGCAAGCCACTTCGCCGTATACCATACCGTATATATAGATGGGCAACGGGGTCATGAAGGGGGCTGAAGCATGCCTCATGCAGTCATGCTACATGCTAACATGGACGTTGCAATACGTCATCTTGAGCGCCTGCTGCCCTGGCCCCTGCATCTCCTCTCGTCTCTGTCATATATTGTCTTATCTTGTTCCTCTCCTCAAACTGCAAGCCGCTCCCCCTCTCCCGCACCCCGCCCCTGTTCTACGTCTACCTCGTCATTAATTTAAATGCATGGAACCCCGCCTCTCCCCCTACAGGTGCACGACGGCGCCGGCGGCGTGTTTGAGTCCTGGTATGACTTTGCCATGGCCATTGACGACTCCCGCCCGCCCGAGCCCGTGGAGGTGGCGGCGACCGGCAGCGCTGCTGCTGCTGCAGCCTCAACCAGCGGCAGTAGCAGTGGCAGTAGCAGCCAGGCACCCGCGGCGGTGCATGGGCTGCGCTACCGGCTTAAACCGTTGGAGCTGGATGACACGCGGCCG
Organism: Chlamydomonas schloesseri; assembly: GCA_016834595.1. Lineage (NCBI taxonomy): Eukaryota > Viridiplantae > Chlorophyta > Chlorophyceae > Chlamydomonadales > Chlamydomonadaceae > Chlamydomonas > Chlamydomonas schloesseri. The sequence goes on along the minus strand of JAEHOD010000076.1, from coordinate 406,319 downwards.
CTGCCCGCCAACGGCAAGGTTGGTGCGGGCGGGCGGGAGGCCTGTAGTGTGTGTGCAAGGCGGGAGTTTTGTAGTAGACACGTGTGTGTGTGTGTGTGTGTGTGTGTGTGTGTGTGTGTGTGTGTGTGTGTGTGTGTGTGTGTGTGTGTGTGTGTGTGTGTGTGTGTGTGTGTGTGTGTGTGTGTGCTGGGCGCGAGGACGAGGCGGCCTGTGCACACGGTGAAGTTTGGTGGGGACCACAACGCGTTGTTGACTTCTGGGTAGACTGGCTCCAGTGGCTGGCGCTGCATGCGGATGTCCAGCATCACCGCCACCGCCACTACTGCTAACAAGCTAACAACCACCATCAGCAACCGTCACCACCACCACTACGACTTTCCGACAGCCCCAACACCTCAACCACCACCACCACACCCACCACCCAAACCCAAACCCGAACCCGAACCGCAGGCCAGCGTGCGCTGGGGGGAGCTGGCGGCGGAGGCGCTGCTGGCGCTGCCGGAGCTGCCCACGCGCGACAGCGGCGAAGGCGCGCCCGTGCTGTGGGTGACGGTGGGGCTGCTGGCGGTGGACGGGCTGGCGCTGCAGGTCAAACTAAAGAAGGCCGCCAAGGTGAGGGGCCGAGGGGGACGGGTTGAGAGATGCAGGCTGGGGAGGCGGCAGGCGGGATCCTTGAAGGGTGGGTGCCCGGCTGTTTTGTTGGGTGGGTGCGCGATACAGTGCCGAGCAGATTTCAGCTAGACCTATGTTTGCTAGTTGCCAGGTTTAGTGTACGGTAGCTACATGTCGCTCTTCCTGGTCCCTTCGTCCTTGCTGAACCCCCGCCCTGCTCACCTCTATACCCGCTCCACCCCTAACCGCCCATCCAATCAACCCCTACCTCGCCGCACCACAACAGCCCAAGGAGCGCGACCGGGTGGCGGGCGTGTGGTACGCCTACCACCCCGTGGCCGGCGCCCTCACCGTGCTCAAAGACTTCGCCCCCGGCAGCGGCAGCGGCGCAGGCGCAGGCGCAGGGCCGGATGGCGGCGCCGCGGCGAAGGCAGCGCCAGCGGCAGGTGGCAACAGCGGCAAGGCGGCGGCGGCGGCGGGGTCTGGCGCCGCAGCCAAGCCCCTGGTCCAGGTGCTGCCGGAGCCCAAGGCGGCGCCCACCGCCACAGCCAAGGCCGCCCCAGCGGTGATCAAGGAGTCGCCAGCGGTGGCGGCAGCAGCAGCAGCAGCAGCATCAAAGCCTGCTGCGCCGGCGGCGCCGGCGGCGCCCGCGCCCGCGCCCGCACCCCCGCCGAAGATTGTGGAGCTTCCACCTCCGCAAGAAGCGGCGCAGCCAGCGGCGGCAGCGGCCTCTGCTGCGCCGCCGGCGCAGCCGGCAGTGCCGGCGGCGCCCGCAGCCGCCAGCGCCGCTGCAACCGGCAGCAGCAGCGGCAGTGCCGCGCCCGCGCCCGTGTCCATTCCGGCCCCCGCCTCCTCGCACGCGGCGGCGCAGCCGCCGCTGTCGCCACTGGCTGGGGATGACGTGGACGATGACGATGAGCCGGAGGAGGGGCAGCAGGACAGCCCTGGGCTTGATGACCCGGAGTGAAAGAGGGGGGCGGACGATGGAGGAGAACCAGAGCAGGAAGCGATGCTGAAGGCTGGAAGCAGCGGAGGCGGCGAAGGCCTCGCATGTATGCCTGGAGGGGTGCTGTTGGAGCCGGGCTGGCGTCTCGGAGGAGGGCGGCTGGCAGGGAGTGATCTGGGCTTGCAGGGCGGTGGAGGAGCGCTGTGGTGGTGGTGGTGTGGCGCAGCAAGGGGCGCTGCCGCTCCCGCTACTCCAGCCCAAGAATGCTCAAGAGGTGGGGCCGGGGTTATCAAGCATGTGAGCGAGCGAGCGTGCGAGCGCAAGAACGAGCGTAGTGAGGAAGCTTGAGAGGCTGTGTGCGCGGTTTGCGAGCTGTGGCGAGCTCGAGAGGGGCTGCGGAAGTTTTGGCGGGAAACGGCTTCGCAATGCAACCTCGTCTCTGTCTGTGTCTCCTGTCCTGCCCTTCCACAAACCTCCGTCGCTCCTTTACCAGCAATAAGCAATTGTAGAATATCAAACACCAAGCAAACATGAAGCTGGGCGCGGGCGGTCACCAGTTACACGGCGGGGGCGCGGCCGCAGGCATAGCACCGTTGCCGGGCCATGCGGGCCCGCAACAGCAACAGCAGCAGCAGGCGCAAGCACAGCAGAAACTGCGAGAGCCTTTCCAAATGCCGCGACCGAATGCCGCGGTGCCACCACCAAGGCCACCAGGTGCCGTTGCTATGACCAGCAGAGCACCAGCCGAAGCAGCAGCAGCAGCCGATCCATCGCTGCTGCCACCGCTGCCCAGCTCGCTGCTAAAGCAGCTCACCGACCTATCCCGCCGACTGCTGGCGGTGCGGCACTACGAGGACGTGGCCGCGCGGCCGCCTGCGGGCTCGTTCGGTCGCCTGTACGCAGCCGACGACAACAGCGAGGAGGAGGAGGAAGGCGGCAAGGGGGCGGGCAGGGGCGCGGCGGAGCGGGCCGAGGCGCGCCGGCGGCGGCAGGAGGCCGCGGTGGCCAAGGCGCGGCAGAGCACCAGCGCCGACACGGCAGACGACCTGGTCAGCGCCATCAAGACCATCGTGAGCGCGCTGCGCGCCGCAATGCCGCGCGCCGCCGCTGCTACGCCTGCCGCTACTGCTGCTACTGCCGCAGCAGCGGCAGGAGGTCAAGGAGGAGCGGCAGTAGCTGCAGCAGCAGGTGGACAACAACGGCTACAGCCGGGGGATGAGAGCGAGCTGTGGCGGGCGGCGGTGGACCTGTGGAACCACGCCGTGGAGCTGAGCAACCTGGAGGCGCTGAGGGCGGGCGGCGCCAGCGCGGCGGCGGCCATACAGGGCGGCGGCCCGCAGGGCGGAGGAAGAGGAGGTGGCGGCGGCAGCGGGGGCGGCAGCGGAGGCGGCAGCGGCGGAGGAGGAGGACCGGAAATGCCGGGGGAGGCAGAGGAGGGAGGCGGCGCCGGCCCGACCCACATCAAGGGGGAGGGTGGCGAGGGAGCGGCGCAGCGCGGCGCGGGCGGCAGCGACGAGAAGCGCTTTGCCAGCTGGCGCAAGAGCCTGGGCGGCGGCGGCGGCAGTAACAGTAGCAGCGGCAGGAGGGCGGGGGAGATGGCCCGGCAGCGGCGGGCCGCGACCCACATCGCCTGGAGTCGGCACCTGGCGTGTGAGGTGGCGGCGCTGGTGCCGCCGGTGCGGCGCCTGCCGCCGCCGCCGCCCGCCACGGCGGCGCCGGCGGCGCGCGCCGCCGGCGCCGCCGCCATCCGCCGTGTGGTGGAGCTGGCGCGCTGGCGGCTGACCTTCGCCTCGGCTGCGGGCCGGTCCTGGCTGCGGCTGCGGCAGCTGGAGAGCGCGGAGCTGTGTCTGTCTCGCGCCGCGCCCGTGCTGCCGCTGCTGACCAGCCTGGCCACGTGCGCGGTGGCCCCTCCGGGCGGGGGAGGAGGAGGAGGAAGTGGAGGTGGAGGAGCTGGAGCTGGTGTGGGGCCAGCAGCAGCGGCGGGAGGCGCGGCAGCGGCGCTTGCGGGCGGCAATAATGTGGGGCAGCGGCTGCTGCGGCCGGCGGAGGGCGAGGAGGTGCTGCTGGCGGGCTTTGAGCTGCAGCTGTCGCGCACGCAGGTGCTGTGGCGGCTGGGGCAGCAGGTGAGGGGGGGCAGTTGCGCTAGCTGCGGATGGGCAGTGATCTTCAGGGCGGCGGGGAGCAGCGCTTTTGCTGCGTTGAATGCGCACACGTGAGCATTCAATTTTCAGCCACGCACGCTTCGCAGCCCCGTGTCAGCC
>JAEHOD010000076.1:62500-400000 GCA_016834595.1 Chlamydomonas schloesseri | reverse complement strand
ACGCACCCACCCACCCACCCACCCACCCACCCACCCACCCACCCACGCACCCACCCACGCACCCACGCGCGCGCGCTCAGGTGCTTGCCTGGCTGGCGCTGTGCCACCTGGGCGCGGGCGACCCCGCGGCGGCGCTGGCGTGTGTGGCGGCCCTGCGGGAGGCGGGCAGCGGGCTGGCGGAGGGGCCGGAGCTGGCGGCGCTGGAGATCAGGTGCGTCGTACGTCGTACGTGTGTGCGAGGCCATCTAGGCTGCTGCCGTGAGCGAAGTAGGCCGCATAGTGGGTAGATAGGCGGGATTAGTGGTACGGTATGGCGGGGAAATAGGGGCAAGTTAGTTGGTTTGCTCGGGATCGCAATGTAAAACTGTTGAGGCTTGAGCGAACTGTGTAGACGACCTGCCATAGTCGCATACGGGATCCTGCCGTGTGCCGTCAATGCGCCTCACGTAAATGTTCATGTGATGCTGACGTTGCACGTGCGCATGTGCGGAAACGTGATGCAGGGCCCTGGCGGCGGCGGGCCACCCGCCCCAGGAGGTGGTGGGCGCGCTGGCGGCCCTGGCGGCGCGGCGGGACGCGAGCGTGGCTCTGGTGTGGGAGGTGGCGGAGGCCGTGCTGGTGGCGGGCGGCGGCGGTGGAGGAGCAGATGGCGGCGGCGGTGCTCTCTCGGAGCAGCCTGAGGTGCGTGCGGGATCAAATGGCATTTGAAACCCCCCTTTGGTTAGTTGCGGGAAGCTGAGGTGGACACCGGCGTTACGTGCGTCAGCAGTGCGACGTCCCTGGTAACCTTGATTGGCGGAGGGTTTCGGATGTCAATCAATCTTTCTGCCGCACGTACGTGATGTACATACGTACAGGCTCTGCTGCCCGCCATGGCGGCGCTGCAGCGGCGGCTGCCGTACGACGCCTCCGTAACTCTGGAGTTCGTACAGGCGTTGTACGAGCTGCGGGGCGTGCACGTGGCGGCGGATGGCGCCGCCGCCGGTGGTGGTGGTGCTGGGGCTGCTGCTGCTACAGCCGCGTCGGCCGCTGTGGCGGACCAGCTAGCTCTGGCAGTGCTGGGGCCTGCCCCTACTGCTGCTGCTACTGCTGCTGCTGATTCCGGTGCTACTGCCGGTCAGGGCTATGGGCAGGAGGTGGACGGCAGCGGCGAGGTCGTGCCGCAGGCCGTTCGGCGGCTCCAGACGGCTGGAGTCAGCACTGCTACTGCCGCGGCGGCAGCCGCTGTCGGCGTGCGCAACAGCAGCAGCAGTAGCAGCAGTTTTACCGCTGCGGCAGCAGCTGCTGTAGCGCGTGGCTTCACGCTGGGGGCCGCTGATCCGCAGCTGCAGCGGCTGCTGGACGCCGTGCTACAGCTGTCAGCAGTAGCAGGGGGCCGGCAGCAGCAGCAGCAGCAGCAGGCGAATGACGGAGGCCCCGGCGCTGTAGCCGAGGGCGGCGGTGGCGGCGGGGGTGCCAGGGGGGATGGCAGTAGCAGCAGCAGCAAGCGGGAGCAGCAGCGCCGGCGGCTGCGGGAAGAGCAACGCTACACGGCCTGGGCGCTGCTGTGGAACCGAGGTGGGTACGTGTGTCCGTCTGCGGATAGGGTGGGTTTGCTAGGTCAAGGCGGACATTGCTGGGTAGTTGCAATGAGAGAATTTTTAAGACTTCATTTGGGCATCACCTTCCTGAGCACGCACACGCGCCGCCACCTGCTGCTTGCCCCCAAGGCTGTGCCCACTTTGAGGCGCGGGCCTGGGCCACCGCCTTGCGCTTCTTCTGCACCTCCCTCCTGTACGCGGGCGGCGGCAGTAGCAGCGGCAGTAGCAGCGGCAGTAGCAACGGCATGGCGGCGGAGGCCGCGCAGGAACAGCAGGCGGCGGCTGTGGCGGCGGCCACGGCGGCGGGCGAGCAGGCGCGGGCGCACCAGAGCGCGGCGCTGTGCTGCCTTGCGCTGCAGCGGCCGCAAGAGTGAGAGTGACGACATTGGTGACATGACCGATGAGGGCGATGGGGTGATGGATGTTTTGACTGGCTGCCGTCGGGGGTGTCTGTGTGTGCGTGTGCGTGTGTGGGGAGGGGGGGAGGGGGCATTGCCAGCAGACGCGTGCAATTGCTGTTATGCACGCTGCTTCACTACTGCACTGTACTTTTGACCCCTTATCATAAATTTCACCTCCGATTTCATCCAATTATTCAACATAAACCCACCTCGACGCAATCGATCCCAACCCGCACGCATGCAGCGCCCTCACATTCGTGGACCTGGCTGAGGACGCCGCAGCCCGGGCCGGCGTGCCCACACCGCCCGCGGGTGCGTGCGTGAGGGCCTTTTGAGACTTTGCCAAGTCGTCGGCTTCTGCTGCATGCAGCATCAGGAATCAGCAGCTGGAAACTGACCGGCAGTACCGGCAGCAGCATTCAGCCCACCTCCATGCACCTCTCCCCCCCACCCACCCACCCACCCACCCACACACCCACACACACACGCCTCCGCCCCCCCCCCCGCCCAACCAAACCCCACACGCCGCATGCAGTCACCTTCCTGCGCTTCAAGGTGCTGCTGGTGTCGGGCGACGTGGCGGCGGCGCGCGCACTGGCGCCGGCGCTGGCGGAGGCGGAGGCAGCGAGCCCGGGGACCCTGGCGGTAGGTGAGGCCGCCGCCTAGCTAGCTAGCTAGCTGCCTCATCATCATCAGGAGCAGCAGCAGCAGCGCGTGATCGCATGAACTAGGCGTGCACGTGCGTTGCCATGCCCACCCGCTAGCTGGTCACTCTCACTGCGGCCGCCAAGCGGTTGGTTGGCGAGGGCGCCACCGCGGTTTTGTGTCCGTACTTATCCTGCCGCACCCTTTGATGACGCCTTGTCGATGCGGTAAGTACGAGCGCTAGCTGATATAACTAACATATATACGGCGGCCGTACGCACGTACCTACTACGACTGCAGGTGGCCTGCCAGGAAGCCATCTCCGCACGCGCCTGGCTGCCCGCAAAGCGCCTGCTGCTGTCGCTGTACGCGGCGGCGGCGGCCGAGACCGACGCACGGCGGGCGGCGGCGGCGGCAGCGGCAGCGGCAGCTGGTGGTGGTGGTGGTGGTGTGACTGGTAGGGGTGGCGCTGGTGGTGCAGGGCGGGATGGAGCGGACGAGGCGGCGGCGGCGGCGGCGGCGGCGGCGGCGGCGGCGGCGGCGGCGGCGGTGCTGCCGCCGCGCACGAGCCTGTCGGAGGGGCACCTGTTGCGGGTGCTGATTCGCTGTACCGAGGACCAGGCCAAGCAGCAGCCGCAGCCGCAGCAGCAGGGCGCCGCGCAGGGGCAGCGGGGGCAGGCACCAAACACCGGCGGCTCGGCTTCTCCAGCCGCACCCCTGCACAAGGTGTTGATTGAGCCTTACTTATTACTTGATGATTGCCTGATTGTGGTGCTTTGATGCGTGCCTGATGGGCGTACTGATGTATGGATTGTGATGGTGATGATGGAGCCATCACTGATGTGGGAATTGTCATCCCGCGTGCATGTGTAAACAGGAGATGGCTCGCTACTTCCAGACAGCGGCACGGCGGCTGCAGCAGACCGGCCCCGACGCCTTCTTTCAGGGTGTCGGCAGTAGCAGCAACGGCAGTAGCACTGCTGGCCCTGGTGCCGCCGCTGCAGCCGCCGCCACGTCAGCTGCTGCCGGCGGCGGTCGCCAACAGCAGGCGCAGCTGCAGGAGCAGCTCGAGTGGTTCGCTTGGACGGCGTGGAACGCGGGCCTAGCGGCGGGAGCGGTGGCGGAGGCGGAGGCCGGGGGCGGTGGAGGTGGCGGCGGCAGCGGCGGCGGACGTGCAAACATCGCGGATGGGGGCGCGGGTGCGGAGACAGGAGACTATCAGGGGCCTGAAGCAGGCGCGGCTGATGCGGAGGAAGATGGTGACATGGGGGGCGACGACGAGCTGGGGGTGCTGCTGGGTGATGGCGTCAGAAGCAGCAGCGGCGGCGGTGTTGGCGGGGGCGGTGTTGGCGGCGGCGGCGACGGCGGCGGCGCGCTGCGCAGCTGCGCGGAGCTGATGGCGGCGGCGGGGGAGCTGATGGGCGGCCTGCAGCCGCGCACACCGCGTGTGCTGGGCTGCCGCAGGGTGAGCGGATGGTGGTGTGTTGTGTTGTGGTGCAGGCATTGTGGTGGGCTGGGCTGGCGCGATTGTGCTTTGCAATTGGCCTTCTGTTTTTGCAGCAACATCATTGTGTTTAGCTCGCTGGATGCTGCCCCGCCCCCCATGTATCTCTCTCCTCCGTGCGCTCTAGTTATGGGTTTTGGGTTTTTGGGTTGCAATGGTCGCTTTGGTTTCTGATATATATAAACTCCCCCCCCCCGCCACTCCCCCGCTGTGCCCACAGGTCGCGTTTGCGCTGTCCGCGGCGGCGGCGCTGCAGCTCTTCCAGCTGCAGGTGCGGCGCTACGAAAGGCAGCTGGAGCGGCAGCGGCTGGAGCAGCAGCAGCTGGAGCAGCAGCAGACGACTCAGCATGCAGCGGCGGCAGCGGGCGCGCTCGGCGGTGTGGGTGGTGCGGGCAGTAGCATTTGGGAGGAGGAGCAGCAGCACCGAGATGGAAGGGGCGGCATGGCGGCCCAGCGCGGGGCAGCAGGAGCAGTAGCAGGAGACCCGGAGGGTGCCCGGCTGCTGCTGCAGGCGGTGCAGGAGCAGGCGGCGCAGGCGCTGGCGCTGGCGGCGCGGGCGGTGCGGCAGGCGCGCGGCGCGACGGCGGACGTGGCCGCGGCGGCGGCGGCGGCGGGCCGTGCGCTGCCGCCACCCGACAAGTGCGAGGTCATGCTGACCGTCACGGTGCGTTGGCACGAGGCGATCCCACAGTTGAGCGTTGATGAATTCCGACTCCGTCGTGCGTCCTTGCGTTTCTCTTACATGCAGGCTGCTGGTTTGTTCATTCTGCTGCGCCTCCTCGTTCACGCCCCCACCTTACACACACACACACACACACACACACACACACACGTACACACGTATGCACGGCCTTTGATTTGTTTGTTATCTCCTTGTGATCTCTAACACACACGTACACAGGAGCTGCGGGTGCTCCTGGCGCAGCGCGCGCACCCCACCCGCCTGCTGCGTGCGCTGGCCGCCGCCGCCCGCACCTTCCCGCCCGGCCCCACCAGCCTGCTGCCGGGCGGTGCGCTGCTGCCCATCGCCCGCGACCTGTACGCCCTGGCGGCGGCGGCGGAGGCGGCGGAGGCGGCGGAGGGTGCTGCGGCCTCGGGGTCAGGAGGAGGAGGAGGAGTAGCAGGCGTGGGCGGCGAGGACCTGGATGGCAGCGGGGGCGCGGCAACAGCAGCTGCAGCAGCAGCAGTAGCAGTTGGTGGTATGGGATTCGCATTCGGTGGGCTCAGGACAGGCGCAGGAGCCGGCGGCGGCGTGGTGGGGCAGCAGCAGCGGGATGCGGCGGCGGCGGCGGCGGCGGCGGCGGCGGGCCGACTATCCGTGTCGCCGGGTGGCATGTGGTCTGAGGAGGAGGAGGAGGATGGAGAGGACGGCGGCAAAGACGGTGGTGTGGGCAAGGCAGCAGCAGGCGCTGGCGGCGTCAGCAGCGCCGCGGGTGGCAGTAGCAGCAGCTACAGCTACGCGGCGGCGGCTGTAGCGGCGCATCAGCAGGTGCTGCAGCGGCTCATGGCGGCGGCGGAGGTGGACTTCGACCTGGTGGCGGAGGTGCGTGGGTGGGTGGGTGGGTGGGTGGGTGGGTGGGTGGGTGGGTGGGTGCGTGGGTGGGTGGGTGCGTGGGTGCGTGGGTGCGTGGGTGCGTGGGTGGGTGGGTGGGTGGGTGGGTGGGTGGGTGGGTGGGTGGGTGGGTGGGTGGGTGGGTGGGTGGTGGGTGGGTGGGTGGGTGGGTGGGTGGATGGGTGGGTGGGTGGGGTGGGTGGGTGGGGGTTGGGGCTGGGGCTGGGGAAGCTGGGGCTAGGGCAGGGGCTGGGGCGGCTGGGGATGGGGCGGTGCGATGGTGGTTGCTTGGAAATTGGGATGGGGAGCATGTTTAAGCGTGTTGTGTGCGTGGTAGGATACCTCGCCACGGCGCTGGGTTGCGTTTGCGACAGTGACACAAGTGACAATGCAATGGTCCTGAGTACGGCACCTGCCTTGCTGTATACCACAACCACAACCACCACCACGCACATGCACACAACCACAACCACCACACATGCACATGCACACAACCACAACCACCACACATGCACATGCACATGCACATGCACATGCACATGCACATGCACATGCACACACGCACAGTGTCGACCCTTTCCCTTGTGCTTTTCTAACACACGAACATACACAGGTGGTTGATCGCATTGCACGCACGGTCTTTGATTTGTTTGTTATCTCCTTGTGAACTCTTAACACACAGGTGGTGCGCACGCTGCTGGCGCTGGCCGGCGGTGACGACGGCGCACGGCTGGCGGTGCTGCGCGAGCTGGCGCAGCTGCTGGCTTCGTCGTCGTCGGCGGCGGCCGCGGCGGCGGCAGGCGCGGCGGCGGAAGCGGGAGCTGCTGATGCTGAGGGCGCAGGCGGCGGCGGCGGCGGTGCCGGCAGCAGGCCGCCGCCAGGCGTCGGGAGCCGCCACTACCACCACCACCACCACCAGCAGCAGCAGCATCGCTACCCGGCTCTGGAGATGGAGGCGCTCATCAGCAGCGCGTGGAACCGCGGCGCACACCACGCCCGCTTCGGCAGGTGCGCGCGGGCGTGTGGTGCGTGTGGAGGGCGTGTGGTGCGTGCGGAGCGGACGCGTGGAGCGTGTGGTGCATTGCGTGTAATGCGTGTGGAGCATGTGGGTGGTGCTTTGCGCGCGACCGCGCGTACTGTGCCCCCCCCCAGCTGCCGCCGCTACCTACGCTACCCACGCTACCGACTGTACCGCGGGGCGTTGGTGTGTCAGCAGTGCGGAGGCTTGCTTTGGTAGCTGCCCCGCGACACTGCTGGGGGCACAGCTGGCGGCGGGACAAGGATTGCGCTTATCTTGTTCAACCATTGTTTCTGCTGTGCACGTAACTGCCCCCTCGTCTCCCTGTGACGCTTGTCCACTTATTCTTGTCCACGTATGAGTCGGTGCCCTCTTCACACCACCTGCCACCGCACCCACACCCATATACCACCTCTCGCGAGGGGGTTCCCCCTCTCCATCATGCTTCATGCTACTGCCTGTTGACAGTGTGTGATTCTGTGCGAGCAGCATTGCCATACCTAGGCCTACCTCGGACGGGAGTTATGGACCTCAAGGGTCAGCGTTTTCCCCTCATCATGCCGATAACGCTACAGTTTTACACTACCCACGCACTACACGCCCACGGCGTGTACACACACACACACACACACACACTACACACACACGCATGATGCACGCACGGTGTCGACCCTTCCTCTCCTTGTGCTTTCTAACACACACACTCCCCACTCCCCACTCCCCACTCCCCGTAGGCTGCCCCTGGCGCTGGAGCACCTGCGTGCGGCGCTGGCGCTGCTGCGGCACGCGCCCGAGCTTGAGGCGGCGCACCGGGGCTGGATGGGGGAGCAGGCGGCGCGGCTGGCGGCCCGCGTGGCGCAGCAGGCCTGGGGGGCACCCGGAGGCGGCGGCGGAGGCGATGGGGATGGAGGGCCGGCGGGCGGCGGTGGTGGTAGGGGAGGCGCGGGAGGTGCGTCGGCAGGTGGGGTGGGAGGAGGTGGGGGTGGCGGTGGAGGTGGCGGGCCGGCGGCGGCGGCGGCGGCGTTGGGCCCGGGGCACCTAGATATGGGGCTGCTCACTGGCTGGCGGCCCTAGTGGTTGCGGGCTGATGACTGGGTCACTTAGATTGATTTTGAAGAGGGTCGCTCCAGGGTCGCTCCGAGGTCGCTTATCGCACCGACGGTTCTGGGCCACCGGAATGTCGCGTTCAATATACCGGTAAGTTCATACTAACTTTAAACGTGCTGTTGAGCGGGATGACAAGGCGGGTTTCAAGGCTGCTGGCGGCTGGCAGGGCGGCGCCGCCGCTGCAGGGTGCTAAAACTGCTGGTCGCCAAGCTGACCAGGGCAATCAAGAGATACGGTGTAACGGTGCAGGACGCAGGAGACGAAGAGACATCCGCCACCATCAGCCACAGAGTCCTGGTCCAACCGCAGGCTCAGGCAATGCACTCTCCAGTTCTTCTGTAATCTCCATCTCTCTGTCCACTCCTCCCCCGCCCCGCCCCATCACGCGCAGTTCAACGCGCACGGCAGGCCAGGCCAGCATTTGCCTCCTGGCATGCCTGCTGCAACATACCCACACGCCACGTCCCTTTCGCTGCTGTTCGCTACAGCCCGCCGCCACCTCCCACAGCTGCTCCCACAGCCGCTCCCACCACTCCCGCGCCCGGCCCGGCCGCCGCTCCCGCTCCCGTTCCCCCTCCCGCCGCCAGCGCCACCGCCAGCCCCACCGCAATGCCGGTGGCGTTATAGGCCGCGTGCGCCGCCACCGCGGGCAGCACACTGCCGCTGCGCAGCGCCAGGGCGCCGGTGGCGAAGCCCAGCAGCGTGAAGGCGAAGAACTGCAGGGCTCGGAGGATGGATTGGGTGGATTGGATGGATGGGGTGGACATGGGTTTTGGTGGGAAATGCTGGGTGTGAAAGCATGAGGAAATAAGAGTGTGTGCGTGTGTGCAGAGGCATGTGGGTGGGTATGGTTGCACGTGCAGGCAGGGATTACGGGGCGGTGAGCGGCGGGGCGGTCGGGTCGAGGCGAGGCGAGGGCGAATCGACCAGCTGCGCATTACTCATTCCACACATTCCACACATTCCGCCGCTGTTCAGGGTTCGAAACGGTCAGTCGTCGGGCATCCCGCCGGCGCGCCAACCCAACCCAACATCGCCAACATCCCCACCCGACCGCCGCCCAGCCGCCCACGCATACCCCCGCCCCCGACGCCCCCGCCCCCGACGCCCCCAATGCCCCCGCCTCCAACCTCCACCACACCCTCTGTGACCCCTAGTGCCACCCCGCCTGGTGCCCCTACCGAGACCGAGACCGAGACCCACCCAAGGACCCACCCACCTGCGGGATGGACAGGTGCGCCGCTGCGAAGAGCGCTGCGCCCACCGCCACCGCGTCCACGCCGCCCAGCCGCTGCTGCAGCGCCGTCAGCAGCAGCCCGCGGTACAGCAGCTCCTCGGCCACTGGAGGGGGGAGGAGGGGGGGGGGCGGGGCGGAGGGGCGGAGGGGGGTTGCAGGGGAGAAGGTGGGAGGGGCGGAGGGGCGGAGGGGCGGAGGGGCGGAGGGGCGGAGGGGGGAGTGCGGAGGCAGCGCGGGGCGGGGGGGGGGGGGCAAGGAAAGATGGCAGGGCGGCAGGTGGGGTAGAGAGAGGGCCAGGGTGAGGGCTGTGGTTCGTCAGCGCTTGGAGACACTGAACGTGATGCATGGCGTTTCGGACTTTCGGCAAATTCTCTGGCAATAGACATAACCCTGCAAACAGCTTCCCCCCTCGCTCACCCGCCGGCGACAGCGCACTGGTCAGCAGCACCAGCGCCCACTGGCTCACGTCCCCCGGCCGCTGTAGCAGCTCCCCGAACAGCAGCCCAGACAGCGGGCTGGCGCCCACCGCGTCCGCCGCGGCAGTAGCAGCAGCAGCGCCGGCGGCGGCGGCGGCGGCGCCTCCGCCGGCTGCTGCAGCGGCGCCCGACAGCTGTAGCAGGCTGGTACCGGTCCGCGCCGAGATGGCGGCGGCGGTGACCAGCCACAGCACGGAGCCCGCCGCCACGCCTGCGTGTGAACGTGTGGACGTGTGTGCTTTTGTACGGCTACGGCCATCGGCGCAGAGCATGTGTGTGCCGGTTGTGGCTGCTTGCCGCCGTCTACGCCGCTGCACTCGCTGCTACTCGTGCAGTCAGGTCACCACGTGGCGCAAAGGCGGCTGTTCACCATGCGGCGCCATGAGCCACCCAGCAGGCCACCCAGCAGGCCACCCAGCAGGCCACCCAGCGGCCTCCACCGCTGCTTCCGCTGCCCCAGCTACAGCCGCCCTCTCTCTCCCTCTCTCTCCCCCCTCCTCGCAAGGAAGTAACGCAGCGCCGCTCTCACCGGCCGCCAGCCACCCAGGGGAGCAGCCGCGCAGCCGGAAGACGGCGGCGGCGTCCCAGCGCTTCTCCCGCACCACCCAGTTCACGGTGGGCGCCACGAACACGCCCCACTGCATGGCCGCCAGCCACAGCCCCGCGTTGCGGCTGCCAGGCTGCAGCAGCAGCGCGCCTGTGCGTGTGTGTGTGTTAGAGATCACAAGGGGAAAACAAGCAAATGCGTGTGTGTGTGTTTGTTAGAAAAGCACAAGGAGAGGAAGGGTCGACACCGTGCGTGCAGCACGTGTGTGTGTGTGCGTGTGTGTGTGTGTGTGTGTGTGTGTGTGTGTGTGTGTGTGTGTGTGTTTGTGTTTGTGTGTGCGATTGGTACGATTGGAGTCGCAGGAGGGAGTGCAGGGGGGGACCGGGGGTTATCACTCGCCGCAAGCGGATAGCAGGGCCAGATGCCGCCGCACGACTTTCGCATTGCCCGGATTGCCCCGCAGACTGCAAACCCCCACACCCTGAGCCGCGAACAAACCCGCACATGCCAGCACGGCCAGCGCGCATCTCCCCCGTGTGTGTGTGCCGTTGCGCCGGTGGTGCTGCCGTTGCCCGCCCGCTCACCGCCTCTCACGCACCCACCCGCTCACCGCCTCTCACGCACCCGCCCGCTCACCGCCTCTCACGCACCCACCCGCTCACCGCCTCTCACGCACCCACCCGCTCACCGCCTCTCACGCACCCACCCGCTCACCGCCTCTCACGCACCCACCCGCTCACCACCTCTCACGCACCCACCCGCTCACCGCCTCTCACGCACCCACCCGCTCACCGCCTCTCACGCACCCACCCGCTCACCGCCTCACCCCTGCCTCGCCCCTGCCTCACCCCTGCTCACAACCTCGATCACTCACGCACGCACTCACCAAAGGGCGTGTAGTCGGTTATAAACAGCAGCCCCAGCACCGTGTAGCACCACCTGTTGTGTTGCATGTGTTGCATTATGTAAATATGTTGCGCTGCGTTGTGTTGTTTCGTGGTGCATTGCATAAACAAATCAATCATCCCGCGCACCCCAACCATCAATCGCCCCTGCTCGCCTGGTCCACCCCCTTCCCACACACACAAAGCGTGTGCGCGCTTCCCACTCCACCTCACCCCATCCCACTGAAAACCCACCCAACCCCACCCCACCCCACCCCGCCTGTCTCATCTCGCCTCCGCAGTGAGAGCAATGACGCCGCGCTGACGCCGAGGGTTGTCCACGGGCTGTCCCGTCCACACGCCCGCCGGTCAACTATTTTGCATCCCAGGGTTGGGCAGCCACTCAAAACATCCCCACGACACACGACACATGACACACCCCCACGACGCACCCCCATGACAGACGCACATGCACACCGCAGCTCACCCCACCCCCACCCCCAACCCCAACCCCAACTAGCCAGCCGACTACACCTTCTGGTCATCGGTACGCCTTCTGTGTCGCATCGTCTGTCTACATCTCCTTCTTCATTAATTTAACATGCATGGAACCCCAACCCCAACCCCACCCACCAGTTGATGCCCTCGAGCGTGGTGGGCAGGTTGGAGGGCCAGGGCCGCAGGTCCTCCTCAGGCTCGGACGGCGTGTCGCCGCCGCCGGGCCCACTACTGCCTGGCTGCCTCTGACTCCGCCCTTGCTGTTGCTGCTGTTGCGGTTGGGGGTCGGTCCCAGAGAAGGCGGAGCGCAGCCAGGCCGGCAGCGCATCCGCAGGCGTGGTCGGCGAGCCCGTGGTCGGTGGCATGCCCCGGCCCGAAGTGCTCGCGCCTTGACCGTCCTGGTCCCCCGCGCCGTTTCGCGCTCTGACACACCTAGCGCGACGTGGGTATTCCACATGTCGCGTAGACCGGGCGGGGCATTGGCTGGTTCTGCACAGCGCGGGAAGGCTGTGGCGTGGCTGCAAGCAAATGCTGCTCATGCTTCCGTTCGCCCGATATATTAGATAGCTACTTCACCTCGTCTCAGATTGTGGCAAAAATAAAATAACCGCGTTTCTGGGCTGGCCACGGCTGCCCCATGCAATAACGCCTGCCCAGTGCTTTCTTCGCTGCCACGGCATACTTTCTAGTCGGTTTGCTCGGCATGAATTCACGCGGGTCGTTAGCGACAAAGACCGCTGCACTCTTCCTCCTCGTTCGTTAGCCCGACCTTCCACGCGTGCCTGAACCGACCGGCGTAGACAACACCGGACTTCTGCACATAGGATAATTGCTGATTAGCAATACCTCAAGGTGAGCCGGCCGCCGAGCCTTGCGCGTTGACGTGTCTCGCATGGCGACCGTCGCGCAGGCCAGAAAATTGGCACGAAGTACTGCGCGTTGCCTCGTAAGCATTTCCTTGCTTATGTGCCGCTAGTATCGCGCGGGGCTCGGGCGCTTCAGGTGACTCGGCGCCAAAACGCACCCATGGGCCAGAACCCTATTGTCCGTCCTTGGGCCTTTTGCCTGCGCAGGAGTACTGATGGACTCTATGGACATTCCATCGCCCAGCAGCCCTCGCTCCGAGCGAGATGGCTGGACTATTGTGGACCGGCCCGCGGCAGAGCCTCTCAACGGCGACGCCGACCCGGCCGGCGAGCCAAGCCGGTAAGCGGCACTTGCAGGCCACCTGGAGGATCCATCTGCTCACGTAAAAATTGATGGTCAGCGCCTTTATACCGGAGCGGAATCCGCTTGCCGCGCTTTCGCAGGCCGCGCGCTGCCAGCCCCGAGCCCGGCTTCGGCGATGGCTCTGCCGACCTGCACGACGAGCTGCTCGACGGAATTAAGTCTCCAGCGGTAAGCCGCGTGTCTTAGGCAGCACAAGCGCCGATACGTGGTGCCCAAGCGCCCTGCACCAACTGCGCATTCCTCGTTGGCACTTCGTTCAGCAATTTTATTGCCGCCTTATTCTTGCAATGGCAGAGCGAGTCGCTGGCGGACGACGTGCTGCGCGAGCCCTTCCAAGCGCCGGGGCCGCTCCAGCTGCAGGTGAGCTATGTGGTCGCACGTCATGGTGGCTGTTCGTTTCCGCGCAAAACCGTCGCCTGCTCGTTGGGTTTACCCCAGCTGGGCTGTCCCTCCCTCCACCGGCGCCTGCCCGCCTAGCACTGGCATAGCTCGCCGCCCTGGCAGCGACGCGCACGACAGCCTTGTCAGCACGACCCTAGCTCTACCAGCTCCAACTTTTCCCATGCTCGCCTGCGTTACCTAGCCATGGGGACTCATTCTCGGTTAAGGCGACCGCCCACCACACCTCCTGCCGGCTGTGCCACGCTCTCTCGATTTCAAGCGCTTGTTCATTGCGCTCTTCCCCGCTCCGGCTCACAGGCGGCCGCGGCAGCTGCCAGCGCTGCCGGCGCCGGCCCGGTAGAGGAGCCATCCACGCCCACGGGCGCCTCCGGCTACCACCCCACTGCCGCCACACTGGCAGGCGGCTCATGCCCCGACCTAGCCTCTGCCGTCGCTGCCGCCGCCGCAGCAGCACACCACCACCAGCATCACCACCAGCGCCACTCCTCACAGCAACTGCAGCAGTCGCAGTCGCGCGCACCGTCGGACGTGGCAGCGGCTGCCGCCGCGGCCTTCGCTGCCATGTCCTCTGCTGGCGGCGCCGTCAGCGGTGCCGGGGCCGGGGCCGGGGCCGCTGGCGGCAGCGGCGCGTGGTCGTTTGAGCGGCACCGTGAGCGGCTGCGCGCTGCCAGTCGGCTGTCGGGCGAGGGTGCACTGGAGGGCTTCCAAGACCCGCAGGTGAGGATTGCAGCCAGTACCATGATAAATCAGGGCGAGCTTATAAAAAAAGGAGGAGGGGCCATTGAGCTCCTCTTGATAGTCTCACGTCGACTAAATGTTTTTTGTTGTTGTTATTGTTGTCTGGGTGCAACAACACTTGCTTGCTCGCTCTACCTCGCTTTCGCCTCACCTCCACCGCCATGTCCCGTCCACTGACGCCGCACGCGCAGGACCTGGCGCTGGAGGAGGCGTCGGCGGCGCGGGTGAGTGCGCGAGTGTGATGAGCCTCAGTAGTGAGCCTCAGTGAGCGCTGGCGCTCATGAGCTCTCGAAGCCACAGCTAAGCACGCCATGGCGCACACACAATATATTGCACAGGGCTTGCAGCTACAATGCAAGCGCTCTTGTCCTAATGCGCTGTTGCATTGTTTGAACACGCCCTGCTCCCTCTCCTTCCCCTTCCCCATGCCTCTCTCTCCGCCACACAGCTCTCGGGCAGCTCCGAGTCGTTCGGCTACTGCCCCGCCTCCGCCGCCGTCTGCACCTCCGCCTGCACCACCGAGCAAGCCGACGGCGCCGCCGCGCTACTCCGCGTCAAGGCCGCCGCCGCCGCCGCCGCCCGCGCCAAGGCTGCCGCCGCCGCCGGCGGCAGCGCCACCTGCGCCAACGCCAAGGGCAGCGCCGCCGGCACGACCGGTGCTGCCGCCGAGGAGATTGAGGGCGACGGCGACGACGACGAGTCGGCGGTGGTGACCCTGGGCTGGGAGGGCCTGGCGGCTGGGCTGTGGGCCGACGTGCTGCGCGAGCTGGAGGACGTGCGGGCGCTGCTGGCGGCGGGCGCGGGCGCGGTGTGGGGTCGCCTGGCGGACGGGCAGCGCGCGCTGGAGGAGTGGGCGGCGGGCGTGCGTGCCAGCGCGCGCAAGGTGTGTGTGGTAACGGGGGGCGTGTTTGCACACCGTATCACGTGTGCACGTGTGTGTGTGTGTGTGTGTTGTCATGTTGGCAGCATCATCATTGGAATGCGCACACCACCATGCGGCACCGCACCGCACAGTCTTTTGTTCCTTTCTGTCCCTGTGCGCCGCACAGGCCGCCAAGGCCGCGGGCCGCAGCGGCTGCCCTCTGTGGGCGCTGGTGGGCGTGTCGGGCCTGGCCGCGGTGGCGCTGGCGGCGCTGGCGGCGCAGCTGCTCGTCAACCGCAAGCTGGCGGCGCAGCTGCGGCAGCGCGACCGGGTGCGTGGCGTGGCGTGGCGTGGCATGGCGTGGAGGGCGCGGGTGTGGGTGTGGGTGTGGGTGTGGGCGGTTGTGCGGTTGTGCGGTTGTGCGTGTGCGTGTGCGTGCATGTGGAGTTGTCTGTTTGTGCTAGGGAGCTAGGGAGTTGCATGGGACACCAGAGACCTGTGGCTTTTGGTCATTTGCTTGTGCGTCAGGCTTGCTCATCTGCGTTCACACACGCCACCACACCACCACCACCACCACGCCACCACACCACCACACCACCACACCACCACACCACCACCCCGCCCGCGCCACCACACCACCACGCGCCACTACACCACCACGCGCCACCACGCCGCCCGCGCCACCACACGCCCCAACAGGACCTCGCGCGCCTGGTGGTGAAGATCCTCAACCTGCAGGACGCGCTGCAGAGCGCCGCCCGCAACATGACGCCGCACCTGCTGCACGCGGCGACGGCCGCGGCGGGCGGCGGCGGCGGCGGTGCCGGGAGCGGCCGCGGCGCCCTGGGCCCCCACCTGCTCCTGCCCGCAACCACCACACTCATCGGCATGGTGTGAGACAGACGTACAGATGTAGGGACGTACAGGTCCGTCAGTCCGGCGGAGGCGCCGCTGCGCTACAGCGCGGCTCAGCGCTGGTGCTGCAGGTGCAGGTTCTGGCAGGTCAGCGGGAGCCCGCACATGGAACACACAAAATGGCTTAACAACCTAACACATAGTTTCTCTCGCACGGTTAGCTTGACATTTACTGTGTTTGGCAAGTACGGTACCGTATCCACCCTCACGCCAGGGCCGGTCAATCAATCCACGCATTTTGGCTTGCTGAGTAGGGCCGTCTGTAGTATTGTTTTGTGGAGGGTCATGCGAGTCATGTGCGGTTGGGGGAAATGGAAAGGACACTGCAACAGTCATTTTAGACTGTCCGATCGTCATGCTTGATGTGCGTTTGTGGACACTGGACAGCCGGGGCGTGTGCGTTTCTACACTTGCCGAGCTACTGCGGCGGCTGTTTCATTTAATCCACTACAACGTACACATTCCTTTGATGGATTGTCGGTTGTTCTATGTGCGCGATCATTGTCCGCCCCAGCGGTTGATCTTTGACCTTACTCGACGTGTGCTGTAAAGGAATGGGGGGCTGGGCGAGTATGTGGTGTGAGTGGCCCTGCTAGCCCCACTTGGGGCCTGGGCCTGCAATGGGTCAGGGGGCGGGAAGCTGGCCGGGGGCATGGGCTGGCGCAAACAGTGACGTGTTCAAGCGTCGCCTGTTGTACCGTATGACTTTGTACCATATGATATTCCTTTCAAGAGCACGGGCTGCGGAGGAATAAGTTTTGGGCGAGTCCGAAGACCCCCTGGAGTGTTGCAACGCCGCGCACGCGGCAGCAAACTCATACGTGAGGCTTGCGAGTGAGTCAACGACACACAAATTAGAACAGTTCACGCTAGTGGTCGGCAGGGGCTGTTTCCAGCAAGCGACGCTGCAAGCGTAGCCGAGTAAGGGGGCTGGCGCAGGCTCTGTTTGCAGTGTCGCACCGCTGGTTGACACCTGACGCACGGAGCTCCTGGTCCTTTGCCTGCGTGTTGGACGTCCGTTGGGACCATGCCGTGTACGACTGGGAAAGAGCGGCGGTTTGAAGCTGCTAGGCATATGTCATATCGTTATCGGTACACGGTTCGCACAAACAATTGACTCTTTGCCCAGTTGGCTGACGGTCTGTGTGTTGAGCGGAGGGCATCGAAGGTCGCAGCGGTTGTAAAAGATTTGAGCTGGTCGCGGATGACAAAAGAAATTGCGAAGACACCACAAGAGGCTGTGTGCATAAGGGCGGGGCGCCGTATGAAGGTTGACGTACAGTAGTGTGCGAGCGGAGACGTCCTGGAGTGCCCAACGGGCGTGTTGGTGGAGGGCGTGCCTTGCTGGGTGGGGCGGAGCATTGGGGGCGTGGGGGGGGGGGCTGGGAGCGGCGCCGCTGCGGCCGATTCGGCGCCCCCGGCGCGGCGCGGCGGCGGCATGCCACCCGCAGCGGCGTGCTGTTGGCAGGCATGCTGCCATTGTGTGTAGCTACGTAGGGGCAGCTGGCAGCAGCGCCCACCACCCAGTCACCTGGCCAGTGCCGTGACACGCCAGCACGCACGACGCACGCACGCACGACGCACGCACGGCGCAGCCATTATAGAGTGCGGAAGGCAATGCGGCGCATGCCTACCTCTGCATGCGCATGAACGGTTCATGCGTGTCGTTGTAACACAAGGTTCCTGCCATGACAGAAGAGCTCGCGCCTGGGCGCGAAGAGGGCTGCAGGTGGGCAAAGCAGAACGCCGACAGGCGCTGAGGCGCAGACAGGGGTGCGGCACCACCCCTGTGCAGCGTTGACTGATGAGCAGCATGAGAGTGGGATGTCTGGATGGCGCTTGGCGGCTCGGGGCGGTGCCAAGTCACAGTGCCACGCGTGCGCGCGGACTTACCGTGCACCTCACGACTGCACGGGCATCTAAGAACATTCCAATGTGAGATTGATAGCACCCATGGCGACGCGGATGGGCACAGCTGTGTGGCGCGTGCCGGCATGTCGGCACCATCATGACCATAAGCCAAGGGGTTACAACGTGGGGTTATAAGTGGGCCGCACCCCGCTTTGCGCCACACTGCCACACACCTTCAATGTCCTCCACAACATGCACTGTTGCTGCCTTCCGTGCGAACCCGGCCCTGCCGGGCCCAGCACGGCCTTAACACCACAGGGGTGCCGCTGCTGTGCCCCGCCCCAACAGTCCGGTGGCGTAGCTCCCCTACCCCGCCACCTGACCCTCTTGCCAACTGTAGATATGGCCTAAAACCCGCTCCGCCACTGTGACTCCGGGGCCGGGCGGTGCCCCCTCTTATTCTTTCAACATCGCTTTAAAGCAGCAGTCGCATGTCAGCATAAACAACCACCCCCTCAGGTATCATGCACGCCCCCGTACGCTGTACCTACCGTACCGCCACACACCTGGCATACCGTATGACACGTGCCGCCACCACCACCACCATCGCCACCACCTGTCACACGGCTCGTCAGCCAGCCAGCGCGCGCGATGCAACATCTGTACCAATGCAGGATGACTGTACAGGTGTGTCTGTGTGTGCGCCGTGCCAGTGCCAGTGTCACAAATCACAACGCATGCATGGGCTCCCACCAGCCACCACCACGCATGCCTCCACCACCTCGGAAACTCTCATACCCTCGCATCAACGCGGATTGTCGTTTCCTGGTCCCATGCAAGTTGCGTCGTTGGGGCGGTACCACCGCGCATCGTGCTAAACCCAACCGCCGCATGGATGAGCGCTAGCTTGGCGAGGCCCCAACGCCGCACATGGGGGCCCCAACGCCGCACATGGGGGCCCCAACGCCGCACGTGGGGGCCCCAACGCCGCACATGGGAGCTATCAGCACGAGCTCCCAGCCACCCGCATGCCGTACCTCGACAGGGTGGCTGCACAGCATCGCCCCCCCGCCCCCGCCCCCGCCCCCCGCCAGCCATGAGTCAAAGCCCCCTCCGTTACCAAACACCCTTCTTCGCGGCTGCAACGCAGCGCGCAACCGCTGTGCTGGCTTGGTTTCCGGAGCCCTCCTCGTCACCCTTCCAGCCTCAGAACTTGCGCACCGCAACCAGGCGCTGCTGCTCCGCAGCCGCGTCTTCGGGCGCAGGCCGCTTGGCCGAGACCGCAGCCAACCCTGACAGGCAGCAGCCCCATGGTTGCCTTTAGCTCCTGTCGCAGCAGGCCGCCGCCGCACTACCGGTATTAGGAGGCGGCCTGCGGCGGCGGGTTGTATTGCAGCCGCACCGCCACCACGGTGGTGTTGTCGCCGCTGCCGCGGTTGCGCACCGCCTCACGCACCAGCGCCTCCGCCAGCTTTGCGGCGGACAGCTGGTGCTGCGCGCGGCAGAACAGCGCCACCTCCTCGTTGCTCATCACGTCCTGGCGGGTGGTGGTGGTGGTGGACAGAGGTGAGAGGTTGGTGGTGGACAGAGGTGGATGGAAGGTAAGGAATCAGGATTGGGGCCGGGATACATCTGTTACGATATTATTTTAAACCGCTGAACTGTCCCCAGCCCGCCACACCCCACGCCCCACATCCCACTCGCCCATACCACCCACCACCCTCCTGCTGCCACCGCTGCCGCCGCCGCCGCTGCTGCCCACCACTCACTACTCACCCAAAGCCCGTCGCTGGCGATGATGAGCCACCGGTCGCGCCGCGCCAGCTGGCGGCAGGACACGGTGGGGTGGTAGCTGACGTAGCGCTGGAAGTCGCTGTCGCCAATGGCCCGCGCCACAGCCAGGCTGCCATCTATGCGCCAAGTGCCGAACAGCTGGATCACGGTGCCGCCCGCCGCCTGTGTGTGTTTTGTGGTTGATTGTGTGTGTTTGGTTGTGTGTTGGTAAACGGAAACGGAGAGAACTGTGTGGTCATGTGTATGTGTGTGTAAGAGATCACAAGGGAAACTATGAAAGCCTTGTGCGTGCGAAGGGTTGTGTGTGTGTGTGTTAACGAAAACAAACAAACGTGTGTGCGTGTGTGTGTGTGGTTGTTGGTGTTCTTGTTGTGTGGCGGGCGTGTGGTTGGTGGTGTTGGTGTTGGGATTGGTGCTGGGATGGGTGGAGCGGGCCGGCGGTGAAGGAGGAGGTGTGGGTGAGGGTGTGGGTGGTTGGCAGGGCGGGGGGGGGGCGCCCCGTTGCAGTGCAGTGCAGTGCAGTGCAGTGCAGTGCAGTGCAGTGCAGTGCAGTGCAGCGCAGTGCAGTGCAGTGCCAGAACCCAGCGCCACATGCCCACCAAACAGGCCATGTCTCCCACGCACCCCCATCCCCCACCCTACATCCCTGGGGTTGTATCCGAGCCCTGCTCAGGTTGCCCAGCCACCAACCGCCGCCCCCACCCCCATCTTCTTCCCCCGTTCCCCCTTCGCGGGGGCCTTCGGGCCCCTTGGTCATCACAACCTTCTCCTGGTTGCGGATGACTACCGTATTAAGCCACCCCCCGGCCCTTAGCCCCCCCCCGCGCCTTTTCACCTTCTACACACACACACACTACTCGCTCACGAGACTCGTCAGGCCGCCTGTAAACCCGTTGTTACACACACACACACGCACACACACGCACGCACACACACACACACACACACACACACACACACACACACACACACACACACTCTCCCTTGTTTTCTCTAACACACACACACGCGCCCGCCCACGCACCTGCACGCGGCGTGTCTCCTCGCTGGTCTTGGCCGGCCCCAGCTTGTGGTCCACCGACAGCGCCAAGCCCTCCGGCCGCCCGCCGCCGCCGCCGCCGCCCATCGTCATGCCCATCATGCCGCCGCCGCCGCCCTCCGCGGGGTCGTCCCAGGACACCAGCACGGTGCGGCTGTCGCCCACGTTGGCGGACAGCACCCAGGGCACGCCCGCCGCCTGCACCAGCAGCATCAGCGCCACGCAGCTGCCTGTGTTTTTGGTTTTTGGGGGTTACACGCATGAGAGTTAGTAAGGAGAAGGCGTAGTAGCCAGGTGTACAGGGGGTGTGTTGGAGGTGGAGGGGGGGGGAGCGAAGAGGCGGTCACATGCATGAGAGAGGTGTACAGACGAGCAGGCGCAGATGCGCACAGCTTAGTTAGTTAGGAGGAGAGGGAGGGCGTGGCAGGAAGGTCGGGTGGGGCATGGCGGGAAAGAGTGGGTGCGGTTTACGAAGGCGTCTTGTTTCAGGCATGTCGTCACAGGCCACAGGCCATGCTAGGTGTGGCCCTCAATACCTACCCCTCCTAGGTGAGTTGCGCACGCAAGCATGCTGTTGCGCTGCTCTCCACCCAAACCCGCCTGGGCTCTTCATCTGGGATGAGCCAACGCCCGCCCTACACCCCCTCCCCACCCACCCAACCACCCTCCCCACCCACCCAACCACCCTCCCCACCCACCCATCCACCCTCCCCACCCACCCAACCACCCTCCCCACCCACCCATCCACCCAACCACCCACCCACCTGCGGTCATGCGGCCGGAGATGGCGGCCGAGCCGCACGCACTGAACACGTCGTCCAGCACACCCGCCACGTCGTTGGGCGAGCCGCCTGTGTGTGCGGGGCGGTGGTGGTGGGGGGTGGGGGTGGGGGCACGGGGGGTGGGGTGGGGTTCCATGCATTTAATTTAATGGCGAGGTAGACGCAGAACAGGGGGTGGGGGTCAGGGTTGCATGGCGGCGGTGCAATGGTGCAGTGCCGTGTCGGCTTGCCATCCACAGCGTTCCCCACGTAAGACCCGCATCCCAAACCCTGCCCCCCGCCAAGCACCCACCCACTACCCCACCTACCCAACCCCAGGCCCCAGTGCCCACCACGACACCCTCAGCCCCCAGGCCCCAGCCCAGAGCCCAGGAGACCCACCCACCCACCCACTTCCACCCACCCACTTCCACCCACCCACTTCCACCCACCCAAACCCACCTGTGGCCACCAGGTGCTGCACCGCCTCCATGCAGCGGTTGAGCAGGCAGTAGGACGAGGCCAGCCAGTGGCTCACCTGCTTGCCGCCTGCGTGTTGTTGTGTGAGGTGTAGTTGGGTTCGAGGTTGGGGTTACATGCATTAGAGTTAGAAGGAGGTTGGGGTGTGGGGAGGAGGCGGCGGGCGGGAGGAAAGAGCGGGCGAGAACGGGCGAGAGGATTGCGTACGACGCGTATGGCTCGACAGCGGCACGTCGTAGCAGTGTGGCACGCAAGCGCACTCACAGCCGTTTCCTATAGACCCCCGCCGCCATTTCCCTTTCCCCCACACTGTTTAAGACAGTAACTGTGTAACACAATCACCCCCCCCCACACACACACGTGCACGCACGCACCGTGTCCGTCGTACACCGCCGCGCCCAGCAGCACGTTGGGCAGGTTGGCCATGCCGGGGGTGGAGGTGGGGTCGGCGATGGAGCGGTAGTCCTCCTGGTAGCCGCGCGCGCCCATGCTCTGGTTGCTGCCCACGCTGAAGCTCAGCCCCGGCACCGCCGCCAGGTTGGCACGTGCCAGCTGCCCCGCCAGCCCCGTGCCTGGACGCGAACCCCCCGCTGGCGCCGTGGACAGCAGCGCGGACTGGCCCCCGGTGGGCGGCCGGCTGCCGGTGGTGGCCGCGGGCATGGTGGCGGACAGGTTGGCGTTGCCGCTGAGCGTGGAGCCCAGGATCCCGGATCCGGTGCGGGTGGTGGATCCAAAGATGCCGTTGCCGGATCCGGATCCGCGACCCATCGTGGATCCGAGGCCGCCGCCGCCGGCTGCGTCCACGATGCGCTGGATCCCCGCCAGGCTGCCCGGCGGGGCCGTGGCGCCCAGGCTGCCGCTGCCGCGCCGCGTGGGCGTGGTGGTGGGCGCGCCCGTGACGGGGTTGTAGCCGGAGCCGAGCTTGGGTGAGCCCAGCGCGCCGCGCCCCGTGGGCGTCTGTGCGGTGGGGCGGCCCGCGGCCAGGCCGCTGGAGGCGCCGGAGGCGCCGCTGGTGGGCGTGGGCGGTTCGGAGTTCATGCGGCCTCCGGCTGCAGCCTTTGGAGAGGCGAATATGGAGGGCTGCAGGTAGGGGATGGAGGTGGGGCCGTTGAGCGGCCGCCCGTTGACGCCGTAGCTGAGCCCGCCCAGCGCCGCCTGAACGCCCGCGCCCGACAGGAACTGCTGGTGCGACAGCCCGCCTTGCTGCCCCTGGCCGCCATTCTCCTGCGGCTTTGTCTGTGGTGCGTTGGATTGCAGGCGAGGTGGCGGTGGCGGACGGGGCGGGAGGCGCGGGGAAAGCGGGGCAGCGGGAGGGGGCACGCGGTGCGGTGGGCGAGTGGTGGGTGAGATGCGAAACGGGTTGGCCGGGGCCGGAAGGGGCGTGGACGCGTAAAACAGCTTGTGCTGTGCCCCGGTCACGCGGTGCCCGTGAGTTCCGTGAGCATTCCGCAGCCTAAAACTAGCTGGCCGAGGTCGGGCAGCAGCGGGTTGAAGCTGCTACGCGGGCGAGTGCGGGTGCGGCCTGGCGAGGCTGTTAGCAGGCACGGGCCAACAACGCGGTGACCCAACAGACTGGGCCTCTGGCCCGTCCGAGCTCACTTCCTTTATGACAAAGCCAAATTCAAAGCATTTGCGCAACACAAAAAGGAGTCCTGTGCGCGTCCCCGCCACGCAAAAAAAGCATGCTCATGCCGCGGACTCGCAACTGCGCCTTTGCATTCCCAGGTGACTTGAATGCATGATCATGCTTATCACTTACTCGCCCAAAAGGACTTTGATATCTGTTCTGCTGCCGGCTCATATCGCGTTCACTCCGAAGACTCCGGCTGAGCGGCTTCTCCACCCTAATACGTCCCTAATTACTGCGACATGATAAGCCGTTGTGCTAGAGCCATCATGCTAAAAACAGCGCTGTGCAGCCAAAACAGCGGGCCCGGACAGCAGCTGGCCCCGAGCGCGTTATGGGCTTATCTTAACTGTTTCTGGTTCTCATATGCAGGGTCAAGGCAAATTAATAGACGCAAAGCGCGAAGGCGCCCAAGTATGTATGTCAATTTGGAGACGCCGCGCGCGCTGGACCCAGTGTACACTACGTAGGGAGCTGCGCAGTTCCTAGATTTTGCAGTATAACAAGCTTAAGCCCCTTGACTAGCTTGGTTCGGACCGCGCGGGGACAGGGTCCCCTGTGTCGTACAGTTTCACGCGGAGGGGTGGGGTCGGGGCTGAAGCCCCGCTCCGCAACCCGTTCGCTCGCTTCACGTCAACAATCCAGGCTCATAGCAACCCATGCACACCGAGGTTGCGATGATAAACACAGGCCTTGCATGCCCCATACTGCAAACGTTGCACAGCCGGCTCCCAACTGCATCGATGACCACGCGCTGCTGCCTGCTGCTGCTGCTGCTGCTGCTGCTGCTGCTGCTGCATTCGGCCCCTCCTGCTCACATTCACGAGTCAACAAACAACCTCCATCACCACACCCACCCCGGCCTCTTGCCGCACCTTTCCCCTCCCCTCACTTCCTGCGCGGCCCCGCTCCCGCCGCGCCCGCGCCGCCCGCCCCCGCCCCCGCAACCCCCGCCGCCGCCTGCCCGCGCGGCGGCAGCGGCACCTCCGCCCGCACCAGCCGCACGTACGGCACCAGCTGCGCCCCGAAGGCCCCCAGCACGTTGGCCCCCTCGTAGTGCCGCCCCTCGGGCACCAACAGGCTCGCCTCCACGCTGAGGCCGCCGCCGCCCACGCGGCGCACCGACGTGGCGTCGCGCAGCACGCCCGGCTCGTTCAGCGAGTACACCATGGCCAGCACCACCTGGGGTTTTGGAGGAGCAGAAGGAGGGGGCGGGGGAGGAGAAGGAGGAGGAGTAGGAGGAGGAGTAGGAGGAAGAAGATGAGGAGGAGGAGGATGGTTTCAGGGTGAGAAAGCGGGAGTGGCGGTGGGGTGGGGGGGTAGTTCATTCCAGAAACCAGAAGCAAAACGACCAGCGGGAGATGGAGCTGAGCAAGGGGTGGAGGGGACGGAGAGGTTGGTGCACAGGGGTTGGAGAAAGGCGAAACAGGAGGTCAAGCCGCTTGATGGAAGCAAGGGCGGATTGAACCAGATGTGCCGCAGCTAGGCGCTCAGCAGCGGCGGACAGACAGACAGATAGCTCCCCCTCCTTCAGGGCCCAGCAGGCGGTCTCAGTCCGGAACGACAAGGAATGTCGTTTCAAGTTCCAACTGTAGCCTTGATCTCGCCGCAAAGCCTACCAAGCTAGCTAGTAAAAAGCCCGAATTGCGGGGGCCCCGTCAACTACGCGCGCGCGCTCCCGTCAACTGCACAACAGACCAAACACGACCTGTTCTTGGACACGAGGCCCCCGCAGCGCCGCCCCACGCCCCACACACCTTGATTTCGTGGCCGTGGAAGATGATGCTGTACTCGTTTCCCTCCCGGTACTGCTCGTACTCCAGCTTGCCGCCTAGCACCTGCGGGCGTGTTTGTGTGATGTCGCGAGGTCCGCACAATTGTAATACGAACACAAACAAACAGGGAGAAGCCCGCTCAACGCCCAACGAGGTATGCACACGTGCGCGTGTGGGGTTTGGTTTGACATGACTGAAGGCTTCACTGCTGGCTCCCCCCGTTCGCTTGCGACTCAGCTAGCCAGCTATCACCAACACACGTGACACGGTACCTTGAAGAACTCGGGCGCCCCCGCGCCGTAGCACGCCGCGTCCGACACTTCGCGCATGGCCGCCGGCAGCGCGTTCAGCGCCGGGCCCTCCAGCGGGGGGCCCTCGTGCCGCACCTCCCACCTGGACCCCAGTGGGTGGTGGGTGGAGGGTGGGGGCGGAAACGCGTGTCCATGCGTGCGCCCATCACATGCACACTGCCAGCCGCTGGTCGCAGCCCCCCTGCGTGTGCGTCTCTCCAATCCCGTCTACCGTATCTGCACCTGCTGGATTTCCCAGCAAGCAGCACAACTTAGCCGTATGCCGGCGCCTTGGCTGCCGCCCCCCCACCCCCCGGCCCATGCCCGCGGCCCCGCCAGCCCCTCCGCCGCCGCCTCCTCCTCCTCACCGCTCAGGCGGGTCGTCCAGGAATGGGTGCGGCGGCTTGCCCACACCACCGCCCCCCTGACCGCCCTGCACCACGCTCCTACCCAGCCGCCGCGTGAGCCGCAGGCTGGTCCAGGTGCCGCCCGGCGGCGCGTTGGGCCCGGGCGGCAGCGGCATGCGCAGCACCATGCTGTGCGTGGCGTGCGAGCAGTAGGAGGCGCACAGCGAGCGCAGCAGGTTCGCGAACTCCGTTGACTGGTCAACGCGCTCCAGCATGCCCACCGCACGGCATTCCGTCTGGGAGGCTGGCAGCGGCGGGCCCGCGGGGCCGCCGCCGCCGCCGCCGCCGCCTGCGCCGGAGCCAGGTACGCTCATGGGGGCGTGCGTGTGTCGCTGCTGGCGGGTGCGCTGGCTGCCGCAAAAGCGCTGCTGCTACGTGTAGAGCTGCTCTAGAGGAGTGCTAAGCAGTGCAAGGACGGTCCGGACCTGCAGGAAGTGCGGAGTTTTGCAAGTGGAATGTTGCCTGTGTCAGTTCTCACATCCTGCAGAACTTCGCCGTCACCGCCTCCTGGCCACAACCCTTGTGCTTCCCTACCTGCTCTCCGAGATGCCACTGCCCTCCGTGTGCACGCTCGGAACAGTCGCTTCGTTTTCGCGGCTGGGGGTGGTTGACTCCGGTGCCACGCGTGCCGTGTTGGGTTCGCCAGACGCGGCACCCACTCAATATGCGTCGCGAGCCCCCGCGTCAGCCTGTTGTCATGAATATGCTCAGACCGCTGTCCTCCGCTAGCTGCAGCACGAGCTGCGTGATAAGCACCGTCGCAAAAAGCAGAACGACGAAAATGCACAGGTTCGTTATCACGCCAAGCCAGGGAGATATACGGTTGTATGCTCGATTCAAAAGCGTTGTAAGTGATTGACGCATCCAAAACACATGTGCAGGGTGCAAGTTAGTTTGGTGCAGGCGCAAAATGGCGATCTAGTTGATTCGGTTGACATGAGCTATGTGTAGACGCTGCAAGAATAACATATCAAACGTGAAGAGCTTGAAACGAGCAAGTGGCGCGATCGCGACCCATCGCTTCAACTCTTGTGTGAGGCCTCTCGTTGCGCCGGGTGATCTATTTACTTTCAGGATTTGTGCCTTCACACTATAAATCGTTTCTGAAGCGGTAGACAGCAGGTCGAGCACAGACTGGCTGAGACCGGCCCTTGGGTCCCGCCCTGCCTATCTCTTGCGCTCCACGCAGGCAGCGGCGAACTGCAGCAGGCACGCAGCAAAGTTGGGTAGGTTGCTGCGCACGGGACCGGGTGTCGGACTTGGCCGGGCTGCACAACGTTCTTCTCGCGCGGAGGCACAACGTTGCCCTTTTGCTCCTGTGCGAATGCGCGCGCCTCCGCCAGCCGCACCTCAACATCGCTGGTTCCGCTTGCGTTGGTGACCTGGTGCTGCTCACAGCGAGAGTCGAATCTTCGCTTGACTCGGCCTACGCTGCTCACGTACGCTGCTCCCCTACGCTCCCCTACGCTGCTCTCCCCCGTCCCTTCACGTCACAGGCACCTGCGTGCTGCGAGTCTGCAAGCGATGGCGCTGCTGTCGCTGCTCACGCGCGGGCTCATCATGATCCCGCTGTGCGTGGCGGTGATCTGCCTGGTGCGCAAGGCGAACGAGGTCGCGAGCGAGATCGGCGCCACCATGGCCGGCGCTGTGCATGGAGGCCGCTACTACGATGACGACGGCATTGAGGACAGCGAGGAGGGGGCGGAGGACGCCGGCGGCTGGGTGGCGCTGCCGGGGCAGCGGCAGCAGGAGCAGCAGCAGGGTGGCAGCGGCAGCATGGGCGGGTGGCGCTGGTGGTCGTGGCAGGCCGGCGGACATGCGGACGCGGATGGCGAGGAGGAGGGGGCTGGCGAGGGAGCTGCGGGCGCCCCTGCAGAGCGTGTCGTGACGAAGGCGGGGGCAGGTGGGCGGCAGGACGGCCTGCAGGGCATGTGTGTGGCCTGCATGGCCGCGCCAGCCACCGTGGGCTTCCTGCACACGCCGCCGCCGCCGCCGCCGCCGACGGCTCTGTCTCAGCCCCGCTACCGCGGCGCCGCCGGCGGTGGTGGCAGTAGCACCAGTAGCGGCGGCCGTAGCAGCAGCGGAGGCGTAGGTGGAGGCGGAGGCGGTGGCGGTGAGGCGGCCGCGTCGCTGTTGGTGCACAACTGCCTGTGCGCCCCCTGCTGGGAGCGGCTGCGGCGGCAGGGGCGCGGACAGCGCTGTCCCGTGTGCAACCAGCGCGCACCCAGCCTCAATGTGGTGCGCACCTGAGGGCGGGCTGAGGCAGACCCTTTGGCGCTGCAGCCCGCTGCAGGTGGGCGGAACTTGAGATTGCGGTGTTGCAGAGGGGACAGCCCGAGCGTGCAAGCACACAAGGCGTGGGTAGTAGATGCCGCGGGGGCTGTCAAGGGGCAGAAGGGTCGAGGGGGGGGGCGGGGTACTTGCCGTGGGTGCCCGCGACCGCGGAATCGGCGCAGGCCTGCTGCAGAGTGTGTGGCCGGCACACACGCAATGAAATCAAGCCAGGATCCGGTTGGCTCTGAGTTTGCCGCCATTAGCAGCAATTGGAAGTGACATGAAGCCTGGTGTAGGTAGTTGCGGCGGGGGGCCGGCAAAGGGGGAATACCGTGTGGGGACAGATACGGATGAGTGTAGTGCATGCATGCGTTGGCCCCAAGGATTAGCTTTAATAATGGTTTCAAGACGCGATACGAGAACTGCACACTTTTGTACATGCAATAGGCAATACGAAGTAATTATATCAGACACGAGACATGGAAAGACATTGAGTAGTCACGCAGCCATGAAGCAGGCAGCCTACGGCAGGCTGGAGCAGCGGAGCCCGCGCTAGCACCTGCCGCCGTGGAAGTGAGGTGTTACCGGCCCCCCGTGGACTGCCCTACCACCCCCTGTACAGCGGGATGGCAGTGGGATGCGAGGTACGACGGCGCAATGGGACCGCTCACGTCGGTGGCGCGCATTCAGTGGCATGCACTCAGCGGCAGGCAGGCGGGCGGGCGGGCTGCTGGCAACCGCTGCAGCCAGCAGCCGCAGCAGCCAGGGGGGGGGGGGTAGCCATCCATGGATGGTGTTTAATCAATAATGAAGGGGGGGGACCAGCCCAAACTAAACCAAACCCAATGCATAAGAGCGAGGAGGGGGGTAGTTCATTCCAGGAACCAGAAGCGAAAGGGGGGGGCGGCATGGCCTCTGTGTATGTGTGGCTCACCGGCTGAATGCATGGATAGCGCGTGGCATGATGGCGTGCATCTACCTCAAACGGGCGGAATGAAGGAGGCCCGCACGCGCCTAACACCAATAGGTGAGCACGAGAGATGACTGAGTGACGGGCTTGTGAGGTGCGAACGAGAGGGTAAGTAAGGGCCGCGGGTGCTAAGGGGCATGTCACACAAGGACGGGAAACTGTCTGGTGGGAACTGTTTACTGGGGAAACTGCCGCCCAAGTGCGCACATGATAGCAGTTTGTTAAGAAGGTTGTGGATCGTGGTGATGAGGCCTGCCTTGCGGCTCGGCCGGAGGGTGACTGCTGCTGCGCCGTGTAGCAGCAGCAGCAGTAGCAGCAGTAGCAGCAGCAGCAGCAGCCAGGGGCCTTTGTCAGGGGCCTACCTCACTCCAGGCAGGCACGCCGAGGAGGCGAACACCAAGCCTGGCGCGAGCGCGTGTGCGTGTGCGTGTGCGTGTGCGTGTGCATGTGCGTGTGCGTGCGCGTGCGCGTGTGCGTGTGCGTGTGCGTGTGCGTGTGCGTGTGCGTGCGCGTGTGCGTGTGCGTGTGCGTGTGCGTGTGCGTGCGCGTGCGCGTGCGCGTGTGCGTGTGCGTGTGCGTGTGCGTGTGCGTGTGCGTGTGCGTGTGCGTGTGCGTGTGCGTGTGCGTGTGCGTGGGGCCGGCCGCTGGGTCGGGCCAATGACCAGGCCGACAGCCAGGCCGCGCGCTCATGCTATTATGATGGAAGTGCCTGTTGTAGATTGCCACGAACTGAAGCGATCTGCAAGCAAAGGCGACAGGTGACCACTGTCGCGGACGGCCTGCGGACGGCCTGCGGACTGTGCGGGATTGCTTCCTTACTTGCTGGATCATGATTATTGATTACCGTACATTGCAGGTCTGATAAGGCTTGGATATGGATGCGGAGTGTCTTGAGTGATATCAGAGGTAGGGGCCGGAATTTGTGCTGATGAATTAAGGTAAATGATGACGTATTGAGTCGCGGGGGGGTCTGTTGGGTACGCCGGAAGCAGCAAACAGGCCAAACACGGGGCGGGTTCGATGTCTGATGTATGGGGAAATATGATTACGTGTTGTTGGATACTTGCAAGCGTCGCAAGCATTTCATAATTGGCTTAATGGGTTCATGCGGGCATGCGGTGGAATTATGGAAACAAGGGCATGTCAGGGCGCAAATGTGGGCATTCAAGAAGAAAGTACGGTATCCAAGGGCGTACTAAGTGGGAGCAGGTGAGGCGCATGTGTGCGCGCGTGTGCATGTGCGTGTGCGCGTGCGCGTGCGTGTGCGTGTGCGTGTGCGCGTGCGCGTGCGCGTGCGTACATTACTGTTCTGATACCTGAGTTTCCCTGTACCTGTAACTGGGCGCTAATTGTACCTTGGTCCACAGGGCCCCTCTCGGGCCTGAGTGCTGGCGGTCTTGTGTGGTAGCAAATGCGGAGTTCATTGACTGAAGGAAGGGTCTCAGGAAAGACCCTGGCATGATGAGATGGATTCAATAGCTCGGGATGCCCGGGCTGGCGCTTGCATGTCCGTGTACGGCAGATTGGCGTACGGCAGATTGGCAAGGCCCCCTGTCCGGGTTGGCCTCGTCTCTTTTGTGTTACAGCTGTGGGGAGGCTTCTGACCCGGGCCCGAAACACGGCCGCTGCCTCGTGTGTTACGGCGCGCGGTGGCATGGCCAGGCCGTTGGCGCACCGTAGGCGGGCCGGGGGCGGAAACCGGCTCCGGGCGAAATTGCACTGTAAGCTTCGGTGATGCAAGCATGGAAGCATGGAACAGGCGTGCGGCGTCCCGGAAGTGTCTGAAGATCCCACCCACCCAACACCATCAAGAACATAAGCCGTCGGGACAGAGGCATTATTGCGGGCAGAATTACACTGCAAGCGTCCCCCCCACCCTTCTTCCGTCCTTGCATGATGTCTGCCCGCATTCCCTCGCGCGCCCTGCTCCGAACCACATGCGGTTTGATTGCATGCACACGCTATTTGGCCGCCTGGCCTCCCGGCACCCTTGCGGCATGTGGAGGGCACGTGGGGAGGAAGAGTTGCTGTCTTGGAAAGCAGCGACGCAGCGTCTCCTCACCCAGCCAGCGCCTCTCCTGTCCGCCGGGGCAGCAAGGCGCGCGGGTGACCGCCGCCTCTCTCCTGCAACTACAGCCCTCGCCAACGCGCAAGCTTATCCGCTGTCAGCCGTCCTTCTATCGGTCCAAAAACGTCGTCATGACACCGGCGCATGTCTCGCTGCCTGTTGCGTCTCTCATCGGCGCCAAATCATCACCAGAGTCAACCGGCACGCACACGCGCTCGACGTGCGCAGGCAATGCCCTCTCTCGCACGCTGCGGCCGCCGAGCAAAACTTTGTATTCCGCGTCTCCTGCTTCCTCCCGCTTCTCTTCCGCACCATCACCTGCAGGCGCGGCCGCCCACCATCAATCCCGACCGGGCGCTCGGCGCTGCGCGCACCCACACGCGTACATACTCACACATACAATCAGATTACTGCACCCCGAGAAGTACAAGACGGCGCGCCCGGGGCCCGCCTGGAAATGACATATCGCGCCCACACCGCCACCACACTTGCCCGCCGCCACTTGCGGCGGGAAAGAATAGGGGTGCGCACCAGCCGGCGGCGCGCTTGCGCACGGCGCAGTGCCGTTTAGGTGAGTCGCATACACATACACATACACACACACGCTGTCAAAACGCGGCATTGAAGCTGACAGCCCCCACGCCCTCCGCTAGGTACACGGCACGGCCCTGCCTCCCCCCAACAGGACCTCCCATACCCGCCCGCCGCCGCCGGCACTTGCGCGTGTAAGGGACTTCACGCATTCGTCCCTCTCTCCGCACGCAGGCGGCAACGGCTGGCAAGGGCCCTCCTGTCCAACGCTGTCCGTCCGACGACGCTTTACTTGAGCATCAGCCTGCGAGACAACAACAGGTCAAAAGAGATTATGTCAGCACGGGGCCAGTGTGCTGTCGTGCGGTGAACCCCGCAACCCACTCTTCTCACCCAAACGAGGAAACCGTCCACCAGCAACCACGGCCGACACAAACTGCCACAACGGCCACAACGACCCGCTAACGCACACATTTACTGTTCCTTGTGTATTGCATGGGCGGCAAAGAAGATTTGACCCTCCTCAAATTAAAGTGAACTCGGAACAACTCACTCGAGCGAGTCATCGTAGTAGTTGGGGAAGAAGTCCTGCAGCGGGATCTGCACCAGCGGCCCGGCGCGCATGGCCCGCAGCGCCGCGGTGGTGGCGCGCGCGCCGGCCACGGTGGTGACGGTGGGGATGGACAGCTGCGCAGCAGGTGGAGGATGGAGGAGGAGGAATGGAGGGGGGGGGGGAGGAGTGGAGGAGGAGGCGGCGAGCACAGAGGGGAGGGGGAGGGGGTCAGCACTATGTAGCCACCAGAGCGGTCTCCTCTGCACGATGCCAGAAGAGTTGTGGGAGGAGGGGCATCTCCATTCCGTCCCGCGACACCGCTGGCCGCGGCCCCTGCTGCAGATATCCCTCTGGGTCTCTGCCCCCTCCCGACAAGCCCTCCTGCCTCCCTCCCCCTTCTCCCCACCCACCCGCCCACGCCCATGCCCACGCCCACGCCCACGCCCACCCTCCCACGCCCACCCGCCCCCCCGCCCACGCCCACCGACCCACCCACCCACCCACCCGCCGACCCACCCACCCACCCACCCACCCGCCGACCCACCCATCCACCCACCCACCCACCCGCCCACCCACCCACCTACACCCACCCACCCACCCACCTACACCCACCCACCCACCTACACCCAGCCACCCACCCGCCCGCCCACCCACCCACTTCCACCCACCTGCAGCGCGAGGCGGCGCAGCTCCTTGCCGTCGCGCAGGTCGGCCTCGTCGCCGCCGCTGGTCATCATCATGAGCGTCACCTCGCCGTTCTTCATCAGGTCGGCGGGGTTGGGGCGGCCCTCCTGGATCTTGAAGACCTGCTCGCACGGCACGCCCGCGTTGCGCAGCGCCAGCGCCGTGCCGGCTGCGCGGGTGGTGGGGGTGGTAGGGTGGGGGTGGTAGGGTGGTGGTGGGGGTGGGGTGAGGCGGGGGACGAAGAGGTCAGTCAAAAGAGGGGGCAGGAGCGAGTTGGAATGGAGGACAGGACAGAGGAGCCGCGCCGAGTGGTGGTCGGGGCACCTCACGGCACACGGTGTAAATCGCGCCCGCGTGCCATCGCACGCCAAATGCAGATATAGCTCATTCGACACATCATAAAGCAACAACAATGCCACACATAGAAACTCACTGGTCGCCACCAGGCCGAAGCCCAGGTTGCCCAGGTTGCGGGCGATCTCGATGATGTCGGGCTTGTACTTGTCGGCCATGGACACAAACACCTTGCCGGTCTTGGGCAACTTCTGGCCGGCCGCGATCTGCGCCTTGGCGAAGGCCGCCGCAAAGTCCTTGTCGATACCCATCACCTGACAAGGTGAAAGGGAAGGGGTGCTTCAAAATTTGAGGTTGTGGCGAGGGGAAGAGTTTTGGAAATGGGTGGCGAAGAGCGAAGCGGCACCGACCGCGCCGTGATCCGGTACCGAGGCCCGCGCATGTCCCTGACCCGACACGAACCCTGGCTCACTTTTGCCCTCTCCCAACCACACTTTCCCCTCCTCCCCTCTCCCTCCCCCTCCTTCCTCCTTTTCCCTGCCACGGCCCCCTGCCCCGCGCAAATCACGCACCTCTCCGGTGGAGCGCATCTCGGGGCCCAGCAGCGTGTCGGCGCCGGGGAACTTGTTGAAGGGCAGCACCACCTCCTTGACCGCCACGTGCGGCGGGATGGGCTCCTCGGTGAACCCGATCTCCTTGAGCGTCTTGCCTGTTGTGTGGGACGGGTGGACGGATGGGTGGACGGGCGGGTGTGGATGGTTATGGGGTTGAGTAGATTGATAGATAGTTGTGCCTTGATAGAAGAGACCACACGCCCACCCATTCCTCCTAGTGACCCTTCCCTGTACTCCACGCTCACGCCTTTCCTCCCCTCCCTCCTCCTCCTTTCTCCTCCCTTCTTCCTCCCTTCCTCCCCCCTCCCCTTCCTCCCCCCGCCTCACCGCTCATGAGCAGAGAGGCGTACTTGGCAATGGGGTGGCCCACGGCCTTGGCCACGAATGGCACCGTGCTGCGGAGGACAGGGGGGGGATTGGGGTTGGGGTTGGGGTGGGGGAGTTCAGAAACGGGAAGGTGGGTTGGGGGAAGGTGCGGGTGGTGGCGGCACCTACCCGTTGGGTGGTGGCTCGAGGTGCGCCCCCCCCTTCCCTGCTGCACCCCTGCAGCGGCAGCTGCCACCCTATTTGCCACACGCAGCCTACCCCCGCTGTCCCGATCAGGAAGGAACCGGGCAGGGCCTATTGCCCTCCCGTCCGCTCTGCCGTCCGCTCAGGCGCCCTCGGCCGCCCACAGGCAGCTCAGGCGCCCCCAGGCTCTCAGGCGCCCTCGGGCAGCTCACCGCGAGGCGCGCGGGTTGGCCTCGATGATGTAGGGCACGTCGTCCTGCACCGCGAACTGGATGTTGATGAGGCCCACCACCTTGAGCTCCTTGGCCACGGCCACCGTCCACTCGCTGTGTTGGAGGAGTGGGGGAGTGGGGGAATGTGGGCGACGGGGGGGCGGAGGGGGGTTACTGGTAAACAGTCCCGGTGAGAAACAAAATGCGAACACGTCTGCGCCGCAGCTGGGAAACGCAGCCGCCAGGGGCGGAGGGTTGTGGTTACCAGCCCAAACTAAACCAGGGGCGGAGGGGGAAGCGGGCAGGGACACGCAGGAATGGGGATGTGAGTATGATGGCGGGGGGGGGTCAGCGCCGGGTGGCGATATCAGGCTGGCGTGCCGCTCGTCACCGCGAGGCAACTGCTGGACTGGGCTGGGCACCTCACTCGCGCCCACCAATACCACCACCCAGAACCCCCCAACACCCCAGCCCGAAGCTCCAAGCTGCCCAGGCCCAAGCCCCCGTCTCCCCACCCCCGTCTCCCCCCCACCCCCGCTCCCCCCCCGCTGCCCCCCGCTGCCCCCCACCCTCTCACCGGATGGTCTTGAGCACCTCGGGCTTGATGGACTGTGTGGGCAGGCTGCAGGCCGAGTCGCCCGAGTGGATGCCCGCCTGCTCAATGTGCTCCATGACGCCGGCGATGGTCACGTTGCCCTGCGGGGGGTGGGTGGGCGGTGTGGAGGTGGGGGGTTCCATGCATTTGGATAAAGCAGAGGTAGACAGGTAGGCAGGAAGGCACGGGGTAGGGTGGTGGTGGTGGTGAGGGGTGGTGAGGCGTGGTGAGGCGTGGTGGAGCGGGGTGATAGATGAGATGGCGGACAAAGCGCAGGCACTGAGAGCAAGCGAGGGTCCATCCAACGCAAGGCCGCCACCCTTGGACCCTTCTCCCTACCACAGCTCTCTGGCACGCCCCTCACGCAACGCCCTCCCTTCCTTTGGACTGAACGATGCTTTTCCCACTCTCCCTCTCCCTCTCCCTCTCCCTCCCCTCCCCTCCCCTCCCCTCCCCTCCCCTCCCCTCCCCTCCCCTCCCCTCCCCTCCCTCTCCCTCAACCCCCCCTCGCCGCACCCCGCAGCCCCACCCCCTACACACCTGCCCCGCGACCCACCCACCCCCCGCCCCCTCCTACCCCCCCCCCCCCCAAAACACACACACACACACCTGCCCCCCCCTTCCCCCCCCTCCCCTACCTCCACGTCGCACAGGGCGTCCACGTCCAGCTCCACGGCCCGGTCCAGGTACTTGTCCACCAGCACCGGCCGCTCAGGGTCCACCTCCACAGCGAACGTCACGTAGCTGGGCGGGGAGGGGAGGTGGAGTGGGAGGGGGGAGGGGAGGGGAGGGGGGAGGGGAGGGGAGGGGGGTTGCGTGCGTGTTTAGGCCCACCTCCACCTCATCATGCGTGCCAGTCGCCCCCTCCGCAATCCCAACCCCAACGCCTCCCCCTCGCCTCCCCTCCCCTCCCGTCCCCCGTTCTTGCTTTAGAGTGCACTAGTATCAACAAAAGCCCTCTCCCCCTGCATCCCCTCCCCTTCCCCCCCCCTGTTCCGCCTCACCGCTTGAGGTCGTCGTTGTTGTACAGGATCTCCATGGCGCGACCGCCCAGCACGTAGCTGGGGCGGATCATGACCGGGTAGCCCAGCGCGTTGGCCTTGTCAAACGCCTCCTGCAGGTAGGCAGAGATCGGGTAGAGATAGGGGGGCAGGAGGGTTGGGAGGTCGAGGTGGTTGGGAGGTGGAGGTGGTTGGATGGGTGGGTGTAGTGGTTGTGGACTTGAGGGCGGTGATAAGGGGGTTTGGGGGCGGGGTGGAGGTAGGTTGGGACGGCCTCCCCTCCCCCCTTCCCTTGGTCGTTTCGCTTCTGGTTTCTGGAATGAACTATCCCCCCCCACACACACGTACACATGAACACGTGTCCCAGACGACCCCCCCTCCCTCATGCATGGCGCCCCCTCCCCCTTCGCTTTTGGTTTCTGGAATGAACTACCCCCCCCACACACACACACACGCGCCCGCCCTCCCCAGGGCCCGGCCCCGCAAACGCCCAAGGGCCCGCCCGCTCCCCCACGCCGCCCCCCCCCTCCTCGCTCGTCCCCCGCCCCCGCCCCCGCCCCCGCACCTTCTCGGAGCGCGCGCTGCCGCCGGCGGGCTGGCGGATGTTTAGCTTGGTGAGCACCTCCATCCAGCGGTCACGGTCCTCGGCAATGTCGATCGAGTCGGGCGAGGTGCCCCAGATGCGCACGTTGCCGTTGCCTGCCCGGGGTAGAAGGGGGGGGTGCCATGCATGTTTTAGTAAAGACGAGGGAGATGTAGGGGGTGCCATGCAGGTTTAATTACTGAGGTGGGTGGGTGGGTGGGGTGGGTGAGCAGTAGTTGGGGCTGCGGATAGCAAGATGGGGTGAGGCCGGTGAGGACGCATCAATTCTCCTTGACGACTCCACCCCATCAATCCGCAGCCCGCTCCGGCTCCGTCCCCTCGTCCTTCTTTGCGTTCTGTCATGCAAGACCCGCAAGACACGGAGCCCCTGCCCCTGTCCCCAGCTACACCCCTTTTGCCCCCCTTGCCCCGCCAACTGCCCCGCCAACTGCCCCGCCAGCTGCCCCCGGCTGCCCCCCGCCCTCACCCGAGGCGGCGGGGATGGGGTTGGCCTTGAGCGCCTTGTCCAGGTCCATCGCGATCTTCAGCGGCGTCTGGCCGCCGAACTGCACGATCACGCCCTCGGGCCGCTCCGCCTCAATCACGTTGAGCACGTCCTCCACTGCGGTGGGCAGGGGTGGGGGTGGGGGTGGGGGTTAGCGTGGGGGTGAGCGTGGGGTCGCGGACTGATCCGGGCGGGGGCGGGGCCGCGTGCTGCACCCAGCCCCGCTCGCTCCAGCCAATTACGGTACGCTGGTGCCCCAATGCAGTTAGGCAGCCAGTTACGCCAGCGCAGCTACTAGCTCAGCTCACCGGTGATGGGCTCGAAGTAGAGGCGGGTGGAGGTGTCGTAGTCGGTGGACACGGTCTCGGGATTGCAGTTCATCATGATGGTCTCAAAGCCCTGTTTGTGGGTTTTGTTGGTTTGTGGTTGGGTGTGTGTGTGTTGGGTGGGTTGGTGGCAAGGGGGGAATCGCCAGGCGGGTCTGGGACTGGTGGAGAACGTCTCCCCTCCAATCTTCTTCACCCAGATCCAAGTCAACCGCCAACCGCCAACCGCCAACGCACCTGCTTGCGCAGGCTGAAGGAGGCGTGGCAGCAGCAGTAGTCGAACTCGATGCCCTGGCCGATGCGGTTGGGGCCGCCGCCCAGGATGAGCACCTTGCGCTCCTTGGTGGAGGCCACCTCGGTGTTGCCGTCGTAGGTGCTGCGGTGTGGGGGTGTGTGCGTGTGGTGGGTGTTGAGGTGTTGGGGGATAGGCGTGGTCGTGGTGGGTGGGTCGGGAGATGGTGGTGGTGGGGGTAGTGGTGGTGGGGTGTGCAGGTCGGTTGACGGTAGATCACTCAAGTGACGTGGTGCAGTTGAGAGGAGCGGCCAGTAAGGAGGGCTTTGCTCTCCTGCCCCATAAGGAGATAACAAACAAATCAAAGACGGTGTGCGGTGTGTGTGTGCGTGTGTGTGTGGTGGGTGTTGAGGAGATGGTGGTGGTGGTGGTGGTGGGGTGTGCAGGTCCGTTGACGGTAGACCACTCAAGTGACGTGACGTGGTGCAGTTGAGAGGAGCGGCCAGTAAGGAGGGCTTTGCTCTCCTGCCCCATCGCGTTGCTCTTGTCGCTCTCCGGTAACCTGCCCACTTCCTTGTCCCCTCCCCATTCATGCGCCGCCCCTTGACACCCGTCCATACCGCACGCGAACCATCCGCCCCTACCCCTGTCCCCCGTCCCTCCCCCTCCCTGCCCCGCTTCCCTTTCTCACACATCTTCTCCCCCTCCCTTCGTCCCTCCCCCCCAGCAGCTCCCCCCCCACTCCCCCTTCCACCCTCCACAGCTACACCCACACACCCACACAGCCGTAGCCACAGCCACAGCCACACAGCCACACACACACACACACACCTACCTGTACATGTAGGGCGTGTTGGCGTCGAACTCAGCGGCGCAGGTGTCCACGCGCTTGTAGCTGGGCTCCACGCCCAGGCTCTTGCGGTAGGCGCGCACCTCCATCAGGTCCGAGCCTTTGGGGGGGGGGGGTTCCATGCATGTTAAATTAATGACGAGGTAGACGTAGCAGGGGGGGCGGGGATGCCGGGGTTGAGGGTGTGTGGTAGATGGCATGTCGCAACCAGGCCCCGGTTGACTGACCCTCCTCTAGACGGTTGATCCGGGTTCGTTTCGGAACTCCCCTGCCCCGCCTCCCCCCCTCATCCTTCGCCCATATTAGGCCACGCTCACCTCCTCGCTCTTATGCATTGGGTTTGGTTTAGTTTGGGCTGGTAACCACAACCCCCCCACCCGCCTCCACACGTCACACGTCACACATCACCACTCACCGGTGTAGCGCGCGATCTGGCTGTCGGAGAAGCCCTTCTGCTTCACCCAGGTCATGTCCTCGGCGCTGATGTCCTTGAGCTTGTGCTCCTTGAGCCACAGGCTGCGTTGCGTGGTGGTGTGGTTGCGGTGGTGTGATTGTTGTTGTTGTGTGATGGTGGTGTGGTTTTGTGAGGTTTGGAGTTGTTAGGTAGGTGGTGAGGGCGACAGCAGCCACGGCACGACCCGTCCGCACACACAACGCAGCTCAGCGACCGACAGGGCCGCAGGCAACACCAGCGTGAGCGGCCCTGTCCTGTTCCGTCCTGTCCTGCCCTGTCCCGCCCTGTCCTGTCCTGCCCTGCCCTGCCCTGCCCTGTCTCGCCCTTCCCTGTCCCGCCCTGCCCTGTCCTGTCCTGTCCTGTCCTTCCCCCGTCCCCCATGGCCGCCGCTGCCACCGCGCTACACCGAGCTAGCCCCACTTCTGGCCGCCTGCCGCCCCCGCCCCCGCCCGCACCTCCACCCCCACCCATCACACACATCACCATACACACCCTCCCTTCCACGCCCTGCCCCCCGTCCTCCGCCCCCATCCGCCGTTCCCCCCATAGATGACTAAACCCGCCCCCCCCCCCCCGCCCCCCCCGCCCCCGCCTCCCCCTTTCCCCCCGCCTCCCTCCGCCCCGCCCCGTCCCGCTCTCACCTGACGTCGTACAGCTCGCGCAGCTGCGCGAGCCACCAGGGGTCGATCTTGGTCAGCTCAAACAGCTCCTCGTTGGTGAGGCCCTCCTCCATGGCCTGTGGGGGTGGGTGGGCGGGGGCGTGTCGGTGGGGGCGTGTGGGCGGGGCCGTGTGGGTGGGGGCGTGTTCTTCGAGTGAGAGTGTGAGCAAGCGCAACGCCACCGTACCCCGCGTCACTACCACCACGCGCCCCGCCCAACCCCTGCGCTCCCAGGCCCTCATTCAGTGATCCCACTCAGTCACCCCTCCAGTCATATCCCTCCACTCATCCCTCCACTCATCCCTCCAGTCATATCCCTACAGTCAACATATCCCTCCAGTCAACATATCCCTCCAGTCGTGTCCCTCCAACCCACCTGGTAGAGGATGAAGATGCGGTCGGGGTTGGGCACACGCAGCTTGTACATCAGCTGGTCCTTGGGCAGGCGCTTGTAGCCCTTGGGCAGCCCCCAGCCGTCCAGCCCCGTCTCCATGCCGCGCAGCGCCTTCTGCACCGACTCCTGTGAGATGGAGGAGGAGTGGGCCAGAGGAGGGGCGGTTGGAGGTGGTTGCATGTCATGCCTTGAGGAGGGTAATCACATGTATTACGCACACGTGGCCGTGGCGTGTTTGCGTCTTCATGCAGGCAGGCAACCACAAACCCGGGCCCACCGCCACGCGCGCTCGGGGCCACGCCGCGCCGAGCCCCTCCCTGCTCGCCGCCCCCTCACACACGCTCCCCCCTCGCTCCTGCCACACGTGTCCCGCACGCCTCCCACCGCCCTCCACCCACCCACCCTTGCCCAACCCCCCGTTGCCCCCCTTGCCCCCACGGCTCACCCCCACGGCTCAACCCCACGTGGGCGGGCCCCCTACGGCCCCTCCCAACGCCCTCCCTCCCCATCCCCCCCACACACGTGCCTGCCAGGTGCGGCCCATGGCCATGGTCTCGCCCACCGACTTCATCATGGTGGTCAGCTCGGCCTTGGAGCCTACAGGGGGGGGAGGTAGGGAAGACAGCGAAGAGATGGGGGTGGGGGGAGAGGTTAGGCAGCGGGGTTAGGCACGGGCGCATGCTCGCAAGAGTGGTGATTTGGTGGGAGAGGCTGGATGTAGGTGGAGGAGGACGTCAGGACACAGAGTTGCAGTTGGTGACAGACAAGGCCAAAAGCTCGAGGAGCTCCCTCCACGCCGTCCATGCGCGAACGCAACCACCCAACCCCGT
Source organism: Chlamydomonas schloesseri (assembly GCA_016834595.1). Lineage (NCBI taxonomy): Eukaryota > Viridiplantae > Chlorophyta > Chlorophyceae > Chlamydomonadales > Chlamydomonadaceae > Chlamydomonas > Chlamydomonas schloesseri. The sequence continues at coordinate 359,241 of JAEHOD010000076.1, read as the reverse complement.
GCGCGCCTCGCGAACCCGCTCCCCGCCTCCCCTTTCACTCTCCTCCCTCCTGCCCTCCCTCACAAACCCTCATCTCCCCCTCTCCCTCCCTCTCCCCCTCCCTCTCCCCCTCCCTCCCTCCCCCTCCCCCTCCCTCTCCCCCTCCCTCCCTCCCTCCCTCTCCCGCTCCCTCCCCCCTCAGCTCACCGGGGAACTTCTCGAAGGCGAAGCGCGGCACCTTGGTCACCACGTAGTCGATGGAGGGCTCGAAGGAGGCGGGCGTCTTCTGCGTGATGTCGTTGGCGATCTGGTCCAGCGTGTAGCCAACCGCCAGCTTGGCGGCCATCTTGGCGATGGGGAAGCCGGTGGCCTGGTGGTGGTGGTGGTGGGGGGTGAGGTGGGGGTGGGGTTGGGTTGGGCGTGTGTGTGTGTGTGTGGCAGGTGTGGGTGTGTGTGGCAGGTGTGGGTATGTGGGAGGTGTGGGGTTGCAATGAGGGGGGAGGCGGGTGAGGCGCGCATGAGGAGCGGTTGGGTGTGGACGGTTGCAGCGGAACGCAGGGGTGGCTGGAGGCGTGGACTGGGGCTGTACGCTCTGTGTGGGGGCGGGGGCGGGGGCGTATTCCCCCACTCACCTTAGAGGCCAGGGCAGAGGAGCGAGACACGCGGGGGTTCATCTCGATGATCACCATCTCGCCGTCCTGTTGGTGGTTGAGGTGGTTGGTGGCACAGCAGTGGTTAGCGGCATAGCATTGGATGAGGTGGGGTCCGTTCAGGGGCGGCGTGTGGTGTTGTTGGAGGCGGAGAACAAGGGCTGGTCAGGTGTTGCGGACTAAGGGGGAGCCGCTCAACCACAGTCCAGGCCGACTCAATGCTTCAATATAAGCCCACTCCGCCCCGCGCCCCCTTCCAAATCCACTCCAACCCTCTCTCCCCTTAAGCTCCTATCTTTTCCCCGTCCCTCGCATTCCCTGTCGGCGCCCTGCCCTCTTCCTTCACCCCTCGTCTCTCTCTCGCTCTGCCCGGAAACCCCTCACCGTCCTTCCTTTCTCCACCCTTACGACCCACTTGCTCCCATCCCCCTTGTCCTCCTCGTCCTCCTGCCTCCTCCCTCCCTCTCCTCCTCCCTCCCCTCGTCCCTCCTCCCTCCTCCCTCCCCTCAACCCCCCCTCCCTCCCCTCAACCCCCCCTCCCTCCCCTCCCTCCCCCCCTCACCTCGGGGTTGACCGCCATCTGCACGTTGCTGCCGCCGCACTCCACGCCCATCTCGCGGATGATGGCGATAGAGGCGTCGCGCAGCCGCTGCAGCTCCTTGTCCGTCAGCGTCTGGCTGGGGGCCACGGTGATCGAGTCGCCTGTGTGGTGGGGCGAAGGGCGTGGTAAGGAAGGGCGTGGTAAGGAAGGGCGTGGGAGAGGCGGGCGGGTAAGGTGCTAGGATGGAGGTAATTGAAAGAAGGTGGAGCAGCTGGCGTGGGGCAGTGCAAATGTGCCGCCCGTGTGTGGGATAACGCGAGGGCCACTGGGCGATGAGCGCGAGCGAGCACGTGGAAGGAGGGAGGCGCGGGGAAGCATGTCAAGCTGCAGCAAACAAACCCCCCAGCCGCAGCATCCCCAGCTGCAACGCCACCACCCCTCCGGCCGCCCGCCTCCAGCTCCTGCTCACCGGTGTGCACGCCCATGGGGTCCACGTTCTCAATGGAGCACACGATCATCACGTTGTCGTTCAGGTCGCGCATCACCTGCGGCAGGCAGGTGGAGGTTGGGGGTGGGGTTGGGGATGGGAGTTCAGGGATGATGAGGGTGAGGGGTTACTGGTAAACAGTCCCGGTGAGCAACAAACTGCGAAGGGTGAGGGGTGGGAGCGAGCATCGGGGGGCGGGGCGGGGCGGGGCAGCCGCACGGCAGGCAGGATGCAATGCGCGGGGGTGCCATGCAATGCACGAAGGGGGTCTATTATGCCTGGCCTTCGCTCACGGCGAGCTTATGCCTGACCGCCGAACGCATCTCCCCAGCCATTGTTGACTACACGACGCCAGCTGCGGCATCTGCTTCGCTGCGAGTCCCTGACGCACGATGGCGACCGGCTTCCTGGCTTTACATTGCTGCGCTACCCTATTGCTTCCGCTCCCCTTGTTCCATATCCCCCATCCCTTGGGATGCGCGTCTTTGCCCCTGACCTGGGCCGCCTTCCCCTCGACACAGGTCACTCCGTCCCGCATCTGGTGCCCAGTCCCATCCTTTGCTTCATCCACCCCTTCATCCGCCGCCCGAGACACCGTCACTCGCTCCGCCCATTCGCCCTCCACATGATAGCCTGTGTTCCTTGGCGGCCCCCGCGCTACCCACAGCCGCCCTCCGCCCGCTCCCTTTACGAACCCTCCACGCCTCCCCGCCTCCGGGCCCTCGGGCCCCAGCCTCCAGCCACCCCGGGCCCCGGCCCCCCCCCGGGAATGTTTGCGAGTTTTCTCCTCATCCTTCGCCCATATTAGGCCACGCTCACCTCCTCGCTCTTATGCATTGGGTTTGGTTTAGTTTGGGCTGGTAACCACAACCCCCCCCCGGCTTCCCCGCCCCCCGTCTGTCTACATCTCCCTCATCAATAACTTAACATGCATGGCACCCCACCCCCCCGGCCCCCGCTCACCTCCAGCTCGAACTCCTTCCAGCCCAGTAGCGACTGCTCCACCAGCACCTGGCTGGTCATGGAGGCCTGAAGGCAGGCGGGCGGACAGGCGGGCGGGCAGGCAGGCGCAGTGGAAAAAGGGGGGCAGGAAGGGGGAGCCATGTATGTTTGATTAAGGAAAGGGAAGAGAAACAAGGCAGAGGGGAAAGGGAAAAGCAAGGGGGGTTTTCGTCAGCAGCGGCAGCGGGTGCAGGGCGGGAGCCATAGGAGTAGCAAGGGAAGGACACGCAGCCCATCACATCACATCCCATCACACACAGGACCAGCAGCCCGCTCCTCTTGTGAGGAGGGCCCACCACGCGGCGCCCGCACCCCCACACGCCCGCCCGCCCCCGCACCCATACGCCCCCGCACCCATACGCCCCCGCACCCCCACACGCCCGCCCGCCCCCGCACCCATACGCCCCCGCACCCATACGCCCCCGCACCCCCACACGCCCGCCCACGCCCCCGCACCCATACGCCCACACGCCCGCCCCTGCACCCACACGCCCCCTCACCCACACGCCCACCCACCCACCCACCCACCTGCACCCACGCCCGCACCCACCTGCAGGCCGCCGCTGACGATCTCCTTCAGCTCGTCGATGTTGTAGGCGATGCCGCCGCCGGTGCCGCCCAGCGTGAAGGCGGGGCGGATGATGATGGGGTACTTGCCAATGTCCTGCGCAATCACCAGCGCCTCCTCCAGCGTGTTGGCGGTGGCTGCGTGTGTGTTAGAAAAGCACAAGGAGAGGAAGGGTCGACACCGTGCGTGCAGCATGTGCAGGCAACAGCGGGCGGTGGCTGCGTGTGTCTGTGTGTGCGGTGCGGCGGTGCGGGCAGGCAAGTGGAGACAGGACGCAGGGCGGTCAGGAACCGGTTCCACGTGAAGCCATCAAGCAATCTGCTCAATCAGTCGCTTGCATGAGTAATGCCGCATGCAGCCTCAGCATACACCTCCGCACCTCCACACCTCCGTCCCCGCGGCCCCCCCGCCCCCGCCCCCCATTCTCCTACCGCCTGTCACCCCCTCCCTCCCTCTCCCTCTCCCTCTCCCTGCTGTATGCCCTAGCCCTCGCACCCTCCCCTCGCACCCTCCCCTCTCCCTCCTCTCGCCCTGTCGCTCCTGTGCACCCTCTCGCGCTGCCTCGCCCTCTCGCACACTCACCCGACTTGGCGCACTTGAGGCCGATGCGCGTCATGGACTGCTTGAACAGCTCGCGGTCCTCGGCGCGGTCGATGGAGGGCAGCTTGGCGCCGATCAGCTCGATGCCGTACTTGGCCAGGATGCCGCGCTGCGTGTGCGTGTGGGGAGGCAGGGGCGGGGGCGGGGGGCATTGTGAGCGGGCGGGTGTGGGTGGATGGGTGGGCGCGTGTGGGTGGGAAAGGGCGGAGGGCAGTGAGGCAGCAGGCCGGTGCAGGGCGGCGCAGGGCGGTCGGGGTGGGTGTGACGTGCGGTGGACCGCTGCTGCAGACGCCTGCCGCACAGGGCCGCACACGGCCGCACACAGCCCCCTCCTGGAGCAGCAGCTGGCTGGCCTGTGCGCGCGCATGGCTGGACGGCGGCACCCGGGACTCTTCCGGGCGGCTGAAGCAGCGGTAACGGTACTGCGCCCGGGCCCGGGCCGGGGCCCCAACCGCCACACGCCACTGCTGCCGCCGCGGCCGCAGTGACGCTCCGCCGCGGTCCCCGGGACGCTGGGATTGCTTCGCAGCCCGCCGCGCATTGTGATGGGCCTGCTATACCTCGTGCATTGCATACTACGCGCGCCTTCTGCCTAACAGCGCCTTCCCCAGCCCTCCTGCTGCGGCCTCCTTCCTCAACCTCTCTCCCTCTCTCTCCCTCCCTCTCTCTCCCTCTCGCGCGCGCGCTCATCTCTCACCTCAGCCAGGGTCTTGGCCAGGTTCAGGCCGGTCTGGCCGCCCATAGTGGGCAGGATGGCGTCGGGGCGCTCCTGAGGTGAGGCAGAATGGAAGACGCGCGAAAAGAAATTGTAGAAGGTAAGAGGCAGACGACAGCCAGCTACAATGCAAGCGGCCGTGGAGTGCAGGCGCAGCAGCTCTGCATGCATGCGTGGCCGCCAGGGGGCGGGGCGGGGGCCCGAACAGCTGCAGCTAGCGCTGCCGCATGGAATAATCCCAGCCGCGCTGCGCTGCCGCTGCCGTGCATGCCGCCGCCGTGCACGCCCCGGCAGTTCCCAAGCATCGTGCTACACATTGCCGTGCCAGGGCGGCACATACGGTAAGCGCTGGCTGCGTAACCCCAAGGGTGCCGCGCGCCCCGTCGCGTGCCGGCGCACCTTGGCCAGAATCTGCTCCGCCAGCTCAGGGGTCATGGGGCCCACGTAGGTGCGGTCCGCCATGCCGGGGTCGGTCATGATCGTCGCCTGTTGCAATGCACACGCAAGCATGCGCCAAGGGGTGAGGGGGGCGCGTGCAGGGAACGAGAGGCGCGGGCGCCGGCGGGACATGCCATCGCCATCGAGGGTTTTGACCACGTGCTCGCCATCGCGTGGTAGAGGTCGCGTTTACCCCGAACATGCTCACCGGGTTGGAGTTCAGCAGAATCACGCGGTAGCCCTCCTTCCTGCGAGCCAAACGAACAAACCCCAGTGATCAAACAATGTCCGCAAGCCCTTACTGGCGTCGGCGCACTTACTTGAGCGACTTGCAAGCCTGGGTGCCCGAGTAGTCGAACTCGCAAGCCTGCAGGGCAAAACCCGCGTCAATTGACCCTCCGCGGGCACACGACGGCTGCATCGCTCGATACCTGGCCGATGACAATCGGACCGGCGCCGATAATCATGATAGTGTTGATGTCGCGGCGCTTCTTAATCTCCGACATGGCCGCCTGCCATGGCAGGGCCGCCGCGCTGCCAGAAGCCTCAACGCGAATAGTCTGAGCACGTGACTGCTTGCTCTTCCTGGCGATTGCCGACGCCGGCTTGAGCCCCAGCTCCTTAGCGGTGCCGACGAAGATAGGGCGCTTGAAGAGCATGCTCCGCTGGGCAGTGGGCGCGGCCGCGCGGCCGACGCCGACGCCGGCAGAGCCGGCACAAAGAGACGACTGCATTCTACTTCCTCGTTGTGCCTACTGGTCAAATAACCCTTGTTTATGCGACCTATACACAACGGTCGCAAAGTACATACACTATAATTCCGCGCCGTGTGCAGAACCCTAGAGGGTCTACAACAAGTTGTGTGCATGGGCCAATCGCCGCCCGGGGCAAGCAACGTGAAGCTCCCGGGCGCCAATTCGCCCGGCGCACCGTTATCTGCTTGAGTCACTTGCTGCATGCGTAACTCTTTCTCCCAGCGAATGCGTGTTCTCTAGACACGTTTGCACTTTGTCGCAAGTCTGCGTTTTCTCCTGCAACTCATACACTGTTCAAATAACACCGAACTCATATTAATATTAGGACTTATAGAAACTAACAATGGGTAAAGGATTTCGACTAAGCTCTCTTAGTGCATATGTGAAGCCAGAATCCCACCTTGTAAATCAGACTGTTCATGGAGCACTTGGTGAGACAAAGTCCGGTGGAAAAGACGCAGAAAGCAGCAAGCCGATGGATCGACCCGTCGCGACTCTTTCCTTGGGCCTTTGCAGTGACGCTATGTGGAGTGCTACTCGCAATGGTGCTGGCGTTCCACGAGATTACCTCGTTCTATAAAATGCACCGGGTCACAGTGGTAAGGCACATCGATCGTCTGCTTTGCTGTCACAGCGCTGCGCTGGCTCAGGATGGGCGTATGAAGGCAGCGAAATAGGTATATCTGGAAGGGCACGAATGTCGGATTTGCTTGGACCCGGCAACTCCGCCTTGACACCTTGCTGGTGTGGGGTGCAGCTGTCCGTCGACCTGGCGCGGCGACACGCCCTGACGATCAACGTGGACATCACGTTCCCGGCGGTGCCCTGCGCGGGTAGGATGTTCAGTGCGCGCAGGGGCCGGCTGGGGCCGCAGCCTCAGGGGGGGCGTGGGGAAGTGGGGAAGTGGGAGCAGTGGTTGCTGATGTGCTTGGTCAGCTGGGGGAAGGGGCGGTGGATGTTGCACGCCTGCGCGCCGCCAGCTGACCTGGAATCGTCGCGCGAACCGCGAGTCAGTAACTAGATAGCTTGATGGCGCTGAATCAGTCTGGCAGCTCCCGGGCTCACACTCCTCAGGGTGCTTTCCTGCTAGTGCTAAGCCCTGGCCAGTTCCAGGCTAGCGTCAGGCGCCGACAGGGCGGCATCAGTCGGCGCCCGCACCAGCCGCACCGCATATACGGTAGCTTGACGGACTGGTGGCTCGTCAGCCTTGACGCACATGGCGAGGCGGCATGTCCACACCATGGGGGCCCTGCACAGCCAGCGGGGAAACCAGACGCCGCCACCAGACACCGCGAGCCACCCCACCCTGTGTTCGGGTTGGCAACAGTCGCGTAGGGCTCTGGAAATGACGCCCCCCCCCCCCCACGAGTCCACGACAACTGAACCCAACAACCCCCCCAAGACCGCTGCACCAACCAACCCCCCCACACACACACATACACATACACCCACGCGCACGCACGCATGTATGTACGCACGCACGCACGCACGCTGACACGCGCCGCTGCTGTCGCCGCTGCCGCAGTGCTGTCCATCGACGTGCTGGACATCTCGGGCACGGCGGAGAACGACGCCTCCTTCGCGCACCACATGCACGTGCACAAGCTGCGCCTGGACAAGGCGGGCAACCAGATCGGCAAGGCCGAGTACCACACGCCGCAGGTGGGTGGGCGCATGGGCGTGGTCGGCAGGGCAGGGTTGTGGCCGGCAGGGTTGTGGCCGGCAGGGCAGGGTTGTGGCCGGCAGGGTTGTGGTCAGCAGGGCAGGGTGGTCGGCAGGGTTGTGGTCAGCAGGGCAGGGTGGTCGGCAGGGTTGTGGTCAGCAGGGCAGGGTGGTCGGCAGGATTGTGGTCGGCAGGGTTGTGGCCGGCAGGGTTGTGGCCGGCAGGGCAGGGTGGTCGGCAGGATTGTGGTCAGCAGGTAGGGCGCATGCGCGCGGCAGCTGTTGCTGGGCGTTCTGTAGGACTGCGGTCAGCACCTAGGTGGGTGCTGACCCGAGACCCCAGAGGGTGGAGGCCTGGGGACAGGGGGCTGCAGGGCGGCATCGTCGCAGCGGCCGCGCGGATGGCCACTCGCGCTGCGGCACTCGGCTGGCCCAGTCGTGTGGGCCTGCCTTGCGACACGCCGCCTGGGGGGCTGGTGCGCCAGCTCGGGTACGCGGTTTATGCAAACGACTGACAGTGGTTGTGGCTCACCCGTCCACCCGTCCGCCTTTCTGGTTCCACACCCGCCATCCTCGTCCTCGTCCTCCTCCTCCTCCTCCTCCTCCACGCCTGCAGAGCCAGCAGATCATGGACACGGGCAGTGAGCAGCTGGTGTCGGTCAACATCCAGGAGGCCATGCAGGTGCGGCAGGAGGGCACGACAGGGCAGGGCGTACGGCAGGGCAACACGGGCTGCGGAGTACGGGGACGGGGCGGTTAGGTCGGCGCCCTGATGCTGCGGTACGCCGCCCAGGAGTACGGCATGCGGGAAGGTGATGCACGCCGCCACTGCCGCCGCCGCCGCCGCCTCCATCTTGCGCCCAACACCCCTGCACTGCCAACCCCACCCTGCAGTCACCTGCACCCACTGCCACCCCCCCCCCCCCCTATTTAACACGCCCACACCCTCACGCCCTGCCCCCCACCCCATGCATGGAACCCCCGCCAACAGCACCTGGTGGACATGGAGGACGAGGCCGACCACGCCGAGGGCTGCCACGTGTACGGCACCATGGAGGTGAGGCACTACTGGGCAGGTGGTGGGCGGGCGGGTGGGTGGGTGGGTGGGTGGTAGTTCATTCCAGAAACCAGAAGCGAAACGACCAAGAGAACCCGAACCAGCCAGCCAGGTTGGTGGGCGGGTGAGGCGGGGCTGTCGGGGGTCCGTAGGTCAGCGGGGAGGATGAGCAGCAGGGTTGGGCAGGCGGCGGAGCAGGCGGCGGAGCTGCTGGTGTATGTGGGTAGCAGGGATGGGGCGTGGCGGTGGCCCCGAGCAGCGGATTCCTGACGGAGCATTCCGATCGACAGGAGAGGGACAGGAAGGGGGGCAGGCGACGGCGGGCGGGCGGGCGGCGCCGCGCCGATGCGTGCATGTTAATAACTCCCTACAGCTGTGGACGTGGCCCTGCACAACACACACCCACCCACCCACAATTACTCACGACCAACACACATACTCACACCGCTCGCACCCACTCCCACTCCCACTCTCCCACCCACCCACCCACACAGGTGAAGCGTGTGGCGGGCCGGCTGCACATGTCGGTCCACCAGAACATGGTGTTCCAGATGCTGCCGCAGCTGCTGGGCACGCACCACATACCCAAGGTGCCGCGGGGGGTAGCGGGGAAAGACCGGGTGGTGGCCGGGTGGTGGCCGGGTGGTGGCCGGGGGCCGGGTAGTGGCCGGGCGAGAGAGCGCTCCTGTGCGGGCGGGCGGGGCGGGCGGCGGTAGCATGGGCAGACCCACACACACCCTGATCTGTTCTCTCCCTTGTGATCTCTAACACACCCTGACACCCGCCGAACCTCCCCTGTCCTCGCCGACTTTCTCTAGTTCACTCCGTCGGGGCTGCCCTGCCACGTGGGTCACGTCGACAGGTACTCAACATGAGCCACGTCATCAAGCACCTGGGCTTCGGGCCGCACTACCCCGGCCAGCTCAACCCGCTGGACGGCTACGTGCGCATGGTCGGCCGCGAGCCGTACAGGTGTGTGTGTTTTTTGGGGGGGGCGGGTGGGGGAGCGGGTGTGTGTGGGAGGGGGAGGGGCGGGGGCGGCTCATTCCCAGGGCGGCGAGGCGTAAGGGTCAGGGCGGAAAAACGGGATAAGGATGCGGGGGGGGGATGGCGGGAGGCAGGACGTGGCTGTGGCACGGCCGAAGGGGACCAGCGAGAATCGCAAACGGTTTCTATGGTCGTCCCTTGCCCATGCAAGGCGACGAATGCAAGGCGGGTCTCACCTCCTGACTGCCTACCGGCCCCTCCCCCACCGCAGCTACAAGTACTTCCTGAAGGTGGTCCCCACCGAGTTCTACAACCGCCTGGGTGAGCTCAGCTCAGCTTCTGTCGGCTCGAAGTTTTAGGAACTAGCAGCTCAAAACAATGGTAGCAACATTCATGTAGATGTCCGGCGCCCACCTCGCGCTGCCTTGCTGCCCCGCCGACCTGCACTGCACCCGCACGCGTGTAGCCGCCCGCCCCCCCGTGTTGCAACGTCTGTTCTACGTCTACCTCGTCATTAACTTAAATGCATGGCACCCGCCCCCCCTCTCATTGGAGGGACCGCCGCGGCGCCCACATCCTGACCCACGCCTCTCCACAAGCGCCACCCCACCTACACACCTCGCCCCCTGTCGCCTCCCATCATATTACCGCCATCTTGTACGGTACCTCACCTGCCCCCGCGCCCCTGCTCCCTCCTCCTGCTGCTGCCGCTGCAGGCCGCGTCACCGAGACGCACCAGTACTCCGTCACGGAGTACGCGCAGCCGCTGCAGCGCGGCTACGCGCCCGCTGTGGACGTGCACTACGACCTGTCGCCCATCGTCATGACCATCAACGAGCGCCCGCCCTCGCTGCTGCACTTCGTGGTGCGCCTGTGCGCCGTGGTGGGCGGCGCGTTCGCCGTCACGCGTGAGTGCCTCAAGGGGGGGAGGCTGCGGGGGCGGGGGGGGGGGGGGTTTGGGGGGTTGGAATGAGGGGGGTTGTACATACCCGCCCATGCTAAGCCAGGGCACGGGGGTGAGCAGCATCAATGCGGGCGGTGTTTGTCGATTTGGGGATGCTCTGAGTAGGGCCGAACATGTGGTGTTGGATTCGCTAGTTTTGGGGGCTGGAGCTCGGACAGAGAGGGGCAACCGGATTTGATGGGTGGTTTGCTGGCCTGTAGACCTTGACGCCGTTTACCACCCCCGCGCCCCTACCGATACGGGCTATCAGACATCCGCCTGCACCCATACCCTCACACACCCGCACACCCACACATGCCCACACACACACACACACGGTCTTTGCTTTGCTTGTTTTCCCCTTGTGATCTCTAACACACCCACACACGGGTGCGGGGAATTCTCTCCGTTTCCGTTTACCAACACACCCACACACGCGCGCGCCCTCACATACATGCCCACACACACACGCCCACACACCCCCGCACACAGGCCTGACGGACCGCTGGGTGGACTGGTTTGTGCGCCTGGTGAACAAGGGCGCCGCCCGGGCCCCGTAGAGGCAACGGCAGTTAGCAGGAGCAGGCTAGCAGCAGCGGCAATTTGCAGGAGCAGGATTGGGATCAGGAAGCTGTTGCATGTAGGAGACCTGAACCTGCACCCAAATGCTATTAGGTGCGAGTGTAGGGAGCAGGTGCTGCAATCGGAGCGGGCAGGTGGGGTTGCGCGGGGTGCGTGAGCGTTGCAGGGCCCATCAAGGTGTGGGAGCGGGAGGAGGTGGATGCGGCCGAAGGGTGGGAAAGTACGGGCTGTGAGCGGCGTGCTTGGATACTGGTTAGTTACCTGTTCCCTTGCTTGCATTACCGACGGGATACTGGTTAGTTAGGGGAGGGCTTGGGTTCCAGGGTGTCCACTCCGGTAGCGCATACACAAACGAATGAGGTTTCGTCTGAGGATAAGGGCAGCAGGATGTCCGAACGGTTCAGGTGGCCATGATAATCGAGCCCTGGTTCTAAAAGGTTTTATCCGGTTACTACCCGACGCGATAGCCGACGGGTCCCGTGTACACGCGAGATGCGCGGGGTGGACGCGCCCACCACCCGGATGGTGTCGGGCCCCGGGCCCCAGTGCTGCGCGATGTATGAGTTGCGCTGGCGACTGCACCGGCACAATCTGTAAGGCAAATAAGTATACGGCTTCACTGCAATACAACTGCTAGCTGTTTTATCCTCGGAATCCCGGCTGTGTTCTATACCTCTATGTTTTAGGGTCTTCGGATGCCATTTTTCGACCGAGGCCTGCGTAATGCTGCAACTAAGATCAAGAAGAGCATCAAGGAAGGCGCGAGCCCGAATGCGCCCGTGCAATTCAGCGAGGATGTCGATTCACTTCTCTTAGCCGGCTGCGCCTGCACCCCGCTAGGCTTTTCTATCCTTGCTAACGACGAAGCACTGCTGGCATCCTTGCTCAACAAATATGGAGCCGATCCCAACGTGTTTGTGCAGCTTCCGCACCCGCTGGCTTTCAGCCCGCTTCACCTCGCCGCGGCCCTGGGCCGCGCATCCATGGTCGCCATGCTCCTGGAGAATCACGCGAACCCCAACGCAGCCATCGCGTCAAAAGCAACAGGCCCGACCAGCGCGCCGGCGAGGCCTGCGGCCGCTGCGCCGCGGCAGGGCGCACCGCCCAGCCCGCCGGCGCCGCCGCGCATCATTCCCGCTGACTTGCAAAAGACGTGTGCGGGCGACACCGCCCTGCACATAGCCATCGACGCCGCCGGCAGCGCGGCGGTGGTCAAGGCGCTGGTCGCGTGCCCCACCACGGACGTGAACGCGCCCAACGCGCGCGGCCGCAGTCCAGCCTACAAGGCCGTCAAGCGCAGCAGCGTGGCCTGCTGGGACGCGCTGCGCGCCGCGCAGCCCCCCGGGCGACTGGACCTCGACCGGAGCCGCGTCATCTTCGCGGCAGTCCAGGTGCGTGCGAGCTGACAAGGTGCAACCGCTTGTGTGTCAGAGGACACGAGGAAGGGGACACACGCGGACCGACTGCTTGTGTGTGTGTGTGTGTGTGAGTGTGTGTGGGCTGACGCTTACAAGAGTCGTGCCGGGTGCGACGGCAGGGCGGCGGGATCACGCTTACCCCCGGCATTGCGGTCTTGCCCCTGCCGGCGCGCTCCTGCCACACCCGCCGCAAAGCGTATTAATAGCATTATGCGCTACGCAGCTACCGTGACGTGCGCTACCCAGCCTGCACGCACGCACGCATGGCGCGCTGGCCCGCGCACGTTGACGTCGCCTGTGTGCACCCCCGCAGGTTGGGCCGGCCTGGGTGGACCGTGTGGTGGCGGCGGGGGCGCGCGCGGACGGCTCCGTGCGCAACGAACTCCATGGGGCAGAGCCCCATGGAGTTCGCGGCCTACCGCTGGGCGCCGGGCTGGACGGGGCGAGCGGACGCCATCGCCGCCCTGTCGCGGCGCGGAGCGCGCGCGAGCCGCGCCATGCTGGAGCACGCGCGGCACAAGCAGTGGCCGCGCGTGGTGTCGGCCCTGGAGGCGGCCCTGCAGAGGCAGGGACCGGGGCGGGAGCCGGAGCGGGGGGCGCAGTGGGCGGCGCTTGTGGGCCCGGCGGGCGTGCCGGAGGAGGACAGCGATGATGGGGGCACTGGCCGCGTGGACTCGCATGGCGGCGGCAGCGGCGGCAGGGTCAGCGGCGGCACACAGCGCGCGAACGGTGGCGCCGGCGCCGTCTGGTCTTTCCTTGGCGACTTGTTGTTTCCCGCGCCGCTCAGCAACACCGAGCAGATGATACAGTCGCTGACCAGCGGCAACCCCTTCGTGGTGTTTCTCCTTTTTCCCATCGTAATGCCGGTGATGCTAGTTGGCATCATAATGGACATGGTTGTGATGGGTGAGTGCTTTCATTTCGCGGGCTCAAGGCGGAGCGGGCTGTGTCTTCACAGTTCCCGAAGGCCCGCGTAGTTGACACTTGCGCACACCCACACACGCATGACCCGGACTGTGCGTTGCCAAGCAGCACAACGCCCCTCCATTTACCCTCACCCAACCTCCCCCCTTGCCCCGCTGTCATGCCCCGCTCTTTCCCCGCTCTCATGCGCCGCTCTCGTGCCCCGCTCTCAGCCTTGCGCATCTGGCTGCTGGTGACGGTGGTGACGGCCGTGCCCGTGTCGCTGATCGCATGGCGCCTGGGCAGCTGGGCGCTGGCCTGGTGGCGCTCACTCAGCAGGGCCGCAGAGGCCGCTGCAGAAGCAGCAGCAGCAGCAGCAGCAGCAGCAGGTGCAGGAGGTTCAGGAGGTGCGGGAACTGCGGGAGCAGGAGCAGCTGCGGGTCCAGAGCCACTAGTTGGTGCCGTCGCGGCAGGGGTGTGCGCTGGCGGGGGCGCAGGCAGGGTGCTCGGGGTGTTCAGCAGCTTGTGGGAGGCCCTGATGCGAGGGGTGGGCCGGATGCAGCTGGCGTTGCTGGACGCGGCGGCGGCGCTGAGGTACGGCCCGCAGGCGGTGTCGGAGCCGGACTCGCCGGCGGCGGCCGCCCAGGCGGGCGTGGCGGCGGTGTTTGTGGTGGCATGGCAGGCGGCGGTGAGCGCGGGCGTGGTGGCGGCGGCCCTGGTGCTGGCCATGGTGTGTGCGGCGCTGTGCTGCGAGACGTCCGAGATGGCGGTGGGGTTGGTGCTGGGTGAAGGCGCGTGGCTGCGGCGGGCGGTGGAGCGGCGCGGCATGGCGCGGCGGCAGGCAAACGGCTCGCCCGCGGAGAGCCGTCAGCTGATGGCGTATTTCTGGGTGTCTCTGCTGGTGCGTTGGGCCACGGGGGTGGGGTTCTGGCCGCTGGCGTGTGCCATGCTGGCGTCAGCGCTGGTGGCGGAGCTGCTGCGGGTGGCGTGAGGTTTGGACACGTTGTGTGGCCGCTGGCCACGGTGGGCGGTGCATCTGACGTACATGTCTATGGGCTTAAAGAGGGGGGGATATAGATATATCAGGAGCGCGAACGGCACTCTCGGGTTGGGGTGCAACTCAAGCTCCTGGCATCAGTTGCCGGTCCCCACGCACAACCGCCATGTACCATGTATTATGCAAATCTTGCTGCGTCTGAAATGGGGCCGGTCCAGCTCAGACTCCTGTGGGTGAAGCCAATACCAGGAGTTCGGGGTGTCCAACTCGGCGGTTAGCAGTCGGTTGCCACCAACATTTGCCACCGAACCCCCCCTGGAAGTGGGTCCATTGAGCCCCTAACAGGACAATGCAATAGCTCTAATGCCGCAGACATGTGAAGGATAGCGCGGGGCCTCCAAATCCGTGGACTAAATTCGCAAGGCAGTGATGTTGGCCCCAAGTATATGAGCGTTGGCGTGATTCGTTTGACTTTAGAGCATGATGTACCATCATCATGCTACGAAATGCCGCCCACCAAAACGCACTTAAACATTTCGCAAGTCGGGCCAGCAACTCTCCGTTTCTGGCTCTGTGTAAGGCGCACAATGACATGCAGCATAAACAATACGCGATGTAATTCAAGGGCCGAGCAATTGAACCAACGTCGTCAGGGCGCGTCATCGCGCGTGAACGGCGTCACCACGCGCAATCGGCTCGGCGGAAGAGAACATGGCGAGCAGTTGGTCCTTGGGAGGAATGAACTGGTGATTTACAGTCTCGTTGTAGCATCACAAATTTAATTAAACTGTAAGAGCGGTCAAGGTATGCAACGATTACGGACTATAGACGTTCTTTTTCGCCCAACTCACTCGATTGACTCCCAGCACAGCGCCAACTTGATGTTGTTGAAACTTAACAGATAAGGTCATACTTTGCCACTGTGACCACAAGCAAATCGATGTCTCAAAACAACTGTTCGGTAGCGCTCGTTGCGTAGCCTTGGAGCTCCTTTCCTAGCTTCGGGGGCCAAGAAATCGTCATGTCGGCATCCTCAATCACGCGCCTAGCGAGCAAGATACTGTCCAGGAGCGAGGTATGCGAGCAGGCCGCATGAGTTGTGGGCTGAACTTTCGCATGGCGGGTAGACCATCACCGCGCGCGAGCCCGAGCACGCCATGCATTAGCACAATGCACGCTGAGTTGTTTGGGCGTGACAGCCATGCGCGGTGTCAACCTGTGTCACGCTGCGGACGCGTCTTCTGCCAACCTTTTTAACGGCTGCCCTTGTACCAGAACCCCGCCTTGCCAATTTTTTCCACGCGCCACTTGTGCAGCATGCCCCAACGAGTGAAGCTACCACCATAACTCGCCCCGCGCAGAACTTCTTAACGCTTGCGGAGCTGCAGCAGGGCGCAGCAACGGTCCAGGCGCGGCTCGCGACTGGTGGCGTGGACGCCAACAAGCGGGTACATTGCCCCGACGGCCGCTGCTCATTCTCCGGCGGGCACTCCCCACCAGGGGCAGGGGTGTCGGGCAGGGCCAGGGGTGACGCCACCTCCACCCCCGCTGCACCCTCCGCCTCCTCCTTCTCCCTCGCCTCGCTGCTACCCCGCGGCGGCAAATGCACGCCCCTGGCCTTCGCGCTGCTCGCCGGCGACCTCGCCCTAGTCGACCTGCTGCTGTCCCACGGCGCCGACCCCAACAAGCTGTCGGGACTGCCGCACCGTTTCGACTTCGCGCCGATCCATATTGCGGCGGCGCTGGGATCCGGCGCTGCGGTTGCCAAGCTGCTGGCGGCGGGCGCTGATGCCAACACCCGGCTTGAGAAGTGCCGCGGCCTGGCGCCCAAGCAGGAGACGCCTCTGACTGGCGCCAACCTGCGGAGCACGGCGGTCGGGGACACCGCGCTGCACCTGGCGGTGAGTGAGTGAGAGGAGGGGCTCTAGGGGCTCGGCCGCCGTGTTTGTGTGTGGCATTGTCTGGGGCCGTGTCTAAACCGGCACCCACCACAATGTGTTGCTGCCTTGCAACAGTTCGGCTTTTTAACTCACCCTCCCATCACACGGTCCTTTCCTGCGGCGCGATGCAGATTGACTGCCCGGCCTCGGCGGCCGCCTCCTGCGACGTGGTGAAGGCGCTGCTGGCGCACCCCGGCACCAACCCCAACACCCGCAACCACGCCGGCCTGACGCCGCTCACCGTGGTGAGCCGATGTGCTCTCCATCGAACTGGGGGCGGCCTTGGAGGCGTACGTCCCCCGGGAGTACCCTGTACAAACCAGGATGTCTGCTTACGCAGCACTTCATGCCAACTCTGTGAAACCATGCGACCACCGCGTGCTTTGCTCGCTGCTTGTCTGTTTGTTACTGGCAGGCGTGCAGGCGCAAGCGTGTCGACGTGGTGGAGATGCTCCTGGCCGCGGGCACCTCGCGGGCCGCGCCCTCCTCGCACGGCGGCGGCGCGGCCGGTGACAGTCCGCACGCCAGTGGGCACCCGCGCGTGGACGTGAACGCCAGCGGGCCGCTGTTTGCGGCCATAGCGGCGGATGACGAGGGGTGAGTGGAGCGCGTGCGTGGGGCGCGTGGGGTGCGTGCTCGAGTGATTGCAAGTGCATGGTGGTGTTTTGCACTCGGTGCGTGCATCACCGGTATTGCACGTGTTGCGGGTCTGGGAAGCGCGAAGGCAGCAGGCAGGTAGGTGCTTGCCCACGCCAGGGCTGTGCTGCCAGAGGTGCTGGTCTCAGAGGAGTCCGTCTGCACCACCGACTGACTGACTCGTCCCTGCGCTGTCGGCCTTGCCCTTGCCCGCACACACAGGCTGGTCCGGCGGCTGCTGGCTGCGGGCGCCAATGTGCGGCACGTGCGTAACGAGGAGGGGCTCAGCCCGCTGGCCTACGCCGTGTACCGAGGTGAGAGCGGCTTCCGCGTACACTGGCGTGCACCGCACATAGTTCGGCCACCTACCGGCCACCTGCGCGCTCCAGCGTGCCGCGGATTTGCTAAAACCACACATACGGTAGTCAAACCCTATGTTGAAAACAAACATGCAATGCAATGCACTCTTTTCCTCGCTTGAGTTGTATATGTGCCCTTCCCTTCCTCGCGCGCAGGCTGCCCCAGCTTTGCCAACCGGGCCGAGGTGGTGGCGGCGCTGCTTGCGGCGGGGGCGCCGGTGGAAGCGGGCATGGCGCAGCACGCCACGGACCTGCCGCGCGTGCGCGAGGCCCTGCTGGCCGCCGCCGCCGCCGCTGCCGCCGCTGCGGCGACCGCCAGGGCCGGCGGCGGCCAGGGCGGCAGCACCAGCACCAGCGGCAGCGGCAGCGCCGTGGGCAGCGGCAGCGGCAGCGGCAGCCTGGGGAGCAGCAGCGCCCGCATCCTCAACACCGCCAGCAGCATCGGTGCCGCTAGCAGCGGCAGCGCTGGCCTGCTATCACACAGGTCCTCTGGCGGCTCCGCCTCCGGCTCCGGCCTCGGCGGCACGGCGGTGGACCCAAGCTCTGGTGTGGGAAGCGCCACACAGCCGCCGCCGCAAGGCGCCTTGGGGTCGCCAAGGGCGACCAACACCGCCGGCGCGGCAGCGGCGCCTCCAAGCGGCACGCCGCCGCCGCCGCCGCGCGGTCGCTTCAGCTTCTTCAGCGCGCTTAGCCAAGGCCTGGGCTGCAGCGCTTCCAGCCGCGGCCCCGGCGGCAGCTGCTACCTGCCGCCGCCGCCCTTCTCCGCCTCCTCCAGCATCCTGCGCATGGCTCGGCGGCACCTGCTCGCCTCGCTGCTGCTACTGCCGCTGCTGCTGCCGGTGCTGGCGCTCGCGCTGCTCACAGACGCGCTCATGCCGGTCGCGGCCGCGGCGTGCGGCTTCCTGCGCATCGCGCTGCCCATCATGGCCCTGCTCTGCGTGCTGGTCGTGTACGGCATCGTACATGTCGTGCTGGGCTTGGCGGCGCCGCTGCTGACGTCGCTAGCGGCGGCAGCGTCTGCGGCGGCGGCGGCTGGCAAGGGGCCAGCAGCGGCGCCGCTGCCCGCGGGCTTTGCGGCCGACCTGGCGGCCGGGGCGGGGGCAGGCGTGGCGGTGCTGGGGGCGGCGGAGGCTGGTATTGAGGCGCTGGGGGCGGCCGGCTCGGCGGGCGTGGCCGCGGCGGCATCTGGGTCCTTGGCGGTGGTGGGCGCGCTCGAGCAGGGCGTGGAGGCGGCAGCGTCCGCCGTCGTCAACAACCTGTCCAACTACATCGCGGCCGCGACGGCGCCCGCCGCCGCCTCGGTGTCGGCTGGGGCGTCCCTGTCGGGTCTGGGCGCGGTGGCCGCGGCCGCCTCCAAGGCCGGCAGCGGCGCGCTGTCCGCGGCCATGGCGGCGCTGCTGCCGTGCGGCCTTGCATCCGCTGGCGGCGGCGGCGGCGGCGGCGTGCTGGGGCTGTGGCGCTGGCAGGGGCCGCTAGGGCTGCTGGCTGGCCTGGCCGCCTGGTTCCTGGGGGTGGTCGCGGCGCACGCGCTTCTGGGGCTGGCGGAGGAGGCGCTGGTGGGCTACAGGCCGCCGGGCGACCGGCTGCGGGCGTTCCTGCAGACCCGCGCCGCGGCGCGGCACGCCGGCGGCGCCGCCATCACAGACGACCAGCTGGCGGCGCACGCGCGGCTGTGCCTGCCGCTGGCGCTGGTGCTGGGGGCCGGCAGCGGCGTGCGGCTGATGCCGCTGACGGTGCTGATGGTGGTGATGTGCCTGCCCACGGTGGCGCTGGGAGTGCGGAAGGAGTTTGAGCGCGGCGCATGGCAGCAGCAGCAGCAGCAGGCGGCTGGTGAGGTTGTGGGTGGTGATGGGGCTCGCGTGGCTGCATCAAATGCTGCGTCAGCTGCTGCGGCTGGGGCCGTTGCGTCCAAGTAGTGGAAGATGGATGATGGACATGAAATTGGGCCGGGCTTCGAAGGTCGACTGGCTGCTGAGACAAGATTTCCACGGCATGCTTTGCACTGTTTTGAGGTTGAGGCACCTGAGCATAAATGCATCAACGTACAGCTGACACTTGAAGTCAGGCCATTGACCTGAAGCCTTAATGGCGCATAGTATGTGACCCATTGGTTCCGTTGTTTCCCTGTGTGCCTATGATGCCACATTTGCCATATGTTTCCATGAGCGCACACACATGGAAACGCAATAGAAACCCTTAGGACCTCGCAACAGTCACGTTTGCGTGTACGCATGAGTGAAGATGAGAACAGGTGCAGGCAAAATAAGCAAATACATGCGAGTGCACAGCTATCCCGATGCGCGTGGCGGGGTTTCTCATAGGCCCTAGCTGGGGTGCATGCGTGCACGCAGCTGGCGGAGAGGCCTGAAGGAAGGGTCGGGGTGGGATAGGAGCGGACGCAGCGCTGCCGGTGCTGTTCGGTTGTTGGGCACGCCACTGCAATGTACTTCACGTACGATATATATGCGGTACGGCCGCAAGATTGCAAGGCAATGGCGCAATGCCCAGGTCCGGTACCTGCTGTAAGCATAAGTGTACAGACGTTTCGTGGGTCCATCCAATCTAGGCCATCTCTACGTCGCTGTCGCTGTCGGTAACCACAATGGGGGTGCTCGGAATGCCCTTCACCAGGTTAGCCAGCTCCTGCACCTTGCCAAGCACCCGCCCCTCAGCCGCGTTCCCATTCCACTGCTGCTTGCAGAACACATAGCCTCCAGCACACCTGAACGCGACTGCGCCGAGGCCGCCACTCGCCTGTGTCCACTTGGCCTGGCAGTGCCCACATTTCCTGGAGATTCCCGTCTCTTCGAGAACGCTGTACTGGCGACTGCTGCGGCTAGCTGTGGCCTATGGGGGATGGCGTTATGCGCTGCCTCATGTTGGGGCGCGCCGAGACAAAAGAGCTGGCTGGGCTGGGCTGGCTGCGGCTGGCTGGGCTGGGCTGGTGGCTGGCATGCTGCCGGGGAGGCCGGGGCGCACCATCCCGCGGTCAAACCGGAAACCACCAGCGCCGCCACCGGGGCAAGGCATTACTGCATTACTGCACAGGGCTCATATCTTATTTTGGGTGGAATGAAAGGTTTGCTAAGGGGCCGGGCTCCAGAACCCGGGCAAAACGGTTTCAACATGCGTAGAAAGTGTGAAGCCCCGTGCAAAATGCGTTCCCCGCATTACGGCACACCTTCCCCATGTGCAAGACCGCTTCCTTGCATGCCAAACACGCATTTCACACTCAATCTGAGCTGCGGAGGACAGCTTTCTGCGGGTCTCCAGGAGCTGAATTCTGAGCTTTCCGGGTCAAGGCTAATAATGCTCAGGTAACGGCAGAAATCGCCGTTTTTTGCTCAGAAGCATTAAGATACACGAGCCCTGTTACTGCGTGAGCTATGGGAGGAAGTTAGGGGGGGCTGCGCCGTGTGGAGGTCAGGACTGGCAGTCTGGCACATGCAGGATTGAGGCAGGTAGGCTGCAGCGGCCGTGTTTCGGGCCCGGGACAGAAGTCTCCCCACAGCTGTAAGCCCAGGGGGGTAGCCATCCATGGATGGTGTTTAATCAATAATGAAGCCCAGGGGGGGGGGGGGGTAGAATCTTCCGAAACATACCCCATGCTTCAAATGGATAGAGCTCAACGAGAGCGTTCAGAATCCGCTTTCAGAATAACAAATGGGGTACTGGGTGCAAAGTTATGGGCCTCCAAAGTTTTGGGTCGGTCGGTCGATCCAGGGTCCCCCAAGGTTTAGTCACGGTTTGTGCAAAACTTTGTCCCACGAGCCCCAAACGCTTCTGTGAGCCTGCGCGTGCTACTGCAACACAATGTAGCAATGTTTGCAGCGATGGAGGACACTGCAGGAAGCAATGACGTGGAAAGTTGTTGACATGTCGGCATGTCACCCAGCCATATGTCACCCAGCCACAGTCCATTCGCGGTAAACCCCAGTACAATCGCGGTAAACCAACCGAGAGCATAACGTGTCGCTATGCGCTTAGCCTGTTTCATTGTTGGCTGGGGTGGGTCAGGCCCGGGGACATTTCCATGGATAGAATTTTGCGCATGTCGAAGTCACGTGCACGACCGGCAAATCGCACAGCGTGATAGAGCACACCAAGGGCAGTCGATTGGCACCACTCCGGCATTAAATGGAGGGGTAAAACCCTAACCCCCCCCCCTGGTAAGCCTGTAACTAACAAGGATTGCAGGTGGCGGGCCTACCTGGCACCCGTACTCAAACGGCAAGTATCGTGGCATCTGTGTCCGGCTGTCCGAGCACGCAGATAAATAAGCGGCAGCAGTCCCGGCGTCACAGTTGCGGCATAAGGTGATGTTGTGCTATTGTCAGTTTGTCACAACAGTCAAGAGTCAAGACACGCTCACACGCACTCTCAAGCAAATTGAAATCCCCAAAGCAGCTGACTGCTTGATGCCGCCTAGTACTACTTCTGCAACTCGCCACAGTCACTGCTGGCGATCTATAGTGCCCTACCCCCATCGCCATCCAAATGATCCCAGCCGTGCCCCGGCGGCCCCTATCCTACTAGAAGTACGCTGCTCCTCGCCCGCTTGGCCCGTACCCATGCCGACGCCGCTGCGGGGAACCGGCGTTCTTACGTTGAATCAGGTCAACGCCGGTGCGAATCAAACAGTTGGCACGCCAGCAAGGCCGACTCCCGCAACGAAAGGCCGCCGGGGCACGGCTGCCACAGTGCCACCCGGCACGGCAGGACTACGAGGGCGCGGAGGGCAGCAGCTGCCGAGTCTTGGTCTCTCTGGTCACCTTTGCCAGACCATCGTCATCCCGCCGCAGCGCCCGAGCGCGCGGGCTTGCAGTCAGCGCCACACTCGATTGCGTAGACTTCAGCTGCCCTGGACACCTCTGACAGGCGCCGCACAAAGAGGGTAGCACAAGGCCAGGAAGCGCCAGACCAGACCCCCACCCCCTGCCCCGGGGCGCTGCGACACGTGGGGAATCTTTACAGCTTCGTGCCGCCTGAGCAGTGAGCACATGTGCATCGCTGGCACTTCCTGCGCTCCTTGGCAAACCTGTATACTCCGTGCCGCCCTGCAAACCCTTCACTTCCCCTAATTTTATTTTGCACGCGTGCAAATAGGCCGTTAGTGGCAAAAGGACACACGCGGGTCAGGTGAAATGAACCGCCCCGCGAACTCTGGGCATCTCTCCTCTGGGCACACCATAGCTGCCGAAGCAATGGCGGCAAACGTCAAACGCATGCATGAATGTCGCCGCATGTACTGAGAGACGCATGCAGCGCTGAAAGCACGCCAACGCATGGAACTGGTGGCTTGCACTGGATTGGAAGCACGCAGTCTCTCAACGCCTCAAACCTGGGTTCATTGAGTTAAGCCTCAGCTGCTTTCTTACCGTAGTCCCGATCACGTCACCAGTGTATGCAGTGAAGCCATGATGCATGCCATACCGTACCTAAGGGGGATCACCGCGCATGTAATTAATTCTTTTGCCAAAAAAGCTGCAGTACCGCGCACCCCGAGGGGGGGTGCGCGGTGGTGCAATAATTATCTTGGGAGGGGTGCGCGGTGCTGCAAAATTACCCGGATGGGGCGTGCCAAGTCGAAAAATTTCTAAAACGCGCGCTTTACGGTAAATTGCGCCATTTTCCCGTGAGGAGTCGGAGGAGTCCGAGTAGTCGCTGCATTGGTGGCTGTCATCGTGTCGGCATTGCGACAATACAAATGCATGGTTACAACAGGGAACTGCTAATGCAGCTGAGTAGTTGGCAATAGTACAGCTAGTGACGGTATGTAATGAAGTGTGTACGGCTAGTGTACAGTGCATGAAAGGAGGGTTGACCGCGCACGGTCTAGCGGACACAGGGCTGATTACATGCTCTACCGCGCAGTATTGGAGCTGCGCGGCGGTGTAAAGTTGCCCCTCACGGGGGTGCGCGGTGCAAAATAGTTACCATTTTTGGGGTGCGCGGTGCGTAAAAAATTAAAAATTTTCCGGGGGTGCGCGGTGATCAAGCGTTCGTACGGTATCAATAAACACATAGAAGCGATGCACAAAAGGAGCCGCGCTCACCGCTTACTGCTTGTAGGGCACACTCCTTCGGAACCTTCACCCGTTTGTGAGGGCCAGGCGACCGCCCCCTTATTCTCATTAAATACAACCAGTGTCACGCTGTTTACGCAAGAGCCTTACACTGCTCAACACGCATCCAGTTGTGTCCCCACCTCCACAGCCAGTCTGCGCCGGGCTGGAACAGCTCCCCCCCCCCACACACACACATTCTTAGCAAGTAGCATATCACCAATAATCATGTCAGGAAGCGCGACCAGAATGAAAGCACGTCCTTAATCATCGCAGGTTGTGAACTTACACACGCGTAAATCGCGGGGGTTTGGGGCAAAACCCCGGCCTTCATGGTTCACGCTGACGCCGCCCCAATCAGGCGGTTTTGTGCAGCCCACACAGCTGCCAGTGCCAACCACAGCAGCGGTGCCATGCCCCATCCCGTTATTAACGGTAGGATGAAGCCTGCCACCACGTAGGCCAGTGTGGAAGGAAGCAGGTAGGAAGCCGCTGTTGCGCCGAACCCGGCGCCGCGGCCGCGGGCGGGGCTTTGCGCAGCGTGGGTGCTCGCGGAGGCCTCCGCCACGCAGAGAACAAGATACCAGAGGATGACGAAAGGACTGAGCATCATGAATAAAACCACTTTCTTGCCACTTGTGAAGAAGGAGAACAGGAAGCGCTGTGAGCGGGGAAGCTCATCTGCCCGTTTGCCATTCAACTGGACTTCCTCTGTGACGACTGACTTCTTATAAGCGGTTCCGGCCGACATTTTTGAGAGTCACGCAAGGTCTGTGGTATGAGTAGCGACACCGGGCCGACGAGAGAACAACAGCCTGGCTGATAAACTAAAAATGAGCTGGAAGTATGTCGTTACACTGTAGCAAATGAGTTTGCGCAATAGGTCACTTATAGGCGTAGTCAGAAGGCCATTCCATCGTTCGGAAGTTTCCGCGTCGGCACCTGCAATGCGGAGCTCGCCCTGCTCTTCTCCTGCCGTGAAACTGCGGTTTGTCAAAATCCTGTGCGCACTTGGTCACAGCCAGACTGATGACAGCGCCGGCTGGCAGGCTTCGTTTGGCGCCAACGCCGCGCACAGGCAACAACTAGTTCGGCCTGTCGGACTGGCCGATTTTGCAGGTGATGGCCCCAGAGCGTTTAAATCTGTGCCGAAGAGGACGGGGCAGCGGCCGCAGGGTCGACTATTACGGTTGTGCCCAAGCAGCAGTCCACGCGTTCCCGGGATTCGCGGGCCCTTAGTCCTGGGCTTCCGTTTCAATCAGTCTCATCGTCGCCAGCATCAAAATCAGCAGCTTGCAAGTACACATCATGAACAACACCAGGGGATGCTTTCGCGACGGCGCTCAAAGGGGGCGGGCGCGTGGCGTGTCAGGATCCAGGACGACTGCGCCGCGGGAAACAAACGAGTAACCCGCTAGCCACACCCTGGTCATTTGTTAATATACAGCTGCGTATTGATGTAATAACAGACTGAAACTGATCCCTGTCTGCCTCGTTTGCCCCGAAACGTTGTCATCGTCAAGCTAGCTTGAAAGGGAGAGGCCCTCTGCTCCAACAACATGATAACTCGCATTTATGGGCTCCATAATCCAAGTTTGTCTATTTGAGTTAGGAAGAGACTTGTTTGAGCCACGATGCAATGCGAAGCCCCCTGTGCTCGCCGCGCTCTTCCGTCTGCATTCGATGCTTAACTTGCATAGGAATGTTGGAAAGCGCTTGAGACATGGCGCCAAACCCCGACCGCTGGCCATCACGGCCGTTCGCGTCAGTTGCCGCTGACGTCCCCATGGCTGGGGCCGCTGCGCCCGGGGCGGTGCAGCGGTACTGCTGGGAGGTGCAGTCCCGCCGGGCGGCTTGGTCGCGACCGGAGCGCCCTACAGCCCCTCTGCACTTCACGGAGGAGGCCGCAGGACTGGCACGCGAGCCTCAGCGCGCTCTGGCTGCGGCGGCGGAGGCCCGAGGCTGGGCCGCCGCAGCCCCACTGCTGCAGGCAGTGCTGAACGGCGACCGGGAGGCTGTGGCGGCCGTGCTGGAGCCGCAACGCCGCCACTGCGGCAGCGGAATCAGCAGTACGGCCCAGCTACAGCCTGAAGGCTTCAGGTTAAGCGGCGCTGGCTCGGGCGCTGCGCCTCAGCCTCAGCCTCAGCAGCTTGCAGCGCTGGTGAACACCGTCTGTTCTTGGGAGCAGCGCGCCGGCGCGGCGCCTGCCGCAGCCAGCCCCTACATCGTGCCTCCCACGCCTGCTGCTGCTGCTGCTGCTACTGCTGCTACTGCTACTGCTGCTGCTGCTGGCGTGGACGCAGCCAGGCCCGATGGCGCTGGTGGCGCTGGTGGCTTCATCGGGGCTGCCAGCCTCGTGTCCGGGGTGCCAGACGGCTGCCCGGGCCTGCGACAGCTGGGTTACGCCCGTGCGGGGTACGAGCACGTGCTCCGTACACACGCCTTCCTGGCAGCCGGCTGTACGGCACTCAGTGCGGCGGCCGCGCTGGGCCAGACCGACGTGGTCCGGCTGCTCCTTGCGGCGGGGGCGGACCCCAGCCTCCCAGACCAGCCCGCGGCGCCAGCCGCCGCCGCCGCCGCCCCAACCGCCGCTGGGCATGGCACTGCGGAGGTCCTAAGCGGCACCGGCGGCTGCACATGCCGCCGGGCAGTGGTGCGGCCGCTGGCGGCGGCGGCGCTGTGGGGCGACGTGGAGACCGTGCGGCTGCTGCTTGCGGCTGGCGCGGACCCGCTGGCACCCAACTGGCTGGAGCTGGATGTAGATCTGGATTTGGATCTGGATGTAGATCTGGATCTGGATCTGGATCTGGATCCTGTACGCCACCTCCATCCCGAGGAGCAGCCGGGTCTGGGGCGCCAGCGCCCGGCGTCGCCGCTGCTGGAGCGGCGGCAGCTCGTGCGGCTGCCGTTCACGGCGCTGTGTGTGGCGCCCGGCTGGGAGGTGGCGCAGGTGCTGCTGACAGCAGCAGCAGCAGCAGCAGCACCCAAAGCAACAGCAAGCAGCGGTAGGCCAGGTGGGGACGCGGACGAGGGCGAGGACGCGGGCGCCGTGGTGGTGGCGGCGGCTGCTGCACCTGATGCACCTGCTGCTGCAGGCGCCAGCCGCGGTGACAGCCTTGGCCGGGGGGCCTGCGGCGCCCAGGCCGGTGCTATTCCCGGCGGCCAGGCCGGTGCTATTCCCGGCGGCCAGGCCGGTGCTATTCCCGGCGGCCAGGCCGGTGCTATTCCCGGCGGCCAGGGCGGTGCTATTCCTGGCGCTGGCGCGGCCGATGCCGGCGGCGGCCAGGGTCTGGGTGGGGGCGCTGGCGCCAACCGCAATCGCAGCAGCAGCAGCAGCACCTGCAGCAGCAGCAGCGCAGCGCTGATTGAGCACGCTGTGCGCCGACTGGCGCCGACACTGCGGGGCCCCACGGCTGCTCGCGCTTGGGCTGACGAGCACGGGCATTCGGACGCCTCGGATGGCGGCTGCTGCTGCTGCGTGCCGCCAGCTCTGCTCACACTGGCTATGGTCCAGGTGCTGGTGGATGTGGACACAAGCCGGCTGCAGCACCGGGCGGCAGTAGCGGCAGCAGCAGCGGCAGTAGCAGCCGAGGAAACCATAGCGCCTCAGCGCATCGGATCACCGCCTCTCCTGCTGTCACCGCAGCCGCGGGCAGAGGCTGCTGTCCTACCACAGGGCACAGCAGTTGCCGGCGGCGGCGGCGGCGCGTCGGTTGTAGCAGAGAAGGCGGGCAAAGCGGGAAATGTTGCAGCAACAGTGGTGCAGGTGTTGGCAGGCCCTGTCGGCGCAGTGGCGCCTGCGGCTGCAATCTACGACCTGCGGCACGTCCCACTGCACTCGGATCCGCCTCTGCACATGATGCCGGAAGCCGACATCGAGGAAGGGCTGCAGGCGCTCAGGCAGCAGCAGCAGCAGCAGCAGCAGCAGCCGGGGCCCCTGCAAGTACCCCTGCGTTCCAGCGGCGACGGGTCTGCGGGTGCGGTGACAAGCAATGAGGCCGTTTGTGCGGTAGCGGCTGAAGCTGCTGGCTCCATGCTTCGGGCTGTAGCGCCACCTCCGTGTCCTCCTGCTCAACCCCCACAACTGCTCAACCCCAACTGCTCAACCACATCATTGCCAGCCTGTGTGTCAGGAGTCCAGCACGTGCCTCCGGCGAGTGCCGCCGCCGCTGCCACCACGGCCGCCGCCGCCACCTCAGTGCGCGTGACGCATCAGCCTCCCCAGCCGTCACGGCTCCTCAGCTCCTCATTCAGACACAACCGCTGGGCGCGTGGCAGCAGCCACAGTGGCGGCTGTAGCGACGGGCCCGCCGGCACGGCCGGCTGTAGCAGCAGCAGCGGCAGCAGCAGTGCTGCCACGTGGCTGCCGGCGGACCTGGACTGCCTGTGGCGGCGGCACTGGGTGGCGCATGCGGTGGACCCCCGCCTCGCGGAGCTGTGGGCGCGGCTGCTAGCGGCGGACCTGGCGGCAGTAGCAGCGCCAGCGACGGCTGGCGCCAGCAGGTCAGCGGCGGCAGTAGCAGCGCCAGCGACGGCTGGCGCCAGCAGGTCAGCGGCGGCAGTAGCAGCTGGGCAGGCAGCAGCAGTAGCAGCAGCGGCCGCAGGCACGGGGGCCAGCAGCGCGGCTGGCGGTGCTGCTGGAGGAGCGCTGGTGGACGCAGGCGCAAGCCAGCCAGGGGCGGCAGTAGCAGCGCCGGAAGGGGCGGTGGCGGCAGCAGCGGCGGCGGCCGCACTGCTGCCGTCACGTCGGCCGCAGTACCGCGCCGCCACCTCGGCGCTACCAGCCGTCCTGGAGGCAACACCCTCCACAACAGCGGCGCTGCCTCCTCCTCCTGCGTCACAGGGGCCGCCGCAGGGGCCGCCGCAGCACAGCAGCCCCACCGTTGCCATACTGACAACGTCTGCTGCCGCGGCGGCGCCCGCCGCACCTCCTCGGAGGTCCTTCGCTCGGGTCCCAAGCAGCGGCCATGGTCACGACGCAGAGGTGGTCGATAAGCCGGCGCAGGCCCCGGGACATAGCAGCTGGCGTGCGGGTTGCGGCGACGGAGCGGGCGCACGACCAGCAGTTGGCGCTGCCCAGGGGCTCACGCGGCGGCAGCGCGGCTGCCGCTGCGAGTGCGCCTGCGTGTGCGTGCAGGCGGCGGCGCTGCAGCAGCTGGCGGTGTCGGCGGCGGCGCTGCAGCTTAGTGTGGATGTGTGTGATGTTGTGGCGGCGGGCACCGGCGTCTGCCCCGCCGGGACTGCAACGCCGCCGCCGGTAGCGCCTCCGGAGGCGGCGGCGGGCCAGGGTGACGAAGCTCCCCCAGCGACAGCCCCAGTGGCGGCAGCCCCAGTGGCGGCAGCCCCAGCAGCTCCCGGCCCTGCAGCTTCGTCGGCTGCCTGCAACGGGGCCAGTGGCAGTCCCGCAGCCGCGGAGGGCCAGCAGCCGGTGCGAGCAGCAGCAGCAGCGGCAACAGCAACAGCAACAGCGGCAGCGGCAGCCCAAGTAAAAGCAACAGCAGCAGCAGCAGCAGCAGCTGCAGCAGTCCCATCGCCCTTCGCCCTGGCAGGCTCCACCGCTGCTGCGGCACTCGCCACGGCTGCCATGGACGGCGGCGGCAGGGGCGCCGGCGCCGGCTTGGCGGCTACTACCGGTACTCCCGGTGCCGTGCCGAGGACCGTACGACCCACCGCCGTACCACCTGCGGCCGCCGCCGCAGATGCGTCAGAGCAGTACGACGCCCTGCGGTCTGTGGTCCTGAACAGCCTTGCTGCTCTGGCTTGCACGGGCGCGGCGCGGCGCCGACTGCCCGCCGCCGCCCTGGGGGTGGCGCTCCCGGGCCTGTCGCCAGCGCAGCAAACCGACTGGCTGCGGCGTGTCACTCGCCGGCTGTGGCTGCGCGGCCCATCCCCCCAGCCTGGGGGCCAGGTCGGTAGTGGTGGCGGCGGCGGCGGCTGCCATGAGGCAGCAGGCGAGAGCAGCGGTGTGGCAGGGCAAGGTGGTTTCGCAGGCGTCGCTGCTGCTAGCGGTGCCGTGTCGGTGCGGCTGGGCAGCGGTGGCGCCAGCAGCGCCCTGCAGCCCCTGTCGTTGAGCAGCCTACGCAGTGCCGCCTCGGCGGCGCGCGTGCTCTCACCGGTCTTGTCTGCGGTGCCTACGCCGCCACCTGTAAGCGCCGCCAAGCAGGGATTTGGACTGCCCACCGCCCCTGGCGCTGCGGCCGCCGCCGTGGCCGCCGGCACCGGCGTCGCCGCCGCCGCCGCCGCTGCCAGAGCGACGCCGCAGGCGCTGCTGCGCTGGCCGGTAGCCGATGAGTGGAGCTCGGTACTGGACGTGTACCATGACGTGTACGGGCCGCCCAGCCGCCTGCCGCGCCCGCCGCATTGTCGTACAGATCCTGGATCCGGCTCGCCATCGCCCTGGTCCGACTGGCAGGCCGCCGCCATGCCGTACAAGCTGTACGGCGCCGCCTTCGACGCGGCGTTCCACTCGACGCCGGCGGACCTCGCGGTGGCGGCGGCGTCGCTGTCGTACGCGCTGGCGAAGCTGGCGGACAGAGCGGCGCGGGCCGGGGAGCTGGTGCTGCTGACGTCAGCCGCTGCAATGGGCGGAGCCGCCGGAGCGGGGCCAGGGGGCGTCGCGGAGGCGGCTGCGGCGATGGGAGCGGCTGGCTTTGGAGGCGGGACAGGAGCGAGCAGGCACTGGGGGGGCAACTCTCTCCGCCGCAGTCGCACCAGCAGCGTGTTTGAGGCACTGCTGCCAGGAGGCAGTGCTGGTGCCGGCGCCGCCGGCGCCGCCGGCGCCAGCGGTGTGGCGGCGGCGGCGGTGGCGGCGGCAGCAGCAGCGGCAGGGGGGCATGCTCCGGT
The DNA here is from genome assembly GCA_016834595.1 of Chlamydomonas schloesseri. Lineage (NCBI taxonomy): Eukaryota > Viridiplantae > Chlorophyta > Chlorophyceae > Chlamydomonadales > Chlamydomonadaceae > Chlamydomonas > Chlamydomonas schloesseri. The sequence goes on along the minus strand of JAEHOD010000076.1, from coordinate 329,114 downwards.
GGCATTGAGTCCGGCGGAGGTCCGGCAGGCGGCCGACGGCGCGTGGCGCTTCATTTTGGAGGAGGGCCTGCCTTGGGTGTTTGACACGCTGGCATCTGACCTGTTCCACGGTGGAGCCGGAGCCGGCGGCAGCACCGCGCCAACCGCTGCTGGCGCCGCCGTCGCCGCGGCTGTTGGGGCCGTTGCCGCTGGTGGTTGGCAGGGACCCGCCCGCGCCGCTCGGCTGGCGTGCTGCGCCTCCAGGCGCCTGCTGGTGCCAGGGGGCGGGTCAGCTAGCTCCATTGCGGACCGCAGCAGTGGAGTGGGCGGCGGCGGCGTTGGCGGAGGCGGAAGTGGCGGCGGCGGCGGCGGCGGCGGCGGCGGCGGAGGCGGAGGCGGAGGCGGAGGCGGAGGCGGAGGCGGAGGCGGCGGCCCGCCGTGGGGTGACCCGCACGCCGAGTGGATGGCGCGGCTTGCGGAGTTGCTGCAGCGGCTGGGGCACCTGCCTGGGCCCGTGCCTGGGCCCGCGGCGGGCCCCCTCGTTGCGCAGCCGCCAGCCACGGCTGCTGCGCTGAGCCCACAAGGTGTAGATTCGCAGCCTCAGAGGCCGCTGCCTCCGGAGCCGCTCCGCTCCTCCTCGCACCGAGCCGCCGCGCCAACCGTGGCAGCGACGCCACAGGGCCGTGCAGCCTCAGGCTTGAGCGGCGCACACCAAGACCCTCCCCAAGAGCCCTCCGCGTCATTCGGTTGGCGCCACCGCGCTTCGTCCAGCGGCTCATTGCGCCTCAGCCGCCAGGGCAGCGCGCCTCCCACGCCCCAGGCTGCTGCGCTGCCGCCGCAGCTGCCGCAGCTGCCGCAGCTGCCGCAGCTCAGCATTGCGAGCACTACGGGCGCCGCCGCAGGCACCCCAGCCGCAGGCCTTGGGCCTGAGGGCACCACCGCCGCCCCAGGCCCTCCCACACCACATGGGAGTATTAACAATCACAACTCGATCCCCACCGCAGCTGCCACGGCCGCCGCCGCCGCAGCAGCAGCCGCCGCGGCTGCTGTGAAGCGGCCTGCTCCGTCCGACAACGGCGGACCGCTCCGCCCGGGCCTGACCGCCAGCCTCCCCCGCCGCCACGAGCGGGAGTTCGCGCGCCTGCTGGCACGTGTGGTGCGCCGCCACCTGCCGCACCTGGTGTACGGCAGCAGCCAGCCTTGGGGCGGCGGCGGCGGCTATTGGGGCGGCGCTGCTGGATCTCACTTTCCTGACCCCCTGGATCCAGAGGCTGCCGTTGGAGGGCATTGGGGCCGTTTGGAGGACAGTGATGCGGCTGCGGTTGAGCCGCCCGGCGGGTGGCGGTTGCTGCAACGGCGGCGGCAGTTGGTAGTTGCGGCGGTGGTCAGTGTCATGACGGCGCCGCTGTACGGGGCGGCGACGCGGCAGGCGGCGGGCGGGGCCGCGGGCGTGACTGACGGCGACCGAGCGCCGGGAGGAGGAGGAGGCGGCGGCGGCACTTCCGCCGCCAGCAGCGTCGCCGGTGTGGATGGGTTCGGCAGTCTGCAGCTACAGCCGCGGGCGCTGCTGGCCGCGTTGGCCCCGCTGTCGGTCCTGCTGGAGGCGAGGTGCGAGCTGGCCACGGCAGTAGCAGCGCAGCCGGGCCTGTTGGCGGCTGTGGCAGCAGCCCCCCTGCCGCCCTCGCAGCTGCTGCCCATGAAGCAAGGCGCTACTGCCGCCGGGGTGGCGTTGTCGAAAGGCGCGGAGGCGAGCGGAGGCGACGCCGTGGCCACCAGGCACTATCCAGTCGTTGGGACCAAGCCGTCTCTATGGGGCAGGCTGAGGTCCCTGCTGGCGCTTGGTAGCTCTCCTCGCGCCCCTGTCTGCGTCGACTCCGCAGCTGCAGATGGCCAGGCAGCGCAGCCGCCAACCGCCACCCACGCCCACTCCTCAGCTCGGCATAACCACCAGCCACCACAGCGCCCTGCCGCCATGACCGCCGCCGGCGGCGCCGGCGGCAGCGGCGGCGTTGGCGGCGGCGGCGGCGTCAGCACCGCCCTGCGCCGCCACGTGGCGCTGCTGCAGCTGTGCTGCGGCGCGCCGGTGCTGTCCTGGAAGGCGCTGCTGGTGTCCGCACCCGACGGCCTGCCGCGGCGCCTGTCGCGCCTCTCCGCCGGCCCCACCCGCCAGCTGCTGGAGGCGGCGGCGCCGCTGCTGGCCGGCCGGCGGCCGCTGCACCCGGAGCTGGCGGCGCTGCTGTGTCGGGCGGCGCTGGAGGTGGCGCCGGACACGCCGCTGCTGCAGCGCAGCCTGACGGCGCTGGCGGGCAGGCTGCGCGCGGTGCGGCCGGCGGCGGCGGCGCCGGAGCTGCGGCTGCTGATCGGGTCGCTGTTGCGGCACCGGCCGCGGCACGTGGCTGGACTGCTGATCCGCACGGGGCTGGGCTACCCCACTGCAGCAGCCGCAGCAGGAGGAGGAGGAGGAGGTGGAGGAGGAGCGGGGGACGGTGGGATGGTGCTGCTGTATGAGGACGACGACAATGAGGAGGAGGAGGAGTACGGAGTGGGCGAAGAGGGCGAAGAGGGTGAAGAGGGCGCGGGGGCTGGGTGCAGGTTGCGGCGCCAGGAGGCGGCCGCGGCTGCGGTCGCGGCAGCAGCAGCTGGCGGCAGCGGGCAAGCCACACGTATGGCTGCTGCTGCTGCTGCTGCTGCTGCTGCTGCTGCTGCTGCTGCTGCTGCTGCTGCTGCTGCTGCTGCTGCTGCTGCTGCTACAGCCAGTTGGTACCAGGCACCAGGCATGGGTGGCAGTAGCAGCGGCGGCGGCAGCAGTGTGCCAGCGCTCAAGACCACGCTGCAGTCGTGGTGGTGGCGGCCGCCGCTCCGGCTGCAGCGCCGCTGGAACCTGAACAACCTCACGCCCATGCGCGCGCGGGCGGCGGAGCTGCTGCAGCTGCTACAGCCGGCGTCGCCGACAGCACAGCCCTCACAGGCGGGGCTGCGCTCTGCTGGGGCACCAGGCACCGGCAGTAGCAGCCTACGTCAGCAGCAGCAGCAGCAGCAGCAGCAGCAGCAGCCGCACCTTAGTGGCGACGCCCTACTGGCGTTGCTGGGGGCCGAGAGCGAGGCGGGTCGAGGCATGCGGCTGCGGCTGGACGTGCTGGCCAGGGCGGACGGTGTGGGGGCGGTGCTGCGGACCGTCCTCAGCACAGCGCTGCACCCCACGGCCTTCGGAGACGCCGAAAGCCATGACCACGCCGGCGCCGCTGGCGGCGCGGGCCGCCGGCGGTGGCGGCGGCGGGGCTGGCGGCGCTGGGTTCTCAACGCCAACGCTCGAATGAGCACCGGCGGCGGCAGCGCCGCCGCAGCCGGCGACGCGACAGGCGCTGGCGGCGCCGCCGGCGGCGCTGGCAGCGGGAAGCAGCCCGGAGACAGCAGCAGCAGCAGCCTGTACGGCTTCAGCTTCTACAGCACCTTGGGCGACGTCGACCTGCTGGACGCCAGCGACGACAGCGGCGTGGATGAGGATGGGGATGAGGATGGGGACGAGGATGAGTATGAGCATGACGCGGACGAGGCCGGCGGCGTCAGCCATTCGCCCTCGCCTAGCCGCCCGGACGCCGCCGCAACCTCCAACGGGGCCCCTGGGGACCCGCCGTTGCACCGGGCGGCCGGCAGCGCTCCTCGCAAGAGCAGCGGCGGCGGCGCCGCCGCCACATCCAGTGCCGCCGCTGCCGCGTCTGCCGCAGCCACAGCAGCAGCCGCAGCTTCTTCCAGGTTCTTTTTTCCCGGCCTGGCGCACTGGTGGCCCAAGTGGCCGAGCTTCCTGCTGTCGCTCATCGGCGGCATTCTGGGCCGGCGGCTGGGCGGCGCGGGCGGGGACGTGGGGCTGCTGCACGCAGCCATCCGCCAGGTGGGGTGGGTGGGTGGGTGGGAGTTGTGGTTACCAGCCCAAGCTAAACCAAACCCAATGCATAAGAGCGAGAAGGGGGGGGAACTGGGCGGCTGGTTGGGTGTGCGGGTGTGTTGGCTTGGGTGCGTGGCGTGCTTTGTGTTGTGCGTATGGAAACGTGGCCTTTCCGAACGGGCTGTCTTGCGGCGTGTATGGTATGTAGGCGAATGTGCGATGTCCGTGGGATTGTCCTCATCATCAGTCGCACACGGCCACAGCAGCCGCGGTGTTGCGACATCACCCTGTTTCTCGTGCCTCGCGCCCTCGCGCCCTCGTGCCTCCTCCCACACACCTCCAAACCACAGTCCGTCAAGGCTCGGCTGCTGGCGGCGGTGGCGCTGGGCGCCCAGGGCTGCACGGGCGTGGGCTTCCTGCTGGGACTTGGCTACGTGGGCGGCACCCTGGCACTGTTGGCTGCGGCCGTGTGGACGGCGCTGTGGGTGGTGCTGTGGAGCTGCGCCGTGCGGCTTCTGGACCGGGCCCTGGCCCTCGCACTGGGGCATAGGGGCGGCGGCGGCGGCGGCACTGGCGGCGGCGGCACTGGCGGCGGCGGCACTGGCGGCGGCGGCGGCGGCGGCGGAAACAGGGGCGGGGGCACGGGCAAGGGCGGCCGCGGCGGCAACGGCCGTCTCGGGGGGCGCGACGCGGTGGCGGCGTCGGCAGCGGCAGCGGTGGGTGCTGCTGCTGCGGCGGCGGCGGGGGCGGGGCAGCAGCAGCGGGCCCCGAGACGGCGGCTGCCGCTGCTGGTGGGCGCCAGGCAGCTGTACGGCGCGGTACGGCAGTACGTCCTGGACCTGCCGCGGTACATACGGCGCGAGCCCGAGGTACGGATGTCGTACGTACGTGCCAGCAGTGCGGGGCAGGCCACGCTGCTCTCCTCGTCACGCCGCCTGCCTGTCATGGGTCACGCCGGGGTGCGCCCCCTCCCCTCTTACTTACCAGCCACGTGAGGGCGCGCGCGTCGTTCCCCCCCTCGCACACACCCTCACGCCCCATGCCCGCAACGCCTCCAACGCAACCCAGCCAATGCTCACGAATGCATACAACTGCACACAACTTCACACAACGCCCACACACACACCTCTAACGCCAAGGAACACCCCCCAATCAACCCCGCCGCCGCCGCACCGCTCCTGGTAATCTCCTCTTGCGCCCCCTGCCCTCCCCCCTTAGTTTGTTTTGATTTAGCTTGGGCTGGTATCACAACCCCCCCCCCCCCATCAACCCCGCCCTCACCTCATGCATTGGGTTTGATTTAGTTTGGGCTGGTAACCACAACCGCCCCTCACCCCCTCCTCCCCCCCTCCCCCCTCAGGTCCGACCCGCCGACATGTTCGTGCACCCCGTGGCGCTGCGCTGCCCGCTGCTGCCCGGGCTGTCGGATGCGCTGGTGCCCACCTACCGCCACCTGCTGGCGGCGGTGCTCCGGGACGACCGCGCGCCGCTGGAGGTGTGGCGGCAGCCGGCGCTGGTGGTGCTGGTGCTGCACGTGTGGAAGCGCTTCACCAAGTGAGCGAGCGGGGGGGGGGGGGGTGCCTGCCGCCCGATAAACCCACCCTGCCTGCCCCCAAACACACCAACTAACCCTGCCTGCCCCTCATCATCACTGCCCCTCATCATCACTGCCCCCCCCCCCCCGCCACACACAGGCACGTGGTGTTCGTCATGTTCCTGCAGCGCGCCGCCTTCACCGGGCTGTTCGTGGCGTACGCACTGAGCCTGGTGACACTGGGTGAGCGGGTGGGGAGAGCGGGAGCGGGCGGCGGGTGGGGAGAGCGGGGCGGGTGGGGAGAGCGGGAGCGGGACAGTGAGCGAGCAAGGGTCCGGGGGTGCATCGGCGTTTGTGGAACTAACGGAGGGGTGGAATGGGAGGTCGGGGGTGAGGGCGTGGGGTGAGGGGGGACGAGGGGCGCCATGTCGACACGGCTGAGTTTGCTGTGCACTGAGCCAGATTGCACCGCACTGCTCCCTACTGGCACTGACGTGCTTGCCGCACGTGCCGCACGTGCGCCTTGTGCCCGCACCCACCCGCCCACTCACCCTCCAGATGACGTGGTGGTCGAGACGGCGCCCTTCCCGCCACCGCCGCCATCACTGCTCATCATGCCGCCCACCGCACCGCCGCCCGCCGCAACCATCGGCGGCGTGTACACGACGCACGCCCACCCCGCGCCGCCAGCCACACCCGCCGCCAGCACTACTGCTGCTGCTTATGGCGGCGGCGGCGGCGGCGGGTACGGCGTCGCGGCGGTCCACAGGCAGGCGGGCGTGTGTCCCACCCCGCTGCAGCAAGGCCTCATGGTGCCGCTGTGCGTGCTCACACGTGAGCGTGGGGCGGATGCATGCGGGGCTGAAAGAGAGGGGGAGGCGGGGGGGTAGCCATCCATGGATGGTGTTTAATCAATAATGGGGGGGGGTCAGGGGCACGTGCTGCTGAGGCGAGGCGAGGCGCCAATGGGGTTTGGAAGGGTAGGCGGCTGCCTGACACAGTGACACACACCAGGCTGTATGTGTGTGCTGCTTTCATGTCCTCATGCCTCACCACCCACCAGCCCGCACCTACCCTCATCCAGTCCTGGTCCAATGGCGCTTCCCTCCTTATACATGCGTGTGTGTGTCATCATTCTTCATCGTCCGCTCTCCCACATCACCCCCATGGGTTCTGGTTTTTGGGTTGCAATGGTCGCTTTGGTTTCCGGAATGGACTACCCCCACGCACTCACCCACGCCTGCGTTCACGCACCCACCCACGCCCGCACCCACCCACGCCTGCATTCACGCACCCACCCACGCCCGCACTCACCCACGCCTGCATTCACGCACCCACCCACGCCCGCACCCGCCCACGCCTGCATTCACGCACCCACCCACGCCCGCACCCGCCCACGCCTGCATTCACGCACCCACCCACGCCCGCACCCGCCCACGCCTGCATTCACGCACCCACCCACGCCCGCACCCGCCCACGCCCGCAAACACGCCGCCGCCCACGCCCGCACCCGCCCACGCCCGCAAACACGCCGCCGCCCGCAGTGGAGTACGCGGTCACGGAGGCGCGGCAGCTGTGGTCGGCGGGCCTGGCGGCGTGGGCCAGCCAGCCCTGGAACCTGCTGGACGCGGCGCAGCTGGGGCTGATGTCGGCGGTCCTTGGCAGCCACTGGAGCTGCTGGGGCAGCCTCAACACGCTCAAGGCGCTCAGCCAGGTGCGTGCGTGCGTGCGCGATGGGGCGGGTTGCCGTCGTGGCTGGTGGGTAGCTGGTGGGTGGCTGGTGGGTAGCTGGTGGGTAGTTGGTGGGTGGCTGGGGTTGGGGGTTGGCTGGCTGGTGGGTAGCTGGGGTTGGGGGCTGGGGGCGACTGGGCTTGTGGGGTGTGTCTGATCTGTCTGCTGGCGGGGTCGCTGGAGGCGGCCTATCGGGGCTGGGCTGGGCTGGGCTGATTTGGGCTGAATTGGGTTGGGCTGATTTGGGTTGGGTTGGGCGGGGTAGATGAGGGTGTGTGTATGTTACAGCTATGGGGAGGCTTCTGCCCCGGGCCCGAAACACGGCCACTGCAGCCTACCAGCCTCTTTGGACTGGCGAGAGCGAGCGTGTGGGGGGGGGGGCGGCTGTGTGGCGGCTGGAGGGCGGGGGCTGCGGTGCTCGTGTGCTGCTGGGCGCAGGTAGGGACGTTGGATGCGGCAAGGGCATTGCTGGGAGGAAGGCGGTCTCGGCGCCTAGCGTGGTTACCGTTGTTGTTGCGGCCTCATTGTCTGCTTGCTTGCTGGCTGGCTTGCTCACACACACACATACCGGTATGCGTTGCGTCGCGTGCCCTGCTTGGCGTTCCTGTCTCTTCGCACGCACAAGTCTTTCATGGTACTCTCCCTTGTTTTCTCTAACACATACCGGTATACGCACGAACGCGCGCACGCATGCGCGCAGGTGCTGGTGCTGCTGCTGTTCTGGCGGCTGCTGTATTACGCACAGGGCCTGCGCCACCTTGGCACCTTTGTGCGGTGAGTAGTGGTGGGGGAGCGAGCGAGCGAGCGAGCGAGGGCGCGAGGGCGCGAGCGGGCAGCAAAACCGTACGGTATGTGTTTGGTCATTCTGGTCTGTCGCCCTCTATCTGCTGTGCAAGCTCCGCACGCCGCTGGCCCACCCCGCGCCCCCAAGTGACGCACCCGCACTAGCGAGCGTCCTCCCACCCGCACTGGCTTACTCGCTCTCCGCCCCTCCACCCCGCCCTCCATGCAAACCTTCCAACTACCCTACCTCATTGTTACGGCGCACGCACGTCCCAATCCCCCAAACCCCCTCCATCACCCACACACCCCTGCTCGCAGCATGGCCCTGTGGAAAACCCCCGCCCATTCACCCCCCACCCATTTCACCCCAACACACCCATCCACCCACACCCCTGCTCGCAGCATGGTCCTGGATGTGACCTACGACCTGCGCATGTTCTTCGTGTTCCTGGGGGTGGTGTACACCGGCTTCGGCCTGGCGCTCATGGTGGGTGGGAGAGAGGGTGTGGGGGGTGTGAGTGGCTGGGTGTGTGGGTTACTGGTAAACAGTCCCGGTGTGGGTGGGTGGGTGGGTGGGCGGATGGGTGTAAGCGAGTCGGTGTGGGTGTGAGTCAGTGAGTTTGCCCAACGCGACCGACCACTGGAAATGGCGCCGGGACCGGGGCGGGGATTTGGAAGGAGGAATTGGGAGGGGCAGTGAAGGCGCGTGGGCGACAAAGGGAGGGGCGGCGGGACGGATGGAGAGGCACCGGGGCGCAGGCATGGACGTGCGTGGGATGTGCACCAGACCAGAAAAGTGGAGGGACATCGGAGGCCTCGGGAGGGGGGGTGGTTAGCCATCCATGGGATGGTGTGCGTCAAATCGGGGGGGGGGGAGGTACGGCATTCACGTACAAGGGAGCGAGGGGCCCAGGCACGGACCCACGCTAGCCACCCCCGAACACCAGCCAACCCCCGCATACACGTTCCAGCCCTGCCAACTCCACCATCCCGCCCCCTAATTCCTCCGTGCCTTGGCACACACACACACACACACACACACACACACACCACACACACACACACTTTGATTTGCTTGTTTTCTCCTTGTGATCTCTAACACACACACACACCCCACACACACACACACACGTTTTGCATACACGGTCTGCGTTTGTCCCCCTTCCTCGTGTTTCCTAACACCCGCTGCACGCAGGTGGCCGCGCCCGCCTCCTTCGCCGGCAGCGACCCGGCCTCCGGCGAGCCGCTGGTGCTGGGCCGCGGTGCCGCGGTGTTCCTCAAGCTGTACGCCATGATGTACGGCGACTTCCAGGCCGAGCAGCTGATGGACCCAGGTGCGGTGCAGTGCGGTGACGTGCAGTGTGCGGTGCGGTGACGTGCGGTGCGGTGCGGTGCGGTGACGTGCGGTGCGGTGACGTGCGGTGACGTGCTGTGACGTGCGGTGCGGTGCTGTGACGTGCGGTGCGGTGCGGTGACGTGCGGTGCGGTGCTGTGACGTGTGGTGCGGTGCGGTGCGGTGCGGTGTGGTGACGTGCGGTGACGTGCGGTGCGGTGCGGTGCGGCGCGGTGTTATATACACATCGCATTCTGCTTGAGGACGTTCCCGGGGCGTATACCCGTATGTGCCTTCATGCTAACTTTTTACTCTGCAGTTGGGCGCATATAAACACGGTACTAATAAGTTGGATTTGATGGCTGATGTCCTCGGCACCCTCGCTCTACACACACACACACGCACACACACACACACACGCACACACACACACATAGTTCTCTCCCTTGTGATCTCTAACACACACACACACACACACGCACCCACGCACCCACGCACGCAGGCACGGACTCCGCGGGCCTGTCCTCGCTCACCGCCGCCATCACGGCGCTGTACATGCTGGTTGTCACCGTCATCCTGCTCAACATCCTCATCGCCATCGTGGGGGACGCCTACGACCGCGTGCGCGCCGACGAGGCCGCCAACGACGTGCGCAGCAAGGCCGCGCTCATCGTGGAGGTGTGTGTGTGTGGGGGGGGTGTTGTAGTAAACGGAAACGGAGAGAATCCCCCGCAATCGCTCGGAGTTACTTACGTATACCTGTGTGTGGTGTGTGTGTGGCGGGGGGATTGTTCATTCCAGAACCCAAAAGTAAACCCCCTTGGCGGGCGGTAGGGGCTGCGGTGGGTGGGCTGCGTGTGCTGCGGGGGTGAGGGGGCCGGGGGCGGTGTAAATACTGAGCCCATACGGTATAAACCAAGAAACGAAACTATGAGGTGGGCGAGCCAGCCACGTCTCACATCGTCCCACCCCAGCCACCTTCCTTAACCCTTCCCTCCTCTGCACTTCGCTCCATATCCTTGTCACCCACCCACCCACCAACCAACCCACCAACCCACCCTCTTCCCCCCTGCCCCCACCCTTAACCCGCCTGCTGTCCCGCCGCCGCCGCCGCCGCCGCCGCCATCCACCTATCTATCTATCTATCCAGGTTGACCACCTCATGCCCCAGTGGCTGCGGCGGCTGCGGGACGAGCAGCTGCTCAAGTGCGACGCGCTGCTGGTGCTGCAGGTGGGTTGGGTTGGGTTGGGTGGGTGCGTGTGTGTGAGTGTGTGTGTGTGTGTGTGTGTGTGTGCGTGTGTGTTAGAGATCACAAGGGAGTGTGTGTGTGGCTGGCTGGGTGGGTGGGCAGGCATGCGTGCGGGCGTGTGTGTACTGCTGGGAGGGTGTGTACCGGCTGCGTGTGTGCATGAACATGTGCGTACGTGTGAGGGCAGCACGGAATGTGCTAAATCCCCCCACCCCACGCACCCCCACGCACCACCACCACTCCCACTCCCACCACCACCACAGCGCGAGGACGAGGTGATCTCCGACAACACCCACGACTATCACCAGCAGTTCCACACGCACCGCAGCCACCACCACCGCCACCACCACCACCACCGCCACCACCCGGCCCAGCACCACCACCAGCCCTCGCGCCACAGCCGCCACAGCCGCCGGCATGACGACGACCGGCCCACCGCCTCAGCGCCGACCAGCAGCGATACGTGTGGTCAGCCGCAGCCGCAGCCGCAGCAGCAGCAGCAGGAGCGCACGCGGCCTCCGCCCAATGCCGGCGACTCGTTCAATCGGTCAAGCGCAGCCGCCGCCACGGACGCCGGTGGGGGCCGATACCGCGCCCACCGCCTTGACCGCCGCCGCCGTCGCCACGGCAGTAGCAGCAGCAGCACCAGCGTCAGTGCTGGTGGTGATCACAGCCGTGGTGGCGGCTGGCTCAGAGGCGACAGCAGTAGCAGCAGCGACGGCTTCCTCAGCAGTAGCGACCTGGACGACGGGGCTGTAGCAGGAGGCGGCGGCGGTGCGGCTGTAGCAGATGGCAGTAGCTCAGGCCGGCGGCTGGAGGCGTGGCTGCAGCACAGCGAGTCGGGGCGCTGGCCGGCCTACTCGGAGTGGCCGGGGGGTGACAGCAGCGCCGAGGGTTCGTGGCAGGGGCGGTACGGCACCCTCATGCGGGCGATCCAGGAGAGTACGGCAACGACGCGCTGGGCGGCCGTGACGGCGGCGGTGCGCAGCAAGCGGCAGTGGGTGGCGCTGCTTCGCAAGGCCGCCGCCGGCAGCGGCAGTAGCAGAGGCAGCGCCGGCAAGGCGGAAGGTTCGGCGCAGCCGCCGCCTCAGAAGCCGCCGGCTGTAGCAGCAGCGGGGACCGGCGCAGGAGGTGCTGCGGCGCCGGACGCACCAGGAGATGCAGCGGCGGCGGCGGCGGCCGCGTCAACGGCCGCCACCGCGGCTGCTGCTGCCGCGGCCGCTGCGGCGGCGGCCGTGTCGGAGATAAAGCAGCTGGTGACGGAGCTGCAGTCGCAGCTGCTGCTACAGCCGCCACGGCAGGAGCAGGAGGCGCAGCTACGGCCCAAGCCTAGCGCAGCGCCTGCAGGGGCACAGACGGATGAGCAACAGCAAACCAGCAGCTCCGAGCCTGCTGATGGGGAGGCTCCAAGCCGAGAGGAGGTGCAGGTGTTGTCACCTGCACTAGCAGTGGCCGCAGAGTTTGGTCAGGAACAGCATCAGATTCCGGTTCACTCGTCAATGAATGAAGTACTAGTGCAACAGCAGGGGCAGCCACAGCAAGAGGTACTGCTAAGAGAACTGGCAAGGGATTTGGGAGACCGGCTGAGTGGACTGGAGCAGGCGCTGGGGCGGAACGCGGCAGCCGGTGGGCAGCAATAGGGCAGGCGGGATGAGCATCCACAAGTGCCAGCAGAGGCGGCGTGCATAACTTATATGGATGTGCAGATGTTAGGCGTGGCTTTGGCGGTGTTTGCCTGGCTTAGCTAGTGCATGCTATAGGAGCTGCCCGTCAGAGTCATGTAGTGGAAACAGCGCTGAACATACTCTTGCGTCAGGCAGGCCATTCGTGCTCAAGTTAGTCTGGTGCAAGTGTTTGAGTGTGTGTTGTTTACTAGGAGCAGGGGGGGGGGGGCAGAAACATTAATTTGTGACCCCACCTTACAATACCTCCCGGACCCCCGTGGACGACGACCGACTCACTGTGTACTGTCGTACAACCCCTAAAACCCTCTAGTTTTTGTCGGGGCTTTGTAAACCAATGTCTTTCAGAGGTCTCTATTGTTTGGCGTAATGAGCGGACCGGTCAGCCCACTCCTTGCCAGGTCGTGTCTGTCCATCCATCCATCCATGGCACGAACCTACAGGTAGACCGGGGTATTATCGTATGCTTTGCAGTTTTTGGGCTGTAACTATCGTACTGGTGATGTATTACGCACGCGCTTCGGGCCACAGGTCCCCCGGGGGGTTATCCTGGTGGGGATAGGGGCGGGGGCCGTGTCGCCGCGGTTCACATATGCATGGCGCGTTTGCGCCCTGGGGGTGCATTTCCCCCTCCGACGGGAAAACCGGGGTATTATCGTATTAGGCCAAACACGTCATGTGCCGCCACCTGCCTGCTTCGCCCCGCGGTCCACATCATAATTGTATCTATTAAAGGCCCCTTGCAGCTATAGATCAGCTGATGTCGCCGCTGTAGCGAGGTTGGGACGGAAATGTCGCTCGACATGCTGGGATGCCGAAAGTCGAACGCTGCGCAGGATTGGCGAAGCTTGCAAGGCCGGACGCAACAACCGCACATTTGATCGTGTATAAAGGCAAATGATGTCGGTCGCAGCCCACGGACGCGAATGTTGGTATGTCTCGGTCATTGCATGTTTCCGAGTGAAGTCGCAAGAGTGCCCAAACTCCTCGTAGAGCTGCGTTAACTAGTGTTATAATGTAAACAAAAAGCTTGTACGCAGTATTAGGCGTTTCTATGGAGGTCAGTCATGGTCGGCGGTCCGACCGACATGCACACACATTTCTCGGTAGGGAGGGGTGCCGACCGAGTGCCCGCCCCCAAATCTGACCGCATAGGCTTCGCAGGTATGGTACATACATCTTAAGTCTGGGCGTACAGCCGTGAACTCCAAGAACCCAAAACGCACGGACCTTCATACGATAATACCCCGGATACAGGAATACCCCGGTCTACCTGTAACCCCCAGCCCACGTGTCTCCTACGGTCTCTTCGATCAACGGCATGTGTTAATCTTCTATGGTGCATATAGATGTCAGTACAATGTGTTGCACAGCTGTGCGCTCGATCACAACGGTTACCAACTTTAGACATGTCGGGACATGTCGGGACAAGTCGGCACACATGCTGGCCCCCACGAGCCGGTTACCACTCTCAATCATACAGAGTATATGCCCGCAATGCCCAGAAGTGCTTATAAGTGTTGCACGCAGGCTGTTGTCCCTGCTGGGAGGCGCTCAGACAATATCTTGTGATAGGCCGTGACAATACCGTTCCGGGCCCACGGGACGACGACCGACCCTCAACTTTGGGGGCCCATATCTTTGTAGTTTCTACCCTGATTGAAACTCTGAAAGCGGATTCTGAATGCTCTCGTTGAGCTCTTTCGATTAAGAAGGTGGGGTACTTTTCGGAAGGATTTGCCCCCCCCTGCTAGGAGTTGCAGCAATGCAGTTTATACCATCAATCTTGCAAATGCAGTTGCGCACAGAAGCAAGTTACAAGTGATCAACCCGGTCTCACCCGCTGGGGAGCCACCGACCAAAAATGAGGTGGCGAATTTTGCATTTTCCGGCTACATGTGCAACCTTGCCAGCGTGTTTAATGCACAGTCCGACTGTACAACACATGTCGTACGGGCCTTGCCGTGAGGGGGGTCGGCCGGGTCGCCTTGTCACCGGGGAGCTCTTCGTGAGCCCGGGGCCCCGGGCTTCTGCAGCCACCAAGTACCGTACCCACCATCCAGTACCGGTACCTCCCCTCCAGCATGTCAGCGCCACTGTACCTCCAGCCCCAACTTGCATCTGTCCCCCCCCCTGTCCTTCTCTGTGCCACGGTCCCTCGCGGCCCCGCCGCCCAGCACCCAGCCTCAGATGGCAGTAGCGATCCCCACCCGCCTCACGCCCGCCTTCTGCGCCTTCCGCCCACCTTTGACAGACTGCCCGAGAACTATCAGCGCCTGCCGCACCGCCCTGCCGCACATTGCAGCAAAAACTGATCTCAACGCAGTTATGCCCAGCGAAACTGGCAGAAAACACGCCGAAAACTCTGCTTCACCTAGGGCGCGGCCGCAGCCCCCTTCCCGAAGTCACAGCCATGTACCCTTCACACAGTTACGCTTCCTCACCTCCGGTTGTGTTGTTCGCGTGTTGCACTGCATTCGACTCGCCCGCCCCCCCCGTGCACCATCGGGCCCCTTCTTCTGCCTTGTCGGAGTTGTCGCGCCCTGTTTTTGCCCTTGCTTTGCACGCTGTCGCCCGGCCGTTGTCTTGCTGCACGCTGCTCGCACTACTCAACCCTCGAACTTGCGCTCATCCGTGGACGCCGGACGCCTGCCTTCAGGTGCGATGTTTTCCCGCTATCGCGCGCTGCGTGGCGTCGCATTGTCTGTGGTGGCAATGCCTGGCCGGGCGCCCGGAGTGTGAGGAAAAAAGCGAGGCAGCAAAACGCTCGCCAGCAACCGCGGCCAGCAACATCTGTCGGTACAGTTACAGCGCGCACATCAGCCTCTGGCCCTTTGTATGCCCTATGCATGAATGCCCCCTGCTGATGCTCGCTGCTATCTAGCAAACAAACTACGTCTGCACCACACGCACCACCGCCAGCGCGGGCCGCTGGCAGTACAGGCACTTGCCCAGCTGCCCCCGCCGCCGCAGCTCCGCCTCGCAGTCGCCGCACACGCAGCAGTGGATCACCTCCTTGTGCACGAACCCCATCACCGCCCGGGAGGACATGCACACGCAGCACTGACCGTCCAGCCCGCCCCTCTCCGACGACCCCGCCGCAGCACCTGCTACTGCTGCTGCTGCTGCTGCTGCTGCTGCTGCTGCTACTGCTGCCGGCACCGCCGTTGCTGCGCCGCCGCCAGCTGCTGCGGCGGCCCCCGCTGCCTCCGTTGTGCCAACAGCAGCGGTGCCGCCTCCGCCAGCAGCGCCTGCTGCTGCTGCCCCGGCCCCAGCCCCAGCCCCCGCCGCCACCTCTGGCTGTTGCTGCTGCTGCTGCTGCGGCCACATGTGCGGCTGTAGCACGTCCCCGGGCAGGCGGCGGAACGCGACCAGGCTCACGACCAGGTCCTCGCAGCAGAAGGCGCAGAGTGCCAGCAGCGTCAGGAACGCAACCGTGTGGCGCCCCCCGCCGCCGCCGCCGCCGCCGCCGCCGCCATCATCCGTCCACTCGCGCCAGCACGCCCGCGCCACCGGCAGCACGACGAAGGCCAGCAGCCCGTGCACGGCGCTGGGCTCAAAGCCGTGCTGCGCCTGCCACCAGCGGCCGAAAGCCTGCGCCGCCGGCGGTGGGCCCGTAACCGCCACCATGGGCGGCAGCTGGCTCAGGGCGGCCGTAAAGAGGTGGCGGGCGAGCGGCCGACAGCACACAAACGCCAGGATAGACAGGAACATGGCGGCTGCCACCGCACCCAGCGCCGAGGCGAAGGCCGTGAGCCTGCGCAGCAGCGGCCGCGACAGCAGGCGGCGGCCCACTGGGCCCGCGGCTGCTGCTGCTGCTGCTGCTGCTGTGACATCTGCTGTGTCGCTGGCGTCGTCGTGTCGATGATGAGCGGCCGTTGCGCCGCTGCTGCTACTGCTGCTGCTGCTACTGCGGTCGGGGCTGCCAGACCCTGCTGCTGCTGCTGCACATTGCTGCGCCGCGGCTGCGCCTTCGAGATCCCCCCTTCCATCAGAGCAGGTATCAGGTCCGACGACCACCGGGTCTGACTGCCGTGCCTGCGTCCCGCCCTCCGCCGGGCCCGCGCTGCTCGTACCGCTGCCGCCCCACCACCCCCAGCCGCCGCCGGCCGACGTCCGAGGAAGAGCAGCTGGCGCCTTGGCCGCTGCGCTGCTGCTGCTGCTGCTGCTGCTGGGCCGGCCGCCGTGCCTGTTGCTGCTGCTGAGAGCACCCTCCCGCCCACCACCACCACCACCACCACCAGTAATCAGCAGCAGAAAGAACAGCAGCAGCACGGCGCTAATCACCACGCGCGCAGTCTGCGGCCCATCATGCGCCTGCGCACCGCCACCGGCACCAGCCGCCGCCGTCCCGGCAGCGGCGGCGGCGGCGCCACGAGCCCCAGCAGCTGGTGGTGTCGCCGCCATCGGACGAGGGTCCGGCAGCTCGCCGCCGCCGCTCGCCGCCGCTGCCGCGTCCGCGGCACCAGCCCCTGCCCAGGCAGACCGGCCGCTGGCTGCCGCCGCCGCCGCCGCCGCCGGCGGCACCACCACCGGCGGCGTCACTATCACCACCGGCGCCTTGAGGGCGGCCGCGACGCGGTGCCAGTTCCTGGCGGTGGCCAGCTCCACCATCCAGTCCTCCACCGGCGCCCCGTAACTGCAGGAGCGGCGGCAGCAGCAGCAGCAACAGCAGCAGCAGCCCACATCAGCAGCAGCAGGAGCAGCAGCAGCACCCCTCATACAGCCACAAAGCCATACATGTGCTCTGCAAACTACATCCCATCACGCACACAGCCTCCGGCTTCACATCAAGAGAGCCGTACTGCGCACAGGCTCAAGCACGCCTACATGCGCCTCCCGCTCACACACCCCTCGCGCCCGCCCTCCACCCTCCACACCACGAGCTGCCCCCCCCCCCCCCCACACGCACACACCACCACCACCTCCTCGCGTTTCCTTGTTTGTTCACTGGCTACGGGGCACCTGCCCCACCCGCCCGCCCACCCATCCTGCACGCACACACACACACACACACACACACACACACACACACACACACACACACACACACACACACATACACACACACACACACACACACGCACACACACACACACACACACACGCACGCACCTCCGCAGCAGCGTCACCATGTCCGACCGGCCAAGCCAGAACAGGCTGCTGCGCCCCACCACCGTGCCCAGCGGGCTGCTGCTGCTGCTGCCGTTGCCCTGCTGGTCGCGCGCGCCCGCCGCGTCCGCGCCGGCGTCCAGCAGCCGCTGCAGCGGCAGCAGCAGCAGCGGCAGTAGCAGTAGCAGCACAGCCGGCGTTTGGGCAGTTGGCAGCTGTGATGCGTGCAAGGGGATGCTGGGGATGCAGATTGGCGTTTTGGCATGTTCGTAGCCAGTAGTGTTTCGCCGTGGCCGAGACGTGCACTGGCCGAAGTTCCCACGCTGCTTGGCGGGTCGGTGACAACACGGTGCATGCAACGGCGCGATGCCAACCTCCGCCGCGCGCTCGCGTCTTGTCTTGTTGCCTCCTTCACACCCTCTAGGCCTCTACCGTCTCCTATCCTCCTGCCCTCCTGCCCTCCCTCCCGCCATTATCCTATCATGCGGAGTTCCCTGCGCACCCCCCCCCCCACACACACACGCCCGCACGCCCGCACGCCCACACGCCCGCACCTGCAGCATGGGCAGCGACTCCATGGCGATGGCCGCGAATATGGCGGCCGGCGTGCCGGCGTGCACGTCCAGCCGCGGGTGACCCAGCAGCAGCTCCAGAGCGTCCCGGCCGCGGCGCTTGACGGCCTTGTACAGCGGCGTGCGGCCGCGCGCGTTGGGCGCGTTCACGTCCGTGGCGGGGTGCTCCAGCAGCGCCTGTGTGTGTGTGCGTGTGTGTGTGTGCGTGTCGTTTGCCGTGTGTCCTACGTGCGTGTCGTTTGTCGTACGTGTGTGTCGTGCATCAGGTGCATGGGCGTGTGCATGGGCGTGTGTGGGCAGGCGGGCTGGCGTGTGGGAGGGTTAGTGCGGACCGCTGTATATATGCCTGTGGCTGGGTCCTTGCTCGGCTGTGCCGCTCCTTCCCACTCCCAACCCCAAACCACATTTCGCCCCCCCCTCTCTGTGTGTGTGGGTGCTGGCACTTCAGGTTCTTTATACAGACACAAGATTTGCCCAAGGCTATCTCACCTCGCGCGAAACCCTTACGGTGGGATTTCCACGGGCCTATGAAGTTCTTCTTCTTACGAAACGTTGATTGACGGCGCTATGTGGGGCTATCCAGCAACTTCAACATCGGCAGCACCCCGTGTAAGGCGCTCGCCCCGTGTGAGGCTATCCCGACGCACGCCTCATCCCACCACCTCCATGAAGATGATGCGCCCACCCACCCACCCACCCACCAGCAGCAGTGCCACGCGCGCCGCGGAGGTTTGGCCCCCGCCGCCGCTGCCGTCGCCGCCCGCGTCCACCGCAATGTGCAGCGCGGTGTCGCCAGGCCTTGTGCGGCCCAGGTCAGCCGGGATGAGCTCGGCCGGCGCAGGCGCAGCTACAGCAGCAGTGCCGCCGCCATCGGCCCCACTACCACCACCGCCACCACCACCCCCACCTCCGCCCCTGCCGCCGCTACCGCCACCAGTGGCAGAGCCCGAGCCCGAGCCGGAGCCGGAGGCCAGCACCGCTGTGTGCACCGGGCGCGGCGGCGGCGGCGGCGGGCAGGTGGTGCCGGTCTTGGCTTGCAGCCGCCGGTTGGGGTCCGCACCCGCCGCCAGCAGCTTGGAAGCCGCCAGCGCAGCGCCGTGGGTGCCCAGCGCCGCCGCCAGCTGCAGCGGCGTGAGGTCGTACTTGTGCGGCAGCCCCACGGGCTTGTTGGGGTCGGCTTTGGCTGCCAGCAGCGCCTGCAACATGTCCACGTCGTCTGCGAGCAGCGCGAAGCCCAGCGGCGTGCACTTGCAGCCGCGCGGCAGCGGTCCCACATCCTCCTTGAACAGCAGGCGCTTGTCGGGGTTGGCGCCCGCACGGATGCTGGCTTCAACACTTCGCGCGCCGCCGCGTAGGTCTGAAGGGGTGAAGGATACCTGTGCTGCGACAGTAAGGGGCAAGCTGGGCTCAGGTTTGGGAGCAAACCGCGCCCGGCTAGGATAGTACGCGCATGCACAGCGGGCGTGTGCGCTGCAGCGCCCGTAGCCTGTCGCCCCCTGTGTCTGTTGGTGCGCTAGCGCTGTGCTAGGAACCCCCGCTGTTTCCCCGTTGCGCACCGCATTTCCCATGAGCTTCAGAAGTTGTGCGCGCCCCGAGGCCCGGGGGCACTAGACAAGCGCAGAGTATGCGCGGGCAGGCGCGGGCCCAGTCCGCCTAACTGTAGGGTTTGTACGCGAGTGTGGGAGAGACATCCATCGCTTTTTGGTTCGGTTGTGCTGCGACCACGCTATAACCAAGGCTGTGAATCGGCTTGCGTTGCACCTGGTTGCACGCAGTCCTGAACGGAGCTATCGAAGCGAAGTAAATTGTATGTTAACGCGAGTCTCACCGTTGCCTATGCTTACAGAACAGTATTTAATGATCAATGCTTCTTGACCCGGACCACAGTGGTCTTCCGCGCATCTGCCTGAAGCTGCCATCGCGCTCTCGCGACCAGCCGCCCCTCCCTGCAGTTCCAATGCATCAACTTGGGCTAACTCATGCAAATCGTCTATGAAAAGCAGGGTTAGGTTCTCGCTTGCGGACCAGACCAAGCACCAAGCTTCAAAGAGCGAGCGCACAAAGGCGCTTTTTTCTCATTAAGCAAACAAACATAGTTTGATGGCGCTTCTATAGTACTTCAAGGACAGGCAACTGGCTTCGCTGAAAAAGAGGAAGGACTGAGTGCTGCTTTCGCTTCTTTTGTGCCTACATGTGACCGCCGGTGTGAGGAGGCGCCCTGAAGGCATGGGTAACAAGGTGGGTGGTGGCAAGTGTGAGACCAAGCGACGGTGTTGACTGTAAGAGCGAACTGCAGCGGGCATGTCTTCTCTCTGCTCCCAAACCTGAGCCCAGCTTGTCCCTTACTGTCGCAGCACAGGTATCCGTTACCCCTTCAGACCTACGCGGCGGCGCGCGAAGTGTTGAAGCCAGCATCCGTGCGGGCGCCAACCCCGACAAGCGCCTGCTGTTCAAGGAGGATGTGGGACCGCTGCCGCGCGGCTGCAAGTGCACGCCGCTGGGCTTCGCGCTGCTCGCAGACGACGTGGACATGCTGCAGGCGCTGCTGGCAGCCAAAGCCGACCCCAACAAGCCCGTGGGGCTGCCACACGAGTACGACCTCACACCGCTGCAGCTGGCGGCGGCGCTTTGCCGGCCCGGCGCCGTGAGCCAGCTGTTGGCGGCGGGTGCGGACCCGTCGGCCACGCTGGTGAAACGCAGCTCCTCCAAACCAATCCGCCCCCCAGACGGCCGCCCGTCCGACTACGGTGACCAACAGGTGAGCAGTTCGCGGTTGTGGCTCCTTGCAAGGCTACCAAGGACATGGCGTTCTTGGGGGGCGGGGGCGTTAGTTCGGGATGGGACCTGCTGACCTCCACACATACACACACACACATACACATGCACATGCCCTTACCCCGTCCGACTTGGCCCTCCCCGACCCCTGCCTAAACAGGCCGCTGCCACTGCAGCTGTACTCGCCGCCGCCACCGCCACCAGCTCTAACCGCGCCCGCAGCCAGCAGCAGCACAACCAACACCAACACCAACACCACAACCCGCCGCCGCCCGACCCGCACGGCGGCGGGCTGCAGGCGCCCCCCCTGATCGACGCCAACCTGGGGTCGGCGGCCGAGGGCGACACGCCGCTCCACACCGCCGTGCGCCAGGCGCTGGAGCCCGACCTGGTGCCGCTGGTGCTGCGGCAGGTCGCCGAGCGCGGGCTGGTCAGCCGAGCCGACGTGCAGGAGGCGGTGGGCGAGCTGGCGCGGCAGCGGCTGGGCGGCGCCTTTGCGGCGCTGGAAGCGCTGCTGGACGCCTCGGGTGCTGCTACTGCCACTGCTACTGCCGGTGCTACTGCCGGTGCTGCCGGGCCTGGCAGCAGTAGCAACAGCGGACACAGCAGTGGTGGCGGTGGCGGCGCCAGCAGCCGCGACTCCCAGCACCACCAGCAGCAGCAGCAGCAGCAGCAGCACCGCCGGCAGCCGCCGTCGGCGGTGCACAAGGCCAACGCCGCGGGCGCCACGCCGCTGGGGCTGGCGCTGGCGGAGCCGCAGGACTCGGCGCGCAACTGCGTGGCGCTGCTGGCGTCGCACCCCGCGCTCGACCTCGTCGGAACGGACGTGGTGCTGCGCGCGGTGGGGCAGCGATCGCGGCTGCCGCACGCGCACCTGCTCCTGGCGGCCGTGCAGGAGCGCGCAGGAGCGGCGGCGGCGGCGGCCGCGGGCGGCGGCGGCGCCGGCGGCGTGGCGGCGGCGGCGCAGCGGCTGCTGGCGGCGGCGCTCAGCCTGTACTGCGGGGACCGCGAGCTGGTGCAGTCGCAGACGCTGGAGCAGGCGCGGATGGCGCTGTCGGTGGCGCGGTCCTCCGCGCGCATGGCCGCGGACCGGGGCTGGGCGGGCGGGCGGCGGCCGCGGCTGCAGCAGCTGCAGCTGCAGCTACAGCTGCAGGTGCGGAGCACGGTGGCGCCGCAGCCGCCTGCGCCACAGCCTGCACCGCAGGGGCCTGCTGCTAGTGGGGCTGGACAGTCGCCGCAGCGGCAGGCACAGCCGGCGCAGGCGCCGCAGTCACCGCAGCAGCCTGCGGCCGCGGCCGCGGATGGTAGCAGCACCCCGCAGCCCTCACCGGCAACTCTAGCAGCAGCAGCCGCAGCAGCAGCAGCAGCTGGGGAGGCAGCCGTGGCGACGGCAGCCGCGCAGCCCTCCCAGCAGCCAGCGGCGCAGGGTGACGACGGAGGCAGCCGGCAGCTGCCGCCGTTGCCGCCGTTGCCGCCGCCGCCGCCGGGGGCGGTGGCGGTCCGGCTCTTGCGGAAGACGCTCGTGATGGCGGGCGTGGGGCTGTTGGCGCGCGGCCTTCTGGGGCGGAGGTCGACACTGCGGGTGGCGCTCGTGATGGCGACTGCCGGCGTGCTGACGGACGGGCTGTGGAGGGGTGGAGGTGATGTTGGGGGGCAGCGGGACGCGGCGGGGCGGCAGCGGGCGGTGGGGCGGCAACGGCAGGGAGCGGGCCCAGGGGCAACAGGGGCAGGGGCAGCGGCAGCGGCTGCTGATGGAGGCGACGCGGGGGGCCTCGGCGGAGAGTGCTGCGTGTGCATGAGCACGAAGGCGGTGCTGGGGTTTGTGCACGGCGGTGTGGTGCACAACTGCATCTGCGCGAGCTGCATGAGGGAGATGGAGCAGCGGTACGGCAGCGGCGCCGGCAGCAGGAGCCGGCGGTGCCCCATCTGTAAAGCGCACGCGCAGGCGGTGGTGCGGGTGGTGAGCACCTGATCCACATCACTGGAGCGGTGTAGCAGGCAGGCAGCCAGCCAGGTGGTGGTGGGAGCTGGCTCTATCTAGGGGCGGTGATCTGGACCGTGGTGATCGATTGAGAGGCTCTTTATTGTACTGTTTGAATGAGTCGCGTGAGCTGTCGCTGTTGCAGTGTCGGCTCGGGACATTCCCGAGTATCATATGCGACGGTGCCGGTGGCGGTGCATCTTGCAGCGCCAGTCCCCGACCGAGCCTCTCGCCCCCGTTTGACTGGACTAGCTTCACACTGCGGGTGGACCCCCCCTGCCGAAACCGAAACCCCGCGGCCCCAATCCCCGCTAACCCGGCGCCGCCCGCCTTGTTCCTTCGGCCGCATCCGCGCCGCCTCCCGTTGGGTTTGTAGGCTGACCGGGCTCTGTACACTGCAAATTGACGCTCAGGTGCAGCTCATGTGAACGCTCCCGAGCCGGTACGGACATCACCCTTCAAATCTTGGCGGATTTCTTCAGAAGACGCCGCAAGCTCCTCCAGCGTCGTAACGCAGCTTCCATGCACATCTCACATCATTCAAGCCAGTTACTCCGCTGAAAGGGCCGTCTGCGTGAGCTGGCAAGGACATGTCCCTGGGATTTCCCGGGGATGGCCCCGCACATCCAGACATGAGAGCAAGACTGACGGCCATACGAGGCGCGGGCACGCACGAAAGAGCGTTTGTTGTGTGATATATGTTGTCAAAAGCAGCAAGGCGGAGTGTGGAATACGGTTGGGGCATGTTGCGGGTTGGCTCTTGGGTTGGGTCAGAGGGTGTCCGTGAATGGAGTCCTCTGTGTCCCTAAGTCTTGTAACAGATCCCAACGTGGCACGGCGCAACAGAGCTCAGTAAGAGGTGTCGATTGGCACCACTTTGACATTGAACGGTCGGGTATAAGTGTATAACATCCTCTACGGGACGGTTTTGTCCACGACGGGTCGGTCGGTCGGTCCGTGGTGGGCCCCGGGGGATTTCTAGGCATAGGGTCTGGCATTTTCTCTTTACCCCCCCCCCCCCGCTACGTTGCCTCTGCGAGTCTGCGTCCCCACCAAGACATCTTACATCTTGTTGGAAGTCGGTCAGAACTTAGAGTGACCGAGAGCGTGTCAAACCCCATGCCGTGGGACACGCAACCAGCGGACTATAAGCCAGCATGGCATCCCATGTTCCCAAGTAGTGGGAATACCGTATAACGTGTAACGTGCGAAGCAGTCTAACTGTTAGCCAACCCTACTCCGACTTGGCTACAAGTCGACCATCACTCAACACATCTTACCGGCCCCCGGTTCCCCCGCCCCCCCCCCCCCGCCCTTGCCGCACGTGGTGCCCTGGAACTACCCCTATCCTGCCCTATCCACAGCACGACCTAGCCACAACTCTATACCCATCAATACCCCTACGCATGTTCACGCCTGCACACTCTCAGTGCAGCAAAGGAATGGAGCACTCGCCAGGACGACAATGGATCGCTCTTCATGCCTAAGCGTTCAATGGCGCTCCGCACGCAATGGCGTTCCTCACGGCTCGCAATGACAGTTCAGCAAAGGGACTAAAATGCCGTCACACCTTCTCGGGTCACACCAATAGCCTAGCTGTGGCTGCACACACTTTCATGCTTGAATGCCGTCGTGCTCGAAGGAGCACAGGAACCATGGTCTGACATGTCTGCAACAGACAGCATCCGATGCAAGATGCGCGGTTCGTTCCAAGCTTGCCGTTTGTTCCCAGTACAAGTGCGTTAGCGCCATTCAAACACTATCCCACCAATGGATGCGATTGCTGTCTGGATACCTAGTCAAGTCCTTTCAACACCGCGCCGACGCGCAGCACAAACTCCTGCTGTTGCTGCTTGCCCCTAAGCAGGCAAAACATTTTTTGTGTGAGGCCTCCATAACTTCATCGCCACAGCATTAATCTATCAAATGCGACGACTTTCAAGGCTGCCGTGGCACCAGCGTCAGATCAAGGCGCGCCCGGCCGCCGTGGCCATGGCCGCGACCGCCAGTGCCAGCCGCCGCCGCCGCCGCCTGCTGCATAGCCGCCGCCGCCGCCGCCGCATCCCGCCGCTCCTCCTCCGTGGCGTGGGCCATGGCGCTCCTGTGGGAACCACCAGTTGCCATGGGTGTGGTTCGGCGAAAAGCGAAAAAACGTTTCAAGCCATGAAAACTTAGCCTGCTGGCACAGCTGCTGGGACTAGCATCTACCCATCCTCCACAATGACCGCGGGGCCACTTCGCCTCTAGCTAGCAACGTATCGACGACCGCAAGCCGATGGTGTCACGTGATTCATTGCAAACAAAGCGATCTCCCCTCCCCTCCCCTCCCCTCCCCTCCCCTCCCCTCCCCTCCCCTCCCCTCCCCTCCCCTCCCCTCCCCTCCCCTCCCCTCCCCTCCCCTCCCCTCCCCTCCCCTCCCCTCCCCTCCCCTCCCCTCCCACCTGTACATGCCCGCCATCAGGGCGGTCATGGAGCCGCCGCTGTGCCCGCCGCCGCCAAGGTCCACGCTGCTGTCCTCGCTGCGGACCGACATGCCGCTGGGCTGCGGCGCCAGCGGGTGGTGCGGCTGCTGCTGGCGCGCCTTGCCGCCGCGGCCACCTGCGGCTGCGGCTGTGGTTGCGGCTGGGGCTGCCCCCGCAGCCACCATAGACATCTCCAGGCTGGTCGCACCCGACATGAACGCACTGGACGCGCCCAGGCCCTGCAGATGCGGCTGAGGCGGCGGCTGCGGGTGCTGCAGAGGAGCGGGCGGCGACGGAGAGCCGGCGCTGCCGCTGGCGCCGCCTGACGGCGGCGCGGCGGAGATGTGGCGCTTGGAGATGTGGCCCACGGCGGCGGCGGCGGCGGCCGCGGTGACGGAGGCGGTGGGCGAGGCGACTGAGGTGGCGGAGGGCGAGCGGGCGGTGCCGGACAGGGCGCTGACCTCCGCCGCCATGTGGCCCGGCAGGCTGGGCGGCGCACCGGCACGCCTGTGCGTTGCGGGGCGGGGAGAGCGAGACGAGAGCGAGATGAGGTCAGGTGAGGACTCAGGACTCAAGAGAAAGCAATGAGAGGGAGGCGCGTAATCAGGAGTAGGGCAGACTGCTGTGCAGAGATCCCGGAGTCATGCATTGCGGTACCGCAGTGCAACGTGACAGTGCAAGCCACCACCACCATTATGTTTGCATGTGCCTCGTGTCCCTGCGCCTGTCGCACTCACTTGGCAGTGCCGCTAGGCTGGCTGGCGCCCCATGCCGTGACCGAGGCGCCGAGCTCGCGGGAGCGCTTGTCTGGCGTGGGCGACGGCAGCTGCTGGGCAGCTCCTGCTGCTGCAGCAGCACCCGCCCCGCCGCCTGCGCCGGCGCCTGCGCCGCGGCCGATGCGCGCGAAGGCGGCGGCCGCCGCCGCGCCCGTGTACTGCTGCTGCGACTGGCCCGGGGGCTGTCCCTTGCCGCCCGCGCCGGCGGACGGGTATGCGCCGGGGATGTGCTTGGCAATGCGGCTGAAGAAGCCACCGCCGCCGGCCGCCGCGGGCGCCGCCGCCGGCTTTTTCGCGAGCATGGCCTCCCTGTTTTTGGAGGAAGTGGTGGCGGTGTGCGAATCCGCGATGCGGTGGTGGTTGACTGGTGCAGTGGTGTGCAACTGGCGAACTGGTCAGCTCAAGTCAGGCGGGCGCGCAGCGCAACGCCAGCAGCCTGGGCCGCGTCTAAAGCCTATAGCTATGAACTGCAAAGGCCCTTTTCCCGCAGTGTCCCCACCCTGCCCACCCCGCCCTGCCCACCCTGCCCACCCACCCTGCCCACCCTGCCCACCCTGCCCACCCAACCGCCCACCCACCCCGCCCTGCCCACCCTGCTCACCCTGCCCACCCACCCTGCCCACCCACCCTGCCCACCTGGCCTTGAGCTGCAGGTTGAGGGCGCGGGCGATGAGTGCGGTCTGGCGCGGGAACACGCCGGCCTTGATGGCGCGCTTGAGCACGTCCTGTTTGGGGGAGGGAGGAAGGGGGGAGCGCGTGGGTTGGGTTGGGTGGGTAGGTGGGTGGGCGGGTGGTAAGGACCAGCCCAAACCAAGCACCCCTTCCCCCCAAGAAATCCGCACGCAGGCCCCATCCCCTTCCCCCGCACCCGCACACCCACACCCGCACCCGCACACCCACACCCACACACCCGCACACCCACACACCCACACACCCGCACACCCGCACCTTGGGGCAGTGGCTGCCCACGGGCGTGATGAGTGCGTACAGCGGCAGCACGTACAGGCAGCTGTGCACCAGGATGAGCACGTCCGCTGCCAGCAGCGCCGCCACCGCGCCAAGGGGCACGCCGCTGAACACCCACTTGTTGGTGTAGCCCTGTGGGTTGCGGGCGGGGCGTGTGGTGGTAGGGGTGGGGTGTGGTGGTAAGGGTGTGTGGGGGTAGGGGCGTGTAGGGGGTAAGGGCGTGGTGGTAGGGATGGGTGTGGGGGCGTGGTAGGGGTGGGTGTGGGTGCGGGGGCGGGGGCGTGTGAGTGCGTGTGAAGTTGAGGAACGCGGGTAGACGTGTGCGTGTAAGGGGCGTGGGTGGTTGGGGTGCGTGTGCGTGTGGGTGCGTGGGTGGTTGGGGTGCGTGCACGTGTGGGTTTGAGGAGCGCAGGTGGTGGAGCAGGAGGGACGTTTGGTGGTGGATGTGGAACCTCCCTCCCTCCCTCCCTCCCTCCCTCCCTCCCTCCCTCCCTCCCTCCCTCCCTCCCTCCCTCCCTCCCTCCCTCCCTCCCTCCCTCCCTCACCGCGATGAGGCTGAAGATGAGCAGCGCAATGGACAGGCTGTTCTCGTAGTAGGCCCAGTTGAAAAGGTAGGCGATGACCTTGGGGTTGCGGAACCAGAAGAACGAGGACGCGTCGCGCTTCTGCGGGTGAGTGTGTGTGTGTGTGTGTGGGTAATTCATTTCAGGTACCAAAGCGACCGGGTGGGAGCGGGAGTGGGGGTGGAGCGCATCACAATGGGTGGCGTGGGCTGTCAGGCTGGCCACTAATCATCAGGTGGCCACATGACACTACTCGTGTGGTGACATGACACGACACGCACACGAGAGACGAAGTGGGGTGGGAAGGTGCGGTGCGTCTCGCCACACGTGTACGGTGAAGCCTGGGCACTAAGGCACCATCGCGGCCCATGCAGACAAGACACACGCGCACAAACACAAGTCCATATCATCATTCACACTGCTTGCCACCCCCTCGACACGGCGACACCCCAACCCACAGCCCACCACGCCGGCCACACGCACGCGAGACACACGCATCACTCCCAAGCAACCCCCCACCCCCCAGGGCCCCGCACCCCAGTTCGGGTTCTCTTGGCCGTTTCGCTTCTGGTTTCTGGAATGAACTACCCACCTCGAAGCCCGAGTACATCTGGATGGTCCGGCGCATGCGGTCCTCCTCGGCACGCTTGGCCGCCTTGCGCGCCGCCTCGCGCGCCCTGCCCCGCTCGCTCATCTCCCCGACGCCGCCGCCCGCGCCCTTGCCGCTGCTGCCGCATCCCTCACCACCGCCGTCGCCCGCCCCGCTGCCGCTGCGGCTGCCGCCGTCGCCGCCGAGCAGCGCCAGCTTTGCGGCCACCCGGCTGGTGGCGTCGCCCACCGCTGCCATCGCCTTGTCCACCCCCTGCTCCACTTGGTGAACCAGGCCCGCCACGGGCGCGGGCAGGGGCGCGACACGACCGCCGCCGCGGCCGCCGCCGGCGCCGCCGCCGCCGCCGGCCGTGGCCCAGGGCTTGGGCAGGCAGGGCGGCCAGCAGGCGTCCCCGTCCTCGCTCTCCGAGTCCGAGTCGGCGTGGTGGGAGTGCGAGTGGGCGTGCGAGTGGGGGTGGTTGTGGCTGTGGCTGTGGGGGTGGGGGTGGGGGTGGTGCCCGGGCAGCGCGTGAGATGCCTGCTCCTGGTGCTGCTGGCGGCCGGGCACGGCCAAGCCGCGCCAGCCGCCGCCGCCGCCGCCGCCGCCGCCGCTGACGGCGCCCGCGCCTGCACCTGCACCGGCGCCGGCGGCCCGGTCGCGGGGCGAGAGGGCAGAGCGCACGCCGGCGCCGGCGGGGACCAACACATCGGCGCCACTCACACCGCCGCCACCGGCGCCAGCGCCAGCAGCGGCGCCGGCAGCGCCGTCGACGCCGCCGCTGTTGCCCTCGCACACGGCATGCGCGTCGTGTGGGTGGTGCGGGTGGTGGTGGTGGTGGGAGGGCAGCTCGTGATGCTCGCCGCTGACGCTGACGGCGTGCATGCCGTCGTCGTTGTCATGCTGCCACCGCTGCTGCTGCCGCCGCTGGGTGTCGCTGTGCTGCGCCAGCTGAGGGCTATCGTGTGGCGCTTGTTGCTGGGGTGGCAGGGGGTGGCGGCGGAAGAGGTGCTGGAAGGCGGGGGGGAGGTGGTGGGGCTGCAGGGCGGCGGAGGAGGCGGTGGGCGGGCCGCCGCCGTGGGAGGTGCGGTGCTCGCCGTCATACTCCTCCCCGGGATGGGAGGGCACGGTGATGAGCTCAGGAATGGCGCTGCCGTCGCTCAGCAGCTGCGCCTGCGCCTGCGCCTGCTGGGGCGGCGCCGTCGCCCCCGCAGCAACAGCCCAGCGGCTGGCGCCGTCGCCTGAGGCGGGTAGCGGCAGCTGCAACGGCGGCGGCGCGGGCGCGGGCGGCAGCGGCGCGGCAGGCGGCGGCGGGGGCAGCACCGCCGCCGCCGCGCGCACGTCCTGCCGCCGCCGGCGTGGCCGCTCCTCGGCGCCCTCCGCTACCGGCCCGGCTGCTGCTGCTGGCGGCGGCGGCGGCGGCGGCGCCGCCGCCGCCGCCTCCGACTCCTGGCGGGACAGGCGCTGAGACGTCTGCCTCGAGGGCGCTGCGGGGCCGCCGTCCTCGCCAGGCTGCGGCTGCGGCTGCACCATGGAGGACAGCGACATGGCGCTGCCGAACGCCGCCCGCATGCCGCCGCCGCCGCCGCCGCCGCCGCCACTCACAGCTAGGGAGGCCTTGCGAGAAGGCGGGCCGTCGCCTAGGTCGCTTTCGCCAGCAGTGGCAGTAGCAGTAGCAGCACCGGCAGTAGCAACAGCGGCGCCGCCCGTCGCAGCCACGGCCGCATCATGATGATCAGCAGCCGCAGCAGCCGCAGCGCCTGCGGCGGTGACGGCTGCGGCGTCCGCGCCCATGGCCGCCAGAGTGACCTCCATACCCGGTTCCTCCGCAGCCCCGTCCGCAGCAGGCGCTGTTGCCCCACCACCGCCGCCGCCAGCAGAGCCGGCAGCGGCGACGGCGACGGCGGCAGCGGCCTGCAGCTCGCCACTGCCGCCCACGGACGCCGCCGCCCGCACGCCACTGCCGCTGCTGCCGCTACTGCCGCTGAGGTCCTGCGGCTGTAGCAGTGCCGCGCCCCCACCGGCGCCTGGCCGGATCGTGCCGCCCAGCGCCGGGTGCGTGGAGAACACTGAGGTGAGGCCGGAGGGCTCGGGCGGCAGTAGCAGGGAGGACGAGGCCATGGGCAAGGGCGCCTCCAGCGTGCCCGCCTCGTCGATGGTCGTGAGCGGCTGTAGCAGGGCCTGGCCGTTGGAGGAGGTGGAGGCGACGGCGCGGCCTGGGCCAAAGGCAGCAGTAGCGATAGCGCTAACGAAACCGCCAGAGGCGCTGTTGCTGCTGCTGCTGCTGCTGCTGCTGCTGGAGGACTGCGGCCGCTGCAGCGCCGGCGGCTGGCCTGAGGCGGACGTGGAAGCCACGCTGCCGGGTCGGGAGGGCGGCCCGCGCGCCACCTCCGCCTCCGCCTGCTCAATCCACTCGCTGTGACTGGAGGCAGCCGAGCCCGACCGCCGCGCGCCCGCAGCCGCCGCCGTGCTGCTGGCAGCACCTACAGCAGCAGGGGCGGCGCCCGCCGCCGCCGCCGCTGCTCCCGCCGCCGCCGCCGCGGCGGCGCCCACAGAACGCGACATCAGGTGCGGCGTCGGCGGCGGCTCCGAGTCCTGGCGGCCGGCGGCGCCCAGTGCCAGCCCGGCGGCCGCGTTGCCGGCGGGCGCGAGCGTGAACGGAGGCCCGCCGCCGCCGCCGCCGGTGCCCGCTGCGTCGGAGCCGGGTGCGGGCAGCAGCGGCGCCAGGGAGTCGTACACGCTGGTCAGGTCCACGCCGGAAGGCCCCGAGAGGGCGGCGGCGGCGCCGCCGCCGCCTCCGTTGGCTCCTTCGGCTGGGTGCATCTGGAACACTGCGAAGGCGGATGCAGCGGTGGCGGAAGCCGCAGCCGCAGCCAGCGGCAGAGGCGACGCTGATAGAGGAGGCGAAGGCGGGGGCGGCAGGAGCAGCATGAGGTTGTCGCCGCCATCGCCGTCGCCCTTGCCAGGCGGCGGAGGCGGTGGCGGCAGCATGGCCGGCGGCGGCAGCGACAGCGGCTTGCCGCCGCCGGCCGGTGCCGCTGCGGGGGACGGCGCGACGGCGGCTTTCTTCTTCCGGAGCAGCGTCCCGAAGAAGCCACCCAGCGTGGGCGCGGCGGTTGCGTTCAGGTTGCCTGCCTGCTGGTGATGGGCGCCGCCGGCGCCGCCGGGGTTGGCGCCGCCGCCGCCGCCACCGCCGCCACCGCCAAACCGTGACGGCGGCAGCGGGGCGCCGCCGGCGCCGCCAGCGCCGCGGCCGCGCGGGCCCAGCGCAAAGTGCCCACTGCTGAGGTTGATGTGGGAGTCGTCGCGCACGATCATCGGCCCAGGGCCGCCCAGGACGCCGCCACCGCCGCCGCCGGGCTCGCGCCGGACGAAGGTGCCGCCCAGCCCGCGGCCGCCGCCGCCTTCACCGCCCTTGATGGTGCACATGAGCTGGCGTGCCGACATGACGCGGCGGATGGGCTTCTGAGGCGGCGCGTAGCGCAGGAAGGCGGCGGCGGCGGCCGCCGCCGCCAGCGCGCCGCGGCCGGGCCCCATGCCGACGCCGCCGGCGCCGCCGTCGTTCCCATCCCCAGCCTGGGACTGGGCGGCTTGCTGGCGGATGCTGCTGAGGCGCTTGATCGTGGCGGCGAAACGACCCGACGGCGCCGGCGCCAGCGGCGGCGCGGCGCCAGCTGCGGCTGCGGCGGCGGCCGCGTCGGCCTGCTGTGGCCGCAGGGAGGCCAGCAGGTTGGACAGCCTGCCGCTGGTGGGCCTGCAGGTGGGCGGCGGCGCAAGCGAAGCAGGGGTCTTCAGGTAGGACACAGCAGGAGGCGGAGAATGCGGTGGGGGAAGCCAAGTGCCCGAGTTAACACACTCCTTAGCACGGCAAAGTAATCTATAGGCAAAGTAATCTACAGGCAAAGTAACCTATAGGCAAAGTAATCTATAGGGTAATGGAATGGCGTTGATGCCTGCCCCGCTCACCGCTCGCCGGGGTGTGAGGGCGACAGGGTGGGCGTGGGAAGGTCGCCTGAGGTGGCCAGGGCCATGCTTTCCTGCGCACGTGAACCACACTGGACCAATTAGCCAACCGCAAGACCGCGCTACACAGTCAGATCACAAGGCGGCCGCTGAAGCATCGCCCGCCCCTGCTGCGCCCTTCATCTGCCCCGCAGCTCATTCCTTTGAAGTACTGACGCACTACCGTGTCATGGATGGCTAACCCTTCCCTCCCCCACACCCCTCCCCATCCTGCACCTCGATTTGCTCCAGCGCCAGGGCCATCTTGTTGGAGGCCACGCCACACATGGCCAGCGCGCCGCCGCCCCGGCCCCGGCTGCGCATGCTCGTGCCGTTGCCCCAAGACACGTACGGCGCGTGGCCCGCCGCCGCCGCCGGCACGCCGCCAGGAGACGTAGCGGCGCCGCCGCCGCCGCCGCCCGGCCGCCCGCCCCCTGCCGCCGGCTTCATGCTGGCATTCATCAGGGCCGCGGCGGCGGCGACCAGCCCTCCGCCGCCACCGCCGCCGCCGCCGCCAGCCATGCCGCTGCCGCTGATGCGTCCGGAGGGCTGCACCGCCAGACGGCGGCTGCTCGCGGTGGACAGCGCCGGAGGCGGCGGCGGCGGCGGCCGCCGCATGCTCGCGTTCAGGGGTGGCGGCGGCGCTGGCGGCGGCGCCGCCGCCGCCGCCGCGCCCGACGTCGACGGCGTCAGCTCGCTGCTGACGCGGTCGGAAGCAGCGGCACCGGCAGCAGCGGAGGAAGAAGGCGCTGTGGGGATGGTGATGGTCACGTCCGAGCCGCCGCCGCCGCCGCCGCCGCCAGCGACCGCCGGCGCGCCCCCGGGATCCCGCGTGTCAACGCTGGCCGCGGAGGCGATGGCGTCCGTGGGCGTTGCCACTACTGCCGTGGCATCTCCGGCAACGGCATCTCCGGCAGTGGCTGCGGTGGCAGCAGACGCTGCCGGCGGCGCCAGCGCGTCAAGCTCGGTGGACATGGATGCCGCCTGCTGCTGCTGCTGCTGCTGCTGCCGTGCCGCAGGCAGGGCGGCGGGCGCCGGCGGCGCGCCCCAACGCGGCGGTGCGAGCAGCAGGCTGGGCGAGGGCAGCAGCAGCGAGGAGGAGGAGGCGGGAGCGGCGGCGGCCGCGGTGTCGGCCCCTTCGCCTGCTGTAGCTGCGGCAGGCGCTGCGCCGGAGGGGCTGAGCGGAGAGCCCAGCTTCAGGTGCTCGCCTCCCGGAGAGGTGGCAGCGGGCGGGTCGATCTGGGCGAGCGAGCGGGCGCAACAGAAACAAAGGGTTGGAAGTCAAATGCGTCAGTCAGTGAAATCGGTGCCGCGCACTCCTAATAGCTGAGCACTTGCTCACTACTATGCTAATAAAGAAACCCAAGACCGAGCGCCTGGTCTACGCCAGGCATCCACAGAGCCTGACTTCAGCCCAACCCCAGGACGTGCCACGTCACTCCCACACTCCCACACTCCCACACAGCCGCCAGCCAGCCGCCGCCGGCTCCTCCTCCTCCTCCTCCTCCTCCTGCTCACCGGCTTGGCCGCCAGCGTCCTCAGCAGGTCGATGGCCGCCGCGCGGCTGCTGAGCGCGTTGATGGCCGCCACCTGCGCCTTCACCGCCTCGCCCGCGCCCTCAGGCAGCGCCTCGTCCAGCACGTGCACCGGCCCCTCACCCGCCTCGCCGCCGCCGCCCGCCCCTCCAGCGCCGCCCTCGCCGTCCTCGCCGCCGGCGCCGCCGCCCTCGCCTCCCCCCTGCCCGTCCTCCTCTCCTGCACCAGCACCAGCGCCGCCGCCGCCTCCGGCGCCGCCGCCGGCGCCGCCCTCCAGCGCGCCCCCCGCGGCCTCCGCGCCAATGCTGTCGTCCAGCTGGCTCAGCGACAGGCGGCGGCGCAGCGGCCCCTGCCTCGCCAGGCCCCGCCCGGCGCGCGGCTCCACATCCATGCGGCCGAACAGTACACTGTCGCCGTACTTGACCGCCACCTGACGTCAAGGGCAGGCAGGGCAGCAAGGCAGCAAAAGGAAGACCAAGATCGGCAGAAGCAGCAAGCGGTGAGGAGGGTTGAGCCGGAATGATAGTCGCCCGTCCTCTCTTTCCCTACGTCCTCTGTCTTACGCCCACTCTACACCTCCACCCCAGGGCCCCCTCGGCAACGCCCCCCGGCAACGCCGCTGTCCACGCAGCCCCAGCAGCCCCAGCAGCCCCAGCAGCCCCAGCAGCCCCAGCACCCCCAACAGCCCCAGCTACAGCCCCAGCAGCCCCAGCTACAGCCCCGGCTACAGCCCCAGCCGCCGCGCACCTGCAGCCCCAGCAGCGCCGTCACGCGCACCAGCTTGGCGCCCACCAGCAGCAGCAGGCAGGCGGTGACCAGGTAGGCCCAGAAGGGCACGTAGCTGGGGTTGGGCAGCACCAGGAAGAAGGTGGCGATCAGCCACAGCGGCCAGGAGGCGTGCACCGCGTGCGCCAGCTGCTTCTCCATGCCTGCGCACATATTGTATGTTTTTTGTATGAGTGCTGCTGGAGACGAAAGAATAACGGTATGAACAAAGCCAAGGGCGTTACGGCATGCAAGGCTTTTTCCACACCTCAGAACCGACAATCCGCTAGCCTACAATAAGTGGGCCTTCCATCTCGGTTGCCACGCGCGCAAAGTCTGTCCTCCCAGCGGCATCCTCTGTTGCCTTCGACTTACAACCAGTCGTGCTAACCGCTCCTTCTCAGCGCCTTCCATCTCGTGCTGCGGGCCGCCTCGTCCTGCTGACCCCCAACCCTCAACCCACTCCACCCTTGCCCCCTGCCCTTCCATTCCCTCCCTCCTTCCTGTCTCTCACCGTCTTTGACCAGGGCGTGGAAGTCAAAGTCGTACGCCAGGCCCATCTTCTCAATAAACATCAGCCGCACGTTGTGGTACATGGGCTGGCTCACGCTGACGCTGAACTGCGCAAAGATGCTGCTGCCCAGGCTCTTGGCGTGGCGCGCCGCGCGCACAGCGTGCGCCGCCGCCGCGCCGCCGGCGTGGCGGAGGCGGCCGCCGAGGCCGAGGCCGCCGGGGCTCCCGGTGGCGGCGGCCGCGGCGGCGGCGGCGCGCTTGTCGTCGGCGGAGACGGCGAGGGCCGAGGCCGTCATGGCGTTGATTAGGGAGCTGCGGGCAGCACGCATGACACACATGGACAGTGCATGAGTATGTGCACGTGTGGGAGCTGTGAATGGTGGAGGGCGCAAGGACACAGATCTACTCAGCTGAGGCGAGCCCCGGCCCCCTTTCCCCCCTCTCTCGCCCCCTCAACCTCCGCCCTCACCGGCTCATGGTCTCGTACATGACCTTGACGTCGCCGGCGCCGCTCTTGCGCGCCTCCTCCAGAGCCGCCTCCTCCCACTTGCGCCACAACCCCACCTGCACAGGAAGAGAGGCAGGGAGCGGCAGCAGCAGCAGCGGCAGCAGGGGCAGCAGCCGTCAAGACCGTCCGTCCGCAGCAAGTAGCAGCACTGGCCTACAGGACTTCATTCGTGGTGCGCCCTGGAATGCGTGGGTTAATAACAATACATGGGTTGCGCGTCAAGCACAATCGCTGTCGAGCTGCTTGCCCTCGGGTTGCCTCCGCATGGCGTTCCTACCCAACCCACATGCGTGCCGGTCAGCGGCAACCGTGCCACGCCAAGGCGCACGCACGCACAGGATCACAGGAGGCACAAGCACAGGCACACGCACCTTGCGCAGCGTGAGCGCGATGGTGACGGCACAGTACATGATGTGCGTGACCGCCACCGCAAAGATGAAGTAGTGGGTCTGTTGGCGTGGGGGGGGGGCAGGGAAGGACCACAGCAGGAAAGGGGCACGGGGCGGCGAGCGCGCGCGCGGTGTGGCGGCGGGTGAGGTCAGCCGGTGGCTACAGTTCCAGGGAAGCAATATGCACGGCATGCAGCAAGGCCAGTTGCATAATAGCATTCGTCGGCCTCCATTGCCCTGCCTTGCGGCCCAGCAAGGCAGCAACCACCAGGGCAATCACCTCCTCACCTCATGCTGGACGGACACAGGCCACAGCGGCTCTTTCCCCGCGCCGCAAGCGTCCGTAAGATTGTACTTGAGTTTGTACTTGTAGTAGCTGGAGCCGCTTGTCTTGGGAATGCAAATCTTAGCGAGTTCCTCCTGAAGGGGGTGGGCCAGCGACGGGGTTGGCCGCGTTCAGGGTTGGTGGCTTTTAAGGCGGACAGGCTAAAGCCCGCTCAATACCCAGGCCCCAACAACCAAGCGCCCCGACACGGCAAGCACATAGCGCACAGGTCTGCTGTTGAGTTCAGCACGAGCAGCCGGGCACCATCAGTCGCCATACGCGCCACGACCCCGGAGCCGATGTAACGTAGCACGCGCTCAGGACAGTAGCTCCAAAAGCGCTTACCTGGGTCACCGAGAGCAGCAGTGAAAGAAATCCCAAATACAACAATTCATTCTTCAGCGCGCGGAAGGCAGTCAGCAGGCCTTTGCGCTTCTTGAGTCTTTTTTCGATAATTTCGATAATGCGCTCGAAGCAGAGAGTGACAATGACGAACCCAACGAGGAGCAGTCCCACTCGCCAGCCTTCTATGGCAACGATAGGTGGCCCCGCAGCCATTTTTCAACACTTCAAGGCACGCAGAGAGGTCTCGCCTCAAGTATAACAGCGTGGCAACAACATGTCAATTCAATGCAGCTCGTCAGGCACGGGCCCGCGGAAGGCGGCTAGTTGCGTTTGAAATGTAAAGCTTTGTATGCATGTTGCTGTATCGGTGTCTTGCGGCATTTGGTGCGGACGAACCGCAGGAGCTCGTGCACCGGTCATGTGGCACGTACCCCGCGTGCCTTTGGGGACTCGCGCCGCTGACTTCCCCGGCGTTTCCTAATCGCTTCATGTGAAATTGTTGCATGAATGTTCTGTTGGTAAGTATCTGTCAGGTCAAACAACAACTCCAGCAGCAGTGGTGTCGCATAGCTTCTACCTGCTTCCACGCATTTGCCACAATTGCCCCACCCCTGGCCCCACCCGCAGACTTTTCATCCTTGCTTTGAGTTGTCAAGATTGGGGACGGTCCGGACGTGTAAGGAAGATCGTGACTACTCTTCTTGTCGCTGCATGCCACAAGTTGCATGCATATCAGCGCAGGCTGCGCGACTGCATCAGAAGTGGCCGCGTTGTCCTGCCTTGAAGCACAAGAGCTTTAGTCTACTTAGCGAGTACGCTGAAGGCCACCCTTATTGTCTGTCACCTGGTCCACATATCCTCCCTCAAGGAAACATTCCGCGCTCAGCTCCAACAAAGGATGCCCGGCTGGCCTCCCAGGCACCGGACAAGACCACCTCACCCCCGGCGCGCATGCCGGAGTACCATGACCGCTTTCTTGAGCAATTAAAGCTTGCTGTAAGTCAGCCATCCGTGCAAGCGGCCGTGCACGCTGGCTGAAGGGGACTGCCGCGTTCCGGCGCCGTGCCGGACACGTGGTGGCGGAATCCAGTCGAGCCGGCGACTTTTTAGGGCCTGGGCCCTCTCGCCCCGGCTCCGTGAGTTTCGCATATATCAACAATAACGCTGAATGCTGTATTTGTAGTTGTTAACTCCTCGTGAAACACAAGCAAAGTATGTCTCCTCTCTTTTTTGTAGGCCTTTACAACTTACAACTCTAACACCAGCGAATGGAAGACTAGGTATCTATAAGACTTCATCAATCGGTTGGCCCACTGGGCGAATTGCTTCGCACGAGCTCATGCGCGGTACCGGCCCGCCTGAAAGGCCCACACGTTGCCCAAGCATGGGCAGCCTGGCTCCCCGAGATGTGGAATCCAGCGCGGGCTCTGCCACCTCGCAGCAGCCGTCTGGAGGGCCAGCGCCAAAGCGGACGACCTCATTGGCACAACTTCAGCTGAATCTCACGTCGCTGGCAGCTCGTGGAGTTAAATCACCTCGCTCTCAAAGCACTAAGCGTTGTGAGGCCTCGATATGGGACTTGGCCCAAAAAGCGGGCACAACCGACCCAAACGCACTGCAGCAGTCAGGCCTACGAAATTTACGCGCACGCATCAAGCAAGATGCGAAGGTAAATGCCACAGTCCAGGGAGGGGTGTTGACTGTTTTTCCGCATGGCCGCATGTGTTTCCGACGAATGGACGCGCTGCGTTTGCGCCGCAGCCCGCGTAAGGCGCCCAACAAAGCGCTGTGTATACTCAATCAACTGGTGGCGAGGGTCGAACTAGCAGCTCGGGCCCGCGACCGCTCGTTTACGACGGGGCGCGGCGCACCGTTTTTGTCCGGCCGCACCTGCGGGCGGGCCTCGCTTCATGGGACCGCCTAACCATCCATCCCCTGCAGCACACCCCACACATCCCGTGTTGCCCCTTTGTCACGCACCCAATTGTGCTCCACACCAGACGCTTGGCCACACCGTCCGCCAGCACCCTGGCGTGCTGCTGCTGCCGCTGCTGGCGTGGGTGCTACTGGCGGCCGGCGGCATCCTGGCCGTGTGGTTCACAGCTGAGCGGGAGGCCAGCCACCGCCGGGAGCTGGCAGAGCAGGTGGGATGGAGCGGCATTTGGATGCGGGCGGTGTGTATACTTACTGGGGCCGTGGGTGTAAGCGAGGGTAAGCCTCATTTCCCTGTACACAGAAATTCAGGTCTGCACATACCAGCACATACGGTAGTTTATGGGATTGACTGGGATGCAGGCGGCAAAGTTGCGTGCACAACGCGCGCGCGCGCCATGCATCACAATATTTTATTCTGCAACATCTATATATCGCAACGTTCCAATCAGATCGCTGCGGATAAGGGCATGTTCCTGGAGACGGAGCTGGCCAAGGTCTTCCTGCCCGCATACGTGTGCAGCGTGTGAGTGCGCGATGGGCACGTGTACGGCTTTGATACCCTGTATCAGCTACTAGGGTCGCGAGGGCACAGGGCGTGAGGGCGAGGGCATCACGCACGCGCGTACACACTGCGCCGGCTGGCGGGTAATCACACGCGGGCGGGGCAGGCAGGCTGCAAGCAGACTGCCCTGACTCCGTATGCGCTGCGACACCCAGGAGTGTGGGCATGTGCTCTTGCCCTCGCCCTCTTCTGCCTTAGATTTAACCGTGTGAAACCGTAATCTGTAATCGCACGATGTAACCCGTACTTACTGCAGGTACGTGCGGCGAGACCCGTCCTGGCCGGCTGTGAACAGGAGCTTTGCACCCACAGCCCTGGAGATGATTCGGTGCGTACACACGCACGCGCACGCACGCACGCCGCTGGCTGCAAGCAAGCGGCAGTGGTAGTGGCAGTGCAGCAGCCTCAGCACAAGTGCCGCGGCGGAATGGAGGGGTTTGTGCTGCAAGCGCAACACTAACAGCACCCCATCCGCTGGGGTTTTTTTGGGTTGCAATGGTCGCTTTGGTTTCTGGAATAACTACCCCCACAAAACCCCACCCTCACAACTGCAGGCTATCAAATGCAGGCTCGGTGCTCACCCTGTCTCTCATCCCCAACGGGTAAGGCTACTGGGGTAAGGCTCAACCGTCACTCATACGCGGGGGCTCTGTGTTATGCAGCATCAGCCTCACACATGGTACCACACCAACGCCCAACCAGGCCATGGCTTGAATGCCTACAGCACCATACACGTCACACACACACACACACACGCACGCCTGCGTGCAACCTGTGTGCAACCTGCCCGCCGGCCCGCCCGCTCAGCCTTCATCGCTCATCCCTGATTCCCTTTTCCCTCATGCCTCGCTCCTCTTCCCCCGCCGCCAGGGTCATCTACACCATGGTGCCGCTGCGCGGCAGCAGCCCAGCCGACGACCCCAACTGGCGGGCCATCGGCAAGGACTGGCTGCAGGACAGGTGCGCGTGCGTGCCGGGCAGGGCGTGCCGGGCAGGGCATGCCGGGCAGGCGGGCAGTAGGCAGCGGCAGGGAGTTGTGTGTGGGGAGGGAGGGTGTTGTTGTGGGTCTAATTGCGTATGGGGCGCAGCAGTGAAGCAAAGCGGGGGGGCATGGCTGGCGCCGCCCAGGCGTACGAGCGGTTGTGGGTGGCTGCTATCCCCGACATAGACGCGTCTCTGCTCTGTGTTTTCCCTTGCGCTCGTCGTTACACGCAGGTTCAATCAGGACAAGGTGCTTCACGCGCTGCAGACACGCAACCTGACCATCATCGGGCCGTACAACCTCACGCAGGGTGCGTGGGCGCGTGGGCGTCGGCGGTGTGTGGTGCGCTGCAGTGCAGTGTGCATGATGACGATGCACCGCCCGCCCGCATGACGCTCGTTACTGCTAGCACACACACCATGCACCGTGCACTTCCGTTGAACTCTTTCCGCGCCGTGCGCCTGCTGTCCTGTTTCTGTACACACCCCTCACACGTACGCAGGCGGCATTGGGATGGTGGCCATGCTGTCCATCAGCATCCCGGACACGGACCAGCAGCAGGACCCGGCGGCGGCGGGCGCCTCCTCCTTCGACATCCCGCCCTACGTGCACGGCGCGCTGGGGCCCTGGCAGGCGCCGCCTCGCACCCAGGCCGGCCCCAACCTGACCGACACGCCCTTCGCGCCCTACATGTACGACGCCGCCAGCCGCAGCCGCTGGTGGGGGCTGACCACGGTGCTGATCAGCTGGGACGTGCTGCGAGACAAGGTGTGCGGTTGGTGGGGCGGGGGCGGGGGCGGGGGCGGGGGCCCAGGGGGGGTCCAGGCACGGGGTCCAGGTATGATTTGTATGTTACAAGGGGGGTGGGGCGGCTGCGCGTTTGGCGGACGGCGGCTTCACGCCACCTGCTGCTGCGGGGCTCACGCATGCACCATCTGTGTTTTTGTTGCCGTTGTCTGCCTGCACGTGCACCTGCACGTGCACGTGCACCTGTATTGTATCGCGCCTGCCTCACATGCACCTCGCGTACACGCACCTCGCGGGCACCTGCATGCTGCAGGTGGCGCGGCTGGACGACCTGGAGGCGGTGGGCTACCGCTACGTGCTGTCGCGGCCCGCAGCGGCCAAGGAGCTGGCGGCGGCGCGGCCGGGTGGGTTGGGCAGCAGTGGGGGCAGGGCCAACAGGGGCCAGGGCAGGGCTGGGCAGGCCAGGGGTGCATGCAACCAGGGGGGGGGGGGGTTCCATGCATGCATGGGGGGGTCCATGCATGGCAAGTTATGACGGGGGGAGAGGGGTGGCTGCGTGAGTAAGCGGGGGTGCAAGTAGGGGTGCCAAACTCATAGCCAGGGAGCTGGTGAATGGTCATGCTGTGGTCATACATGGGCGACCCAACTGATCCTGCCCCGCACACACATGTGCACGCACACACACACACACACACAGTACACACACACACCCTTCCTCTCCTTGTGCTTTCCTAACACACACACACCCTTCGCACGCACAAGTCTTTTATAGTACTCTTCATCGTTGTTAGTTCTCTCCGTTGTCATCTCTAACACACACACAGACCTTGCGGCGGACGGCGCGGCCCACAAGCTGGCTGTGGCCTGGAGTGCCTCCGTGCAGCGTGTGGCCGACAACGTCACCAACAACCGGGCGCCGCCGCCGCGGCCGGGGGCGGCGCGGCCGCTCGTCTACTACGACCTGGAGCAGGTGGGTGGGTCTGGGTGGGTGGGTGTAGGTGGGTGTCTCCGTCTGTGCCGGTGTATGCGTGTGTGCGTACGTGTCATTGCCGTCTCGGGTTGGTGGCTGGTGGGCATGCTGTGGTGACCTTGGCTTTCCTACCTTGTGTGACACTGCCAAACTCAAACTGCTGGCCTGCTCATTGCCTGCCTATCCACCCCTCACTCGCCCACCACCGCCACCACCACCACCACCACCACCACCACCAGCGGCTGCGCGACCCGGTGCACGTGCGCGTGGCGGTGGAGGGCGCGGTGCTGGACCTGTACCTGGAGCCCGACAGCGGCGGCTGGGTGCCGGGTGGGTGGGTGGGGGGCTGGGGTGGGGGGGGGTGCGGCGGGGGGTTAGCCATCCATGGATGGGGGGTGGGGGGTGGGAGGGGCGGGGTGGCAGGAGGGTTGCATGGGGGGGGGCACTGGGTGGGCGGGACTGAATGGGGTGGCGGGCTGAGGGCGCGGCTGTAAAAGCGTGCGGGGACAAAATGTGATGGTTGGCTGGCGTACCGTTTTTGCACGACATGAACCTTGCTCTCCTTGTGATCTCTAACACACACACACACACACACACACACACACACACACACACACACACACACACACACACACACACACACACAGGCTGGCGCGACCCGCTGTTTGCGGTGGTGGTGGTGGTCAGCCTGCTGGTGGCGCTGCTGCTGTTCGTCATCCTGCTCAGCCGCCGCTTCCACCTGCGCCTGCTGCACGCCATGCTGCCCAAGAAGGTGCGTGCGTGCTGCACGTACGTGTGCTGATTATAAAAACACGGGATAGATAGGGCAAACGCAGACGTGCACGTGTGTGTGGCAGAAGAACAAAGCCAAGGTGCCAGAGCCGCATACATGCATGGGGGGGTGAGGCCGGGCAGGTGCAGCACGGGGGCTATCTAGTGGAGGGAGCGGGGCACGTAGGCGGGCGGGGTGCGGTGGTGGAGGGTTAAGTAGATAGGCTGGTAAATGCTGTCAGCAGGACCTAGCTAGCTGGCAGCGGTGATAGTGGTGCTATTGCTCGACATGCCCCTCCCGCGCAAGCACGCTGATCGAGTGATGCGCCGTTGGTGATGCCGGCGGCCGCTGCTGCGTGCAGGTCATCAGCACCCTGCGCCGCGGGGACATATTTGCTGAGAGCTTCGGTGAGTGCGGGCTGCTGCCGCTGCTGGGGATGGCGGGAAATGCCTGCCTGCCTGCCTGCCTGCATGTACGACAGGAGCAATCCGGGCGAGCAGCAGCAGCAGCAGCAGCAGCAGCAGCAGCAGCAGCAGCAGCAGCAGCAGCAGCAGCAGCAGCATTACAGCCTGCGTATGTGGGCTGTGTGGCTGCGGGTCCAACATGTGGCATACCGTACTTGCATGCAATTCCTTCTCACTGCACCACCCACACCACCACACCCTGTCGCCCCATTGCAGAAACGGTCACCATCCTGTTCAGCGAGTGAGCACCGGCGCAATGCAACATGGGCCACATGGGGAGATGGGAGATGGATGAGCCAACTGCTCAGCTGCATGCAGCATGTCCCAACAACTAACCGGGAGGAAAGGGCAGGAGGCTTGTGATGCACCTGATGCGGCGGGTTTGTGTTGCACGCCCGCCAGACGTGCGTGCCCGACGCTCGCTGACACAAACATCGCCCGCACATGCTCCGTCCCTGTATCTCGCTTTCTTGTTGCAGCATTGTGTCGTACACCGACATCAGCGCCCAGATGGCGCCCATTGACGTCGTACGAATGCTGGACGAGCTGTACCGCGGGTTCGGTGAGTAATGCACACGAACCGGCGGTTTATGCAGATAGAGCCAATCAAATGGAACGGTCCTGCTTGTGCAGGCAGCAACACGCACGTCCCCACCGTTGCTTTTCGCCTGCCTACCTGCGGTCCTGTTTGCCCTGGTGCACCCTACCTGCTCGCTCTATGTTGTCCCGTGCACCTACGCCTACCCCGCCACCCACCCTCACACACACGTGTGTCCATCCGCAGATGAGCTCTGTGAGAAGCACAACCTTTACAAAGTGGAGACCATCGGAGGTAGGTGCTGCTGCGGCACGATAGATAGCGGCGGCGGCAAAGGCTTGCAATTATCAGACGCAGCGAAGCGAATCCGCCCTGTCGCTGCCTACTCGTTATTATAGATCCGCCGGGCAGGTAACCTGGTGCCGCCCTCCGTCCTGCCGCCCAAGACAAAACACAATCAATACCTGCTGTGCCAACCGCTCCATCCTCCTCGCAGACGCCTTCATGGTGGTGGGCGGGGCGCCAGACCGGGAGGCCGCGGCGGGCGCGGCGGCGCGTGTGGCACGCATGGCTCTGGACATGGTGGAACTGACCCGGTGCGTGCGTGCGTGTGTGCGTGGCGTGACTTCGTGTGATTGTGGTTCAGACAGATGGGGACAGACAGGTTCAGTGTGAGCGGCAGTGGTCACCAGGGGTGTGAGTTAACGGGTAGGAAAGGGCGAAAGACAGGGCGGTGGTCCTGCAATACGGAATGCGAGCGATGAGGCATGGATGGCAGTAGTAGGCAGAGGAAGGGAGGCGGCAGAGGGCCAGAGAGGGCCAGTAGGCCCTTGGCGAGTGCTC
The DNA here is from genome assembly GCA_016834595.1 of Chlamydomonas schloesseri. NCBI lineage: Eukaryota > Viridiplantae > Chlorophyta > Chlorophyceae > Chlamydomonadales > Chlamydomonadaceae > Chlamydomonas > Chlamydomonas schloesseri. The sequence continues at coordinate 284,951 of JAEHOD010000076.1, read as the reverse complement.
TGCCTCCGCACCTGCCGGCCGGCACGTCTAACTGCTCCATCCTGCTGCCGCCGGCTCCGCCCCCACACTACTACCCATGTCAATGTCAACAAGTTCACCTCTTAGTAACTTCGCCATACCTGCATCCCTCACCCTACCCTCAACCCAACAACATGCAGGACCACGGTGCTGTCGGGCGGGCACGTGGTCCGCATCCGCGTGGGCATCCACAGCGGCCCCATCGTGGCGGCTGTGGTGGGCAGCAAGATGCCGCGGTACTGCCTATTCGGGGGTGAGATGCAAAAACGATGAGATGGCAAAGCATGGAGGGAGCTGGCCTGCAGCCTGATGCGTGCATTGTGCAGGGTAGCTGCAGTCAGGGGCAATGTATGGGTGGGTGATCCTGTGGCAGGCACCAACCGGGCTGACCTACCTACCCTCCTACCTACCTACCTACCTACCTACCTACCTACCTACCTACCTACCTACCAACCCTCCTACATACCTACCTACCTACCAACCTACCTACCTACCCACCCTCCTACCCTCCTGCAATTTGTGCGCTCACCTGCTTGCTGCAACTGCTGCTGTTTGCTTCTGCCGCCGCCGACGCAGACACCGTCAACACGGCCAGCAGGTGGGTGGGGGTGCGTGGGCGCGTGACTGATAAGCGACTAAGCGTGGCGGTGTGGCGCGCCGTGCGGGGCGCACAATACGGTACATGTGTGGCGTGGAACGGTGCAAACATGAAACATGGGTGAGCCCTGCGCTGTGCCGTACCCATCCATACCCATCGCCCCACCCGACATGCGGCCACCCGACATTCTCTACGACCACGACCACGCACTGCTGCTACATGCAGGATGGAGTCCCACAGCTCCGCCATGCGGGTGCACGTGAGCGCCGCCACCGCCGAGCTGCTGCGCCAGGCGCCCGAGGCCGCCGACCTGCAGCTGCAGAGCCGCGGAGGTGCGCATACGTCGCCGGTTGCGGCCCTGGGCGTGCGTGCCTGCTGGGTGGAGGCCGGGTGTAAGCGGCTGCTGGCACGCGTGTGCGTAGAGTTGTTGCTTTGTTTGCTTGCGGTTCCCGGCACGCGCTGACGCGGCCCTCCCTTCTACCTGCGCTCACCTACCCTCACCGCCCCCCCCCCGCTCTCCCCGCCATCGTGTCTGCCGGTGGTTTGCTTCCATCCACCACAGAGATCCTCGTCAAGGGCAAGGTGGGTGCCGCTGCCGCTGCCGCTGCCGCTGCCGCTGCCGCTGCCGCTGCCGCTGCCGCTGCCGCTCTGCGACATGACAGGGCCGGCTGTTTGGGCCGCCGCGCAGTAGTGGGGCGACCTCACGTGTTGTACCCCCGGGGGGATGTATGGTCCGGCTGTGTTTGCAGACGTCGCGCATGCGCGCCTAGCTAATCTCGTGGTGCCTTACTTCCGTGTGTTTTCTTCCATCTTGCGTTACGGATTCACGGTACACAACCCTGCACGGTATACTTTATCACATGTTGCTGGCCAGCGTAACATACCGTATGTGTAATCATGCGCCCATGCATGTGCATGTGCGTATTATTGCTTGCATGCATGCACGCCTGCAGGGCAAGATGAGCACGTACTGGCTGGTCGGCGGCGACGGCAAGACTGGGGATGATGTGATGGGAGACGCCGACCTGGTGCGAGCCCGGAGCTCTGTGGGGGGCATGCTGGACAGCTACGGAACAGGTGCGCAGTGGTGTGTGCGTACAGAGGCGGCGCGGTCTCCCCGCAGCTGTAACACACACTAGAGGCGCATGAAAAGCACTGGGCACGTGCCATCCATGAGCCGGGCTGCGCTGCGCTGCCTCGTCCCCCCCCCCCCAGATATTGCGCCGCACCACGCACGTCATGAGCCCTCGTCGTCGTGACCTCATGCACCGCCGCGCACATGACCGACGCCCCCCCCCACACCCCTTTCGCACACGCACACGCACACGCAGGCGCTGACGTGTCCATGCACTTCTTGGGCGGCGCCTCTCCGGCAGCACCCTCACAGTTCGCGCACCTCAGCGCAGGGCCAGCAGGGCCGGTGGATCCGGCTTCGTCCCCACAGCTCACCCTGCTGCCGTACGTCACCATCAGCGGCGCTCCTGGCCACCAGGGGCAGCAGGCACCGCTCCTGACCGCCACCGGCGCTGGCACCGGCCGCGGCTACTCCATTGAGATGCCGGCGGGCGGTGGACGCTCCACGCGCGGGGTGACCTCACTCTCCTCAGACGACCCGTCAGCACACGCCGTCGCGCTGCATCATCAGCGGCTCTTTGCGACCGACGGCGCACGCACCGCGACCGGCATGTACGGGGGTGCGGCGGGCGGTGGCGGCGGCGGCGGCGGCGGCACGGCAGCAGGAGGGGCCAATGGGCTCCGAGGAGTTGGTGCGGCTGCGGTGGGCTCACCAGGACTGCCGGCTGCCGGCAGCAGCTTGCGGCGCTGCATCAGCGCCAGTCCCAACGCAGCGGTGCTGCAGGTGCTGCAGGTGCCGGAAGAAGGAACGGTGGTGGCGCAGGAGGGGGGCACAATCGCGCCCGGGGCCGCAGGTGCTGGCGCCGGCGCAGGCGTGGGCGCAGGCGTGGGCGCGGGCGCAGGCGTGGGCGCGGGCGAGGATGGCGCAGGGTCGTCTTTATCGCACCAGCAGCAGCAGTCCCTGCAACTGCCGCCCCCGCCGACGCTGCTGGCGTCATCCACGCCGCCGCCGCGCAGCAGCCCCCACCACCTCCGGGCTGCGCCCAGCCCGCTGCGCTCGTCGACCAACTCATCCGGGCAGCACTACCTCTACAACGTGCTGCAGTGAGTCGGCAGTATGTAGCTAGCCAGCAGACTGTGCCATATCATGATGCCCTTACCTGCCATGCATGCATTCGGCGGTCCATGCATATGCTGCTTTCCCTCGTGGAGGATTGTGCGTACCTGCATGCGGGGTAGCAGTCAACTGCAGATTACGTTCCCCCGCGTGCCACTCATCAGCGTATAACTGAATCACCCATGCGTTGCTGGGTGTGTGTCTATCCTTGTGCAGGGCTCCCCCGGTCGCCACGGCAATGCCGCTGCCCCCTGTGCCACTTGCACAACCCGCCTCGGCTCCCAGCAGCAAAGACCCTTGAGCGCCCAACGTTTCAATGCCAGTGGGGTCGATGCGTGAGAAGTACGCTTGGGGGCGATACGATGTCGTACAACAAGTGGTGGGGACTTCGGTGGCGCTCCGTGCATACAACACATTCATTCATCCCGCACACATTCTGCATGTTCGCAACACATCTGGACGCCCAATGTTCGGCGTAATTCACAGACATTCATCATGCATTCGCAGAATACCATAAATTTGTTGTCCAGGATCGGATTATTGCTTTCCATTGTCATGCATAGTAGCAGCACATGTGGCCGTTGCTGCAAAGTTTGCATGGTGGCGGATGTCCTTTTTAAGTGCCCGTGCCGGAGGTGAAGGCCGGGTGGCGGCTGGCTGGTGGACTGTCCACTTAGGAACGTGGGTTTATTGGGGTCGGACTGTACGACGCAGTGCGCAACCCTTCATAGCCTTTCCATTATGCCTAAATTTTACAGTTGTATGTCTTGCAGGGGGGTCGGTTGGGATCTGGCTTGTCGTGTCTGACCCCGCATGTTGTATTGCAGTGACTCAGTGAGCTTGTGGTGCACGGCGCGTGTGCATAGCCTGCGCTCAAAGCTTGCCGTACCCTGGTGTGTTAGCAATGAGGTATCGCGCCTTAGGTTGTAGAGAAATCCCTGGCTCACACCTTCCTAGCAGACGCAGTGGCAGTTGCTGCAGCTGTCGGCTTCGAGGGGATGTGCTGGGTCAGCAAAGTCTACCGCATGTGTAAGAAGCTAGGGTATGATTGGCGCGTGGAGGGGCCGCAGGGCACTGCTGCGCTGTGTGACTGGCTGATGCGCACTGCGTTGCCAGTGGGGGCGATGATTACTGATTTTACCGGCAAGCTTATGCAAGAGTGGAGAGCGGACTGTCTGTCCACCGACCCTCGTGACTTTCCGGAGTCAGGGGGTAGGCAGGCCAGACCGGGTGCTCCCGGGGTCAAGATGAGCCGCTATACGAACTGGATGGGGCTGCCACATAGCGAAGCGATGATTGAGCACGGCAGGTTAGCCAGAATGTCACGTACGGGCATCTGATTGCCCTGATTTGTTTTCGGCTTGGCTGCTGGGATCTGGAGGTTAACCGCCCTAAAGCAGGGAATGTACACCGGCCACGCGCACAGCGGGTGTGTCGTATGTGCAGTTGCGGGAGCGTTGAGGATGAAAATCACGTTTTGCTAGAATGCGCAAGCTACGCAATCCTTAGGCAGGCGGTTGGTATTACAGGTGGAGATTTGAAGCTGGCTATGCTGAGGACGCCGGTCACTAAGCTGGCAGCTTACTTGCACGCGGTGATGACACTCAGGTTGCGCGCGCTTAATTCAGTCAAGTGGCTCTTTCTCTTTCGCTCTGTTGCGCCCCCGGACTCAAAGGAGTTAGTGGGGCCTGCATGGACCTCGAGCCATGTATATGCTCATGCTTAGGTTGTTGCCTGTCAACTAGTGGTGCTGAGAGGGATGGATGACGTGGCAATCGAGCTTGCACAAGGTCACATTACGGGACATCCAGGGATGGTGAAGAGCTATGTCCCCTTATTACCGAATTACTGTGCCATGTGTGTGTGTGTGTGTGTGTGTGTGTGTGTGTGTGTGTGTGTGTGTGTGGCCCTAGGAAACTGACAACGCCGTGGGGCAATGCAATCAAGTGGCCTGCCCCCCACCCCAGTGCCCCCACCCGGCACCCACGCGGCCACGCTCCAATAATATCCTTCGTGTATCCTTACTTCCTTCTTGCTTCTCCGGAGCGCCTTGGATTGCATGGAAGTACGTGAGCCTGCCAAGGCACGGCAGTACGGCACGCCGCCCGTGATTGTCGCTTCACGTCATCGTGCCATGAGTAGTACCCTGTGCGGCTGTGCGCGGACGCCCGCGAGGTCGACCTAATGTATGTGTTTACAAACCAGGCCGCAAAGGTGCAGAGCGGCACCGACATCAGCGCCGGTGTATCTCAAGGGCAGAGGGCCGCTCCCATCCCACACCAAATAAAGAACACACTCACGCGCGGGCTCCCGCCTGGCAGCCAACCAGTAACACCGCCTAGTACCACATACAGCAGCAGCTGTACGCCTGTACCCCGCCCGGCCGCTGCTCAGCAGCATGTGCGGCGTGACGACCTGCCCCTCCGACCACATCTACCCACCGCCAGCTCAGATGCTCGGGCTTCGGACACTACTGGGACCTCGCACTCTTGCCCCCTGCCCTGTTCCATCAACCAGCTCAAATGCTCATGTGGTATCGGTACGCCTACAGGGCACACCAGCCCATTCATCACCATTCGCACTGCAAATAAAACGTAACGACGGCAAGTCTCGAAACAAAAAATTGCTGGATTGTGACAAAAACTGCGCAGTTCCTACGGCGCCCCCACCGCCCACCGAAACCCGCGGATCCCCCACGTCGCTCTAAACACGATTGCACCAGCGCGTGCCGCCTTAGTTCCACCCCGCCTAGCCCGGTCGGGTCCGGTCCGGCCCCAGAAATCTTCACGCGCCGCCGCCAGCTCCGCCTTGCACGTCCACCACAAAATGTGGCCGACTGTTTGGCTCGGATCCATGAGTGAAGCTGCCTAGCGCACCTTGACCCCTGGGTTCATTTGGCGCATATCAGCGCAAACACATGGCCTCAGCCGATACTGGGCCCCTGCTGCGCCACACCTGCTGCTTGATCGCGCGCATACCACATGCTTAGCTCCCAACCACCCTGCTCCCTCGCAGCCGCTCAGCCGCCCTCTTCCTCTCTGTCTCTGTCCTCTCTCTCTCCCCGCTGCCCGTCTCTTCCTCGCCGTCTTCTCAGGCGGGCGCGGTGATAGGCTTGAGCCAGTGCTGGCACGCCTCCACCGCCCACCAGCAGATGGTGCAGCTGGGCACCTGCTGCGCCAGGCGCGGCACCACACCCACCCACAGCGCGCCGGGGCCGTGCTGCGCCACCATGCGTTGCCCGGTGGCGAAGAAGGACTGCAGCTGCGCCACCGCCGACATTGACACCGCGTCGCCCGCGTGCGTCTGCAGGCGGTACGGGCGGCGAGCCGCGACACGGGCGTGAGCGGCACGGGCGTGAGCGGCACGGGCGCACCAGCAGTGCCGTGAGCGGGTTCGCAATGGTTAGCACGAGTTGTTGTGACGATCGCTCCTACCCTCAGGTCAGCTGCGGTCGAGCCTTTGCCCCCACCCATGTACCCCCACACACGCCACCGCGCGCTCCCGTATACGCCACGCCACGCACGCACGCACGCACGAACGTACCACCACAGCCGCCACCTCACACACACCTGCATGTAGGTCTTGATCACGTCAAAGGGCATGGATATGAGCGTGGCCGCGCTGCCCGCCGCCGCGCCGATGGCGATGTCCCACAACTGCGGGGACACACACACGCACACACACACACGTTCGGGTTTTATCTCCTTGTGATCTCTAACACACGTTCGGGTGGGTTGTGGCCATGCTTGTTGAGGTGGTGTATACACACCGGGGGGGGGGTAGCCATTCATGGGACCGTGTGTATCAAATTTTGTGAAGTGCCGATGGGGGGGGCTCGGCAGCAGGTCTCAAGGCCCCAGTGATACTGCTGGCGGCGGCGCGAGGGTCTGACACTACCGTATGTGCCTCGTATATACGGCGCCACAGGCGCCGCAGCCGGAGCCGCAGCCGCGGCCAGCCCAGGACAGGACAGGACCGGCCCCCCTCGTGCATCCACCCACCACGCCACTTGCCCTCCCAACCCCCGGCCCCAAGGCCCCCGCGCTGCTCACTGCCCCCGCACCACTCACGCCGCACCGCCCGCTCCCCAGCCAACCACGTAAACCTGCACCAGCGCTGCCCGCCCCCCGTACTCCGTACATGTCCGCCGTAAGCACGCCTGCCCCACTCCACCCACGCAGCAGGGCCGCATACACACGCCCACGCCCACACACACACACGCCCACACACGCCCCCCCCCACACGCACCTGGCTGGGCACCTTGGCCTCCGGCCCGAACAGCGCCGAGGCCTTGCCGCCCGTGAGCGCGTTGGCCTTGGTCACGGCCTGGTTGTACACGTCACGCAGCTGGCTGCGGGGGGGGGGACAGGGGGCGAGGCAGGGTGGGCAGCAGGAAGGAGGTTAGCAGGATGGGAATGAGGGGCCGGCAGGGAACATGGACACGGCGAGGGAATAAGGCTGCGCGTGCGCTCTGGATACGGTTCTTGTTTGGGGGAGCTCCCTCGTTGCAAGTATCAGTCGCAAACCCACAACGCCTATGCGCCCATGGACTCCGCACAGTGACCTCCTGCCACCTCCTTGACCTTCGCAGCTGCTCCTCCTTTTCCTTCGACCTCCTGCCTTATCCCATTGCACACAAGCACATTATAGCTTTCCCTGCCCCTTGCTACTCGGCCCTTTCCAAGACCGCGCTCCCTCAGCAGCGCTGCCCTAACCATCCCACCAACCTCCCAACCCGCCTTCTGACCCGCCCTTTTGCCTCCTGCCTCGTACTCTGCCCGCCTCCTGTCCCGCCTCAAACCCACCCACCCCCCTGTCCGAATTAGCTGGGACCGGTGCTTGCATATCCACCAGCCCCTGGTACCTGTCCTACCACTTCGCCACGTATCCTTGCAACGCCCCCTCCACCCTCCACCCCTGGCCCCCCTCCACCCACCCACCAGCACCCACCAGCACCTAACAGCACCCACCAGCACCCACCAGCACCTACCAGCACCCACCAGCACCCACCCACCCACCCGCCTAGGCCCCCCCCTGCCCCCCCAGTCCTCTTGGTCGTTTCGTTTCTGGTTTCTGGAATGAACTCCCGCCCCCCCTACCTGTACGTGGCCAGCTCGCTGATGTCGTAGGGGAAGGACTCCAGGCAGTAGGGCAGGAAGCCCCAGTACAGGCCCATGGGTCCCTGCAGGCGGAGGGGAGGAAGGGAGGAAGGGAGGGAGGCAGGCGTGGGGGCCGGTCGGGCGGAGGAAGGAGGCGGGCAGGTGGACCCCACGGGGCCACATGGCCCGGAGCAGCAGCAGGGCCCCCAGGAGCACAAGGCCGACAGCTTTGGCTGTTGCATCCCCGCACTGGCTCCACTTTCGCGCTTGCTCCACTGCCGTCCTTGCTTCCCTACCTACGCTGCTGCTCGCAGCCACCCTTTTCCGCCCTCTGCCCCGTTTGCCCCCCCCCACCGCGCGTCCGCAGTACTGTCGTCTTCCACCCGACCCGCTTCCCCGGGCTGTGCAATGCTCCCCGAGCCCACTGCCTCTACTCGCCTTCCTGTCTCTCCCCCTGCTGCTCCCCCCTCTTCCCCTTCTCCCTTCTCCCTTCCCCTCCCTTCCGCTCCCTTCCGCCCCTCCCCGCAACTCATCCCCTCAGCCCCCACACCCGCCCCACCACCACCGCATACCCGCCCCCCAAGCCCCCCCAGCCCCCTCCAAGCCCCCCCCGCACCTGCGTCTTGACCACGTTGCTCATCTCCCGGAACAGGTTGCCGCTGATGATCCCCGCCTGCGCCTGGTGCCGGAACAGCTCCAGCGGCCCCTCCACCAGCGCCGTCATGATGGCGCCCACCGTGGCGCCCACCATGTTGGCGCTGGCCAGCATGCCCACGTCCGCGCCCTCCGGCGCCTCCTCCAGGCCACCGCCGTGCCCCCCACCGCCGCCGCCTCCTGCTGCTGTTGCTGCTGCTGCCGCCGAGCCGGCCTTGGCACCTGAGGAGGAGGAGGAGGCGCCCTCCGAGCCGGCCGCCCCGGTGTGGCGGCGGTGCTCCAGCAGCACCTCCTCGTCGTGCATGTGGTGGCCGCTGGACACGTGCAGGTGCGCCGTGCCGGCCTGGCTGCCGCTGCTCAAACCCTTGCGCGTCTTGCCCGGCACCGCGGATGCCGCCGCGGCGCTGCTGGAGCTGGCGGCGGCGGCGGCGGCGGCGGCGCCGCCCTCCGCCGCCGCGCGGGCCTTGGCCTCCTTGTCCTGCTGGACCATGACGTCCAGCGCCGCGCGCTTGGCGGTGCAGAAGGTGAGCCAGTGGATGGCGCCCACCACCACCGAGAAGGCGGCGGCGGAGCCCAGCCCCGCGTACAGCTGCTGGACCACGTGCGGCCCCCAGCCGTTGCGCGTCATGTTCTGGATGACGGCGGTGGCGCTCAGGCAGTCGGCCTGGCACCGCACCTGGGGGGGGGGGTGCGAGAGCGTGTGTGTGGTTGGGTAGTTCATTAGGGTTTAGGGGTGTGGTTGGGTGTGTGGTGGGGCGATGTGGTGGGGGCGATGTGGAGGGGCGGTGTGGTGGGTCGTGGGGTGGGGCGATGTGGTGGGGGCGATGTGGAGGGGCGGTGTGGTGGGTCGTGGGGTCGGGCGATGTGGTGGGGGCGATGTGTAGCAGGTGTGTGGGCGGTATGGGTCGTGGGGTCGGGCGGGGCCGTCGAGCTCAGGCATAGCATTGCGCACGAGTTGAGGTATGAGGTGGCAGGCGTCCGTGCCGGGGTGTGCACGCGTGTGTGTGCAGCCGGCCTGTCAGAGGCATTCCGCCATTGTGTGTGTGAGGCGCATTTGCACAGGAAGGTATGGCATGCCTCGGGGCGCTCTGATGCTGGCGCACTTTGATATGGGTCCGGTGGTATCCGCATGAAAAGGAAACCACTAACAGTGAATGTGGAGCGCTCGCTGTCTCACACTTAGTGCCTGTCCGTAAGCGGGCAACAAACGCGGCCGGCGGTGCTCAGGCGTGCCATCGCACCCCACCACCGGCCCGCCGCCCCCAAAGTGGCGCCAGCGCACCGCAGCCCCCGCGCACAACACGGCGGTGCCGCGGCGGTCCACACAGATAATCCTAATGGTCCACTGTCTATGTCGTGAGCGCCTCCAGCATCGGATTCAAGCAGCAACGAGTATCCAGACGGGCGCAAACTACCCCGTCGCCGTCGCCGGGGACGCACCTTGATGGTTTCAAGAGGGTATAGCAGCACTATCTGCGACACCTCGCCGACGGCGCCGCATATAGCATCCACAAGTGGCTGTGGAAGCAGAAATCGCCTGCGGGGCCAGTCGCGAGCGTTTGGTGCAGCGTAAGCTGGGCGTCGTCGTTGGTGCCACACAGGGTTCCGAACCAAAAAAAGGATTCCACCACCGCGCCGAGCGGGAGCCGACTATCTACTCCATATCTTGCAAACACTCACTTGTCGCCCTGCTTTGGTCGGACGGTCTCCGGCCGTCGCCGGTTCAGCGCGTATGCCCCACCGCACACAACCGCGCCCACTGCCGCTGCGCGTGCGAGACGCTGTGGTCTCGATAGCGGCTCCGAAGAGTATAGTCCCTTAAAGAGGTTGCCCCCGGCCATCCTCTCCTCAGCTTTGCCTCAGTAACAAAATCGTTGCCCCAGCTTTTTCTGGGCCCCTGCTCTTTCGTAAGAATAGAATCACTGCTCGTACAGAAAGTCGTCGGTAAGGCTCATATTATGATAGAGGCAGCGACAAAGTTGTTAGGGCCGGCTTGCAAGCTTCTGAAGCCGCTCGCTGGGAAATTCGAGGTCTAGTAATATCAACAGCTACACATATCAATTTCATAGCACAATGTGAAAACCGCCCTCCCTGACCCCACTGCAATGGCCATCGCCGTCCAGCGTGTCAAACCGTGAGCCCGTAAGAGCCCGAGCTGCATGAGCATCCCCCGGGCCATGTTTTCCTGTCGCCGGGGCCTGGGGAGCGCATGCGTGTTCGGTTCCAGCCTAAGAAATGACTCTCCGTCTGCGTCTCCGTGGATGCTTGGTACCGGTAGTGTAGTGTGCAAATTACGGAAGTGTTGCGTGTCGGCGTGCCTGCATGCCTGCGTACCCCATGTAAGCGAACTCATGGGGCCATGCATGCTATTACATGTGAACTCGGTGCGCTGCGCTGGTGGATGCACCGCACCGCGGGGAGGGGGGTTAACCGGGGTAGGCCAGGCGGTCTGGCATCACCGCCACCGGGGATGGGGCCAGGGAAGATGGGCAGGCCGCCGCAATTTGTTTAAGGCACAATTGCTACGGCCACCGCTATTCCGAGACTCTATAGATTATTGCATACGAGTACATACCATGCCCTCTGCTACAGTGCCCTCCACCAGTGCGATCAGTGCCCCCACGGTAGGCCATCCGTGGCTCTCGCCAACGCAGCGTCCTCGCACGCGAACAGAGAGAGTGTCGAGCTTCCACCTTGGACGAGCGGCAGGCGACCCGGGGGGGGGGGTAGCCATCCATAGGATGGTGTTTATCAATTGGGGGGGGGGAGAAACAAAACTTCCAGACCCCATGCCGCAAAATCTCCGGGGACCACCCCGGGGGGTAGTCCGTCCCCCCCTCGTACAGCCCTTAAAACTCGTCCATTTTTGGTCGGGTTTGTGTCAATGCACTCCTTTCAATGATCTCTAGTGCGCCGCGAAAATTACCGGGACACCGTCTCGTGTTTGGGTCAGGCCGGGACTCCATTGCTTCAGCGCGTCTGACCAGGGGTGACCGGGCGCACCCAGAACTGGCCACCAAAATGCATGTGTAACCTCATGCAACTACAAACTGGGGTGCGGTGTCCTTGGATGCGTTTTGCGCTGTTCTGGAGGGTGCCTGGGTGTGGCATGCCGGAGACATGTCATGATGACATGTCACGACCCACAGTTGAAGACGCACGTAAACCCATGCCTGGCGATGCAGACACGTGCCCCCGGGCTTAATATACCTTTCTCATTATTTGTGAATAGCTTCTGTGTGCATTTGGCAGCGTTTGAGACCCAATGATCTTGCGATCTGCGTGTGCTGCTTCTCGGCTTGGCCATGCCCATGAGTGGGATGAGGGCTGGCCCGCGGGGATTGCCGGGGCGAGGGCGTGGCGAGCCGAGCTGCCGGAAGGAGACTGCTTTTTGCGTCTAGGAATGAGCAAGGATACGTAGGGAACGGGGCGACACTGGCTAGAGTTAAAACACAAGTGATAGCAGACTTTTGGGCAAGATTGCAGTCGTACGTGAGCCTGGGCATCAAGCCAAGGGGGTGGGATAAAACCCCACCAGGTCACCCTTGGATTGAAAGAAGGGAGGATGGCAGCATGAGACTGAACAAACCAGCTTATATTACATTTGAGGAGGATTTGGATGAGTGAAGTGGTGGAGCTCCCATGGGAGCAAGGCCTACTAGCACAAGGCCCAGAGTAGGCTGTCGGCGTTGCAGGTGGCACGCCCCTGAGGTCTAGAGCAGGGTGTTCGTACTAGTTCCAGTACGCTTTCGCTGGCTCGCGAACTGCGTCAGCAGGTCCCTCCTGTAACCAATGCAATCTGCCGAGCATGCATGTGCAGGTGCAGGACGCCGCAGCCCGCCGACCGTTGCCATGCCACACATAGCAGGATTATAATGGCAGGCATCCATGTAGATTTTCCACTGCAGTCACGCCGACATTCTGCCTACCCAGGCCTACCAGAGCGTATAGCTATGGCACTAATGGCAGCCTCCGACGTCGCCCTGCCGTTGCAGGCCTACGCGCCCACGTCACTGCTGTCGCCATCCGAAGCCGGCTCCATGCCGCTGCCGTCGCCATCCGCACGCCTCTTCTTATGCTTGCCCCTTCTGGCCGCCTTCGCTCCCTGCCGAAGTTTCTTCACATACGCTCGCCGGGCCGCCAGCACCCGCCGCTGCTCCCGCGCCTGCCCCTGCTGCGTCCCAGCCGCTGCTGCCTTGTCGCCGGTTGCGCGCGCCGGCGCAGCAGCAGCTTGAGCAGCAGTAGCGGACCCGCCCCCGGACCCGGCGCCGGCACCGGCAGCCGCGGCCGCAGGCTCTGGCGCGACCGGGCTGGCTATGTACGCAGCCGTGAGCCACTCCCACTGCGCCCGGGTGCACTGCACATGCGCCTGGTCCAGCAGTGCGCATGCTGTTTGCAGCACCTCCCGCCACTCCTCCTCGCTCAGGTAGCCCGTACCAGCCTGCCTGCCGCCGCTCCGCTGCCCCGCCTCCGCCTCCGCGCCCCCTGGCGCCTGGCCCGGCCGTATGCCGTTGCGCAGCTCCACCCACCAGCGCAGCGCGCCGAAGTTGCCGTGGACAGCGGCCTCTCGGACAGTGGCCCACGGCGCAGCCGCGCCGGCCGCGTAGCCACGGGCGTACAGGAAGGAGGCTGCCGCGAGGTTTCCGCTCTGTAGTGCCGCCAGCAGCGGCTTGGCGTGTATGGCGGGCGGCTGCTCCTGCAAGATAGCAAGCAAGGAGGTGTGTGTGAATGTGTGTGTGTGGGGGGGGGTTGTGGTTACCAGCCCAAACTAAACCAAACCCAATGGGGGTGTAAGTGTGGTCGCCATGCCGGCCGGGTGCGGACGGAAGCGCACAGCATAAGCAGGGCCCTGTTGTAGCTGCCGCTTGCGCGACCAACTAACACCCACAGCTCAGGCAAAGCACGATGGCGCCATTCTAGTGCATTCGCAGGTGGCAGCCCCCACCCCTGCCCAAACATCGTCACAAGCGCACCTACCGTTGAGCAGCCAGAGCCAGAGCCAGAGCCAGAGCCAGAGCCAGAGCCAGAGCCAGAGCCAGAGCCAGAGCCAGAGCCAGAGCCAGAGCCAGAGCCAGAGCCAGAGCCAGAGCCAGAGCCAGAGCCAGAGCCAGAGCCAGAGCCAGAGCCAGAGCCAGAGCCAGAGCCAGAGCCAGAGCCAGAGCCACAGCCAGAGCCAGAGCCAGAGCCAGAGCCAGAGCCAGAGCCAGAGCCAGAGCCAGAGCCAGAGCCAGAGCCAGAGCCAGAGCCAGAGCCAGAGCCAGAGCCAGAGCCAGAGCCAGAGCCAGAGCCAGAGCCAGAGCCAGAGCCAGAGCCAGAGCCAGAGCCAGAGCCAGAGCCAGAGCCAGAGCCAGAGCCAGAGCCAGAGCCACAGCCACAGCCACAGCCACAGCCACAGCCACAGCCACAGCCAGAGCCAGAGCCAGAGCCAGAGCCAGAGCCAGAGCCAGAGCCAGAGCCAGAGCCACAGCCAGAGCCAGAGCCAGAGCCACAGCCACAGCCACAGCCACAGCCACAGCCACAGCCACAGCCAGAGCCAGAGCCAGAGCCAGAGCCAGAGCCAGAGCCAGAGCCAGAGCCAGAGCCAGAGCCAGAGCCAGAGCCAGAGCCAGAGCCAGAGCCAGAGCCAGAGCCAGAGCCAGAGCCACAGCCACAGCCACAGCCACAGCCACAGCCACAGCCACAGCCAGAGCCAGAGCCAGAGCCAGAGCCAGAGCCAGAGCCAGAGCCAGAGCCAGAGCCAGAGCCAGAGCCAGAGCCAGAGCCAGAGCCAGAGCCAGAGCCAGAGCCAGAGCCAGAGCCAGAGCCAGAGCCAGAGCCAGAGCCAGAGCCAGAGCCAGAGCCAGAGCCAGAGCCAGAGCCAGAGCCAGAGCCAGAGCCAGAGCCAGAGCCAGAGCCAGAGCCAGAGCCAGAGCCAGAGCCAGAGCCAGAGCCACAGCCACAGCCACAGCCACAGCCAGAGCCAGAGCCAGAGCCAGAGCCAGAGCCAGAGCCAGAGCCAGAGCCAGAGCCAGAGCCAGAGCCAGAGCCAGAGCCAGAGCCAGAGCCAGAGCCAGAGCCAGAGCCAGAGCCAGAGCCAGAGCCACAGCCACAGCCACAGCCACAGCCACAGCCACAGCCACAGCCAGAGCCAGAGCCAGAGCCAGAGCCAGAGCCAGAGCCAGAGCCAGAGCCAGAGCCAGAGCCAGAGCCAGAGCCAGAGCCAGAGCCAGAGCCAGAGCCAGAGCCACAGCCAGAGCCAGAGCCAGAGCCAGAGCCACAGCCAGAGCCAGAGCCAGAGCCAGAGCCAGAGCCAGAGCCAGAGCCAGAGCCAGAGCCAGAGCCAGAGCCAGAGCCAGAGCCAGAGCCAGAGCCAGAGCCAGAGCCAGAGCCAGAGCCAGAGCCAGAGCCAGAGCCAGAGCCAGAGCCAGAGCCAGAGCCAGAGCCAGAGCCAGAGCCAGAGCCAGAGCCAGAGCCAGAGCCAGAGCCAGAGCCAGAGCCAGAGCCAGAGCCAGAGCCAGAGCCAGAGCCAGAGCCAGAGCCAGAGCCAGAGCCACAGCCACAGCCACAGCCACAGCCACAGCCAGAGCCAGAGCCAGAGCCAGAGCCAGAGCCAGAGCCAGAGCCAGAGCCAGAGCCAGAGCCAGAGCCAGAGCCAGAGCCAGAGCCAGAGCCAGAGCCAGAGCCAGAGCCAGAGCCAGAGCCAGAGCCAGAGCCAGAGCCAGAGCCAGAGCCAGAGCCAGAGCCAGAGCCAGAGCCAGAGCCAGAGCCACAGCCACAGCCACAGCCACAGCCACAGCCACAGCCACAGCCACAGCCACAGCCACAGCCAGAGCCAGAGCCAGAGCCAGAGCCAGAGCCAGAGCCAGAGCCAGAGCCAGAGCCAGAGCCAGAGCCACAGCCACAGCCACAGCCACAGCCACAGCCACAGCCAGAGCCAGAGCCAGAGCCAGAGCCAGAGCCAGAGCCAGAGCCAGAGCCAGAGCCAGAGCCAGAGCCAGAGCCAGAGCCAGAGCCAGAGCCAGAGCCAGAGCCAGAGCCAGAGCCACAGCCACAGCCACAGCCACAGCCACAGCCACAGCCACAGCCAGAGCCAGAGCCAGAGCCAGAGCCAGAGCCAGAGCCAGAGCCAGAGCCAGAGCCAGAGCCAGAGCCAGAGCCAGAGCCAGAGCCAGAGCCAGAGCCAGAGCCAGAGCCAGAGCCAGAGCCAGAGCCAGAGCCAGAGCCAGAGCCAGAGCCAGAGCCAGAGCCAGAGCCAGAGCCAGAGCCAGAGCCTGCGCCGCTTTCACTAGCGCCGCCGGGCTGACCCCGTGACCGCCCCAGCGCCCACTCCAGCGCCGCCACGCTGCCGCCCGCCGCCACCGCCTCCAGGTCCACCGGCGCGCCCAGCCGCTCGTGCAGGTACTCGAGCGTGGCCATGTCGCAGCCGCGTTGGGCCGCCTGCGTGAAGGCGCGCGCCCACAGCGCCGGGCCCTTGAGCGCCAGGCGGCCCCGCTCCAACCGGCCCGTCGCCTCCACCACCGCCCGCACCACGCACGTCCAGAGGCCAGGCGTCCGCAGCGCCACCGGCCAGGTCGGGGTGTGATTCGAACACAGTCAGCCGCCGCTGTCGCAGCAGCTGGAGGATGCGCAGCTGCCCGGCGCGCGCGGCGGTGTGCGCAACGTTGTGTCCAATCTGTAGCCCGCACTCGTCCAGCAGGTAGATCAGGGCGTCCTCCCGGCCCCAGGCGGCCGCGGCCTCCGCCGCCAGCCGGCGCGGCGGCACGCGCTCTTCCTTCGTGCGTCCACGCAGCGAGTACAGGTACCGCAGCCGCTGGGCGTAGTCGGGCTGCTGCGCGGCCCAGCGGTAGGGGCCCGCCTCGGTCGAGTCAATTGCTGCAGGATAGTATTCCTCATCCGCCTCCTTCCGATCCCCATGAAAGCTCACAAAGTCATCCAGCGGCTTTTGGGTGAGCAGGTACTCGCACTTCTCCCGCCAGTCGGGCAGGCTGCTGCCGAGCGCTGCCTCGAAAGCCGGCAGCAGGCTGACATGCGCCACGTGCGCAATCATGGCCGCCAGCCCGCCCAATCCCTGAAACGCAAGCCAGCGCTGGTACCGGTGTTGCAGCACGGGCAGCGGACAGCCCGCCGCCACGGCGGCGAACATCTTGGTCTTGAACAGCGCGTCCACGGCACGCTCCAACGTTTCCAGAAGCGCGACGTGGCCACCATTCGCTGCGGCGCACGCCACAACGGGCGCGCTGGAGCGGTCGGGTTTCTCCGGAAATTACACACAGCTAACATACAGCTTCGGCGCGCGCACGACTATAATTGCGGTGTTGCAGAGGGTACAACCCGAGCGCGCAAGCACGACTATGTACTCCTGTGCGCCAACCGTCAGCCTCCGCCGTGATCCGCCGTGCGCGTGCGCGCTCAACTCCCAGCGCCCACTCGCGTGCCTGCCGACAACAGCCAACGACCCGTGTGCATCACTCCAACATGGTGCTAGCTTCCGAGCCGGCCTGCTGTTCGATTAGCTGCTCAGCTGCCGACTCCCGCGCTAACTCCTGGCAGCCACGGCCTATAAAGCAAGAGGTGCTCGGGTGTCTGGGCGGAGTGATAGCGATGGAGTTCCATGGTGTGTCCCAAGCTCCGTGCTGAGCCCGGCGTGCTATGGGTGAGGAGAAGCCTTACACGTGACAGGGGCGTGAGTACTGAATAGGCATTCCAGACTACTGCTGGGATGCGTGCGGGCACGCTCTTTCCTGCGTGCTCGCAGGAAGTTAGATGCTGCACAGGTGGGGTGCATGCCTCGTATGGCGGTTTTGAATATGTGTTTTTTGCGGGCCAGGTCCTTTACCTTACCCCGCCACGCGCCCTGCCGCCGCCGCCGGCACCGCTGCTCACACCACAGAAGGAGACACACACGTACGTCCATCCTGCTTTGTCGCCGCTTCACGTCACACGCATATCCGTACACGCAAACCCGTACACGCACATGTACACCCGTACACGCACACGCACACGCGCACCCGCACGCAGGTCATCCTGTTTCCAGAGGACCGCATGCCCGACGCCACCCAGTCCCTGGCGCGCTTTCACAACGCAGGCTACAGGTGGGTGGTGCATGTCTGGGTGGGGGCGGTGTCGGTGTGGGCGAGGGCCGTCCTGTGCGCACGGCCGCACGGCGTAATGGGATGGCAAGGGCTGCGGCCGGCGGCCGGGTGCGCGGGGCCTCTGTGGCAGATGGGAAGCTCCCAGGGAAACACGCAGCCCTGCCCTGCCCCGTCCTGCCCTAACCCGTGCCGCGCTGCATCTTTAACGCGATCACGTGTGTGTGCGCGCGCACGCTGGTGTGCTTCACTGCTGGTCCGGGATGCGCGGGGTACGGCATGGCCGCGCATGCTGGTGTGGCCCCTTGACTCGACATTCAGCTCCCAATCACACAACAAACAAGTGTGCCGGCAGCCGGCCAGAGCAGACGTTGCCGTATGAACCTCACTCGTCCTTGCGCTGCCAGTCTGCCACCCCACCCACCCACACCCCACACCCACACCCACACGTGCGCAGGACGGTCCCGCAGCCGAGCCTTTGGCCGTCGCCCCCACCGCCGCGCGCGCGCCCGTGCCGGGCACGCCGGCCACGCTGCACGCGCTGCAGTACGGTGAGCTGCTGGAGCTGAACGCGGAGGCGGTGCTGCAGGGCGGCGGCGCGGGCGGGGGGCAGGGCGGCGCGGCGGGGCGGGGCCCGCGCCGCCTGTGCCCGTGCTGTGGCTGGACCGACTGGTGGGCAGCGTGGCAGGGCTCCGAGGCGAGGCGGCGGCGTTGTACGGCAACTGGGCGAAAGAGTGAGTGGCCCCGGCATGTGGGCGGGCTACGGTGGGCAGAGGTACGCAACGGGGGGTGGTGAAGGGGGGGGGGCGGTGGTGACGAAAGGGTCATCCACACAGGCGGACGTGCCGAAGGCCAGGACGAACTGTTTGGTTGCGTCAACGAGATCAGCGCTCCCTGTCCAGGCCGACATCCCTAAACATCCCCCCCTTGGCCGGCTGCATCATTTACCTGCTGCCCTCTCGACAGCAGGTGCCGGGCGCTCCGATAGTGCGACATCCCGGAGCGGGAGCGGCGCAACTGGATGGTAGCTTAGCACTGTTTTCGCAGCCGGACAGGAAGCGGCTCTTGTATGGAGCTATTTCACGGAAAGATTTCATCATGCGGTTCCGAAACCTGGGGTTCGGCGTAGTACGGTGCTTAATGGGATGTTGTAGGCGACGCGCCCTTCTAGCGTCTTGGGTCAACGCCTGGCTGCGCCAGGCTGCGCCCGTGGAGGGCACTGTAACTGTAACGCGTGGAGTGAGACAGCAACATGCATCCAATGACGTGTGCGTGATCCAATAAGCATACCGCGCGCAGCTTGGTCCGGTCGCCCCGGGGCGTCCTCGGGCTGAGCGGGTAGGAGTCTGTCGGCGACCGGATCGTGCGTGCACCGTGCCGCCACTTAAAACATGACCTCGGGGGGAACTTCGCGATTAATAGTTGTGCTCTCGTGTATGATCGGTCCACTCATAAACGGTGGCGCGACGCTGCGCCAGGTTTGCGCGCGAAACTCTTGCTGTCGATACACGGAGCCCGCGCTTGGTAGAGCCGAAACACAAGTTATTGACTGATTAAGCCTATTCCTCTACCCGAATCAATCACTTGTTGGTAGAAAGGAGGGCTGCCGAGCAAACGCTGGCAACACTCTCAGCAAGCTTGCCTTTTCTGCACGCGTGAGAGTATCAACACAAGACATAAGTCATATACTCGTGAGCAGAGTCACAACAATCCTGTCTGGTTCACAAACTCGCTTCCTTCGTCGCCCGACTCCCCGCCCAAGCGCCTATGGCGTTTGCGGTACCAGCATGTTGAGAAGATAAGCAAGCTGGGCGTCTAAGAAACGTGGAGCTTTGTTGCCGCGCCGGGCACGAACCCACGATGCGTGCGAGTGGGCCAACGGCAGTCGGGCGGTGGCGGGCGGGCTACTGCCGAGCCGCCCGGGCACATCCGACGCCGTGGCAGCTTGCGGCCTTGGTCATGCTTACGGCAGCCCTGGCACTGCCAGCGGCAACATGCATGCGCCTTTGGCCGGACCTGGACCTCTGGGGCCACGGCGACGCAGCTGCCGAACATAGCACTGCTGCGGGCACCCACGGGGGCTTCCGTGGCTCGTACGATTGGGAGGCGGAGGCGCGGGAGGAGGCGGAGGCGGCGGACAGCGGAGGCCTGTTCCACCTGCTGCGTAAGATCCTCCAGGAGGAGGAGCAGCCTAGCAAACTGACAGAGGAGAAGGACCCTGCCACGGGGTGTCCGCTGCCCAAGGTGGGGCGGGGGGGGGGGACGCGCCTGCCGGGCACGCACACGGTCATGCCTGCCGTGGTCGGGCAGATAGCGAGGCCAGTGAGCCTGTGTGCCTAAATCTCGTGACAGATAATAGCTTGAAGATCGTTGGCATGAACACGCGCAGGTGGACATGGAGAAGGACCGCTATAACTGCGTAGTTTGGAAGAAGGTGAGAGTGCGCACGTCCAGAGCCACACGGGTGTAACAGCTAGCGTGACAGTCACAGTGTTTGAGCTGCTAGCTACACGGAGCGCAACGCACACGCCTCCGTCCTCACCAACTGAGGTACGCCAATCATGCCCAACCTTACATGCAGGTGTGCGTGGACCAGAACGTGATCGTGTCGTACGACCCGGAGACGCACCCCAAGCACAGCATGGGCACCATCCCCTACCTCAACGTCACTGAGATCATGTACAACCTCCCCTCAAAGTGAGTTGCCGGGGCAGACACTGGAGTGACTGGACCAGCTACCTAGCTTGCGGGCGACAGCAGCAGTGCCTGCCACGGCACCTTTCTTGCTTGCACCTTTCTGTTCTTTTTGCCTCTCCCGGAGGAATGCACATCGGCCAATTTTCGCCCTTTGCCCGCACCCCACTTTGTGGCAGGTACGGCATCGGCGACCGCTACCGCAAGGGCAGCGCGCTGCGCTTCCCCGCGCTGTACGTGCGCCCTTCCAACGACATGGAGGAGGAGCCGGAGCTACAGGTTGGGTGGGGTGGGGCTGTGATGTATGCGAGGTTTGTTGGAATTGGAAAACATGAGACAAGGGGAGCCGTCCGCGTGCGTGTCTGATTGGGGTGATGTGGCTGGAGCCTGGGAGGGCGCCACCTCTGGGCGCTGGCCTGCCTGCGCAGACGACTCCATCAATCCACCTCCCTCCCTCCCTCCATCTCCCTCCGTCCCCGTCATTAATTAAACATGCATGGCACCCCCTCCCTCCCTCCCTATCCCTCCCTCCCAGGGCGACCCCAAGTTCAGCGTGTGCACCATGCCCATGCTACTGTACGCGCACTACCCCTTCAACGCCGCGGAGACGTACCGCTACATCTTCGAGAAGCTGGTCACCCTGCAGCTGGTGGGTGGGTGGGTGGCTGCTGATGGTGGTGCGGGCTGGGGGCGGGCTGCTGATGGTGGTGCGGGCTGGTGGGTGGCTGGGGGGGCGGGGGGCGGGGGCGGATGGTTTCTGGCTGAAGGGCGATGGAAGCACAGTCTTCAGTGTGGAGACTGACATCTGTATCCCCACAGGCCGGCTTCTTCAACAAGCACCTGACGTTGGTGCCGGGTGTGCCGCCTGGTACCCGCGTGCCCTCTTACACCAAGTTCTGGTGAGGCCCGGGGGTGTGACCAAGGGTGCTTCGGCGCGGCCTGGCATTGCCGCAACTGTGTCAAGCCTTACGGCAACAGCGCGCATAGCTCTGGCTGGGCTGCAATTTGCAGCACCATTCTTAGACCTGACCCCCCAAGCACGGCCGCGGACCGACGCCCCCCCCCGCCCTCACCCCCGCCGCGGCCTGTCTCCTTCCTTGCCCCACTGCGCCTCTCCCTCCCTCCCCTCGCCCACCTGCCTGCCCCTGCCTGGCAGGTACGGCTCCCTGACGGACAAGGCGGTCATCTCGCTGTCGGAGCTGTCGGCGCGCAAGCCGCCCAGCGAGCCCTCCAACGCCACCTGGGAGGGCCGCCACGTCCGCTGCTTCGAGACCATGCTGGGCTGCCGCGTGCGCTACGACCGCTACGGCCTCAAATTCTACCGCGCGGCGCAATACGTGGTCGAGTGAGTCACCGCTCGCGCTTGCTTGCGGCTGTGCAGCTCGAAGCGGTGATTGCCGCGGCTTGAAAGCAGCGACCAGCACGATACCGTGTCTGTCTGCAGCCACCCAGCCAACCGTTCACTCATGCCGTAAACTTGCTTGCTTTCCTAACCACGAGCGTTCTGCTACCTTGCTCGCCACCGACGCCGCTGCCCTCGCCGCCCCTTCCCGCCCCGCCGCCCCTACCTCCCCGCCTTCCCTCACCCCTAGCCACTACAAACCGCAGTACCTGTCGCAGAGCGCCTCCTTCGAGCAGCGGCTGCTGGCCACGCGCAAGGTGGCCATTCCGGACGACCCCGCCGTGCTGAAGCTGGTGTTCATCTCCCGCAACGACGACCAGTCCGCTGTGGGGCGCACCATCCTCAACGAGGCGGAGCTGGTGCAGCTGTGCAACGCCGCGCCCGTAGGCGACCTGCCGCCCGCCGCCTGGGGCTCGCCCTACAAGAAGTTCTTTTGCTTCGCGCACACGTTCGGCGAGAGCCAGCTGATGGACGTGTGGGTGATGCGCAAGGTGGGTGTGGTGGAGAGCGAAGCCGGGTACACGCGCGAGAAACACCGGCGGCGGCGGGCGACTCGCACACGTAAGGGTGGTGGTTCGCCAAACGAGCCAAAGACCCCTTCAGTGCAAATTGTTTGTGACGCTCCGCAAGCCCGCCCCGTTGGCATTCGCTTCACTTGCTTTTGACCATCCCTCACCCCTCGGCATAACTTAACATGCATGGAAACCACCATAGCTTCCTTTAAATAGGTTAGTTTGGGCTGGTAGCCACAACCGCCCCAAACCCCAAACCCCACCGTGACCAGGTGGACGCCATCCTGGGCATGCACGGCGCCGGCCTGACCAACGGGCTGTACATGAAGCCGGGCGGGGCCATCATCGAGGTGCGGTTGGAGTGGCGGCGACGGCGGAGGAGAAGGAGGAGTGCGCGCGCGCGTGTGTGTGTGGTCTTAGGGATAAGAAGAAGTCTTTTGCAGCAGGCAAGCAGGCGATGGAAGCGTCAGCTTTACTGGGTACTACGCTGTGAACATGCACCTGCACAGGTGCGGCCCTTCGGCTTCAGCGGCCGCGAGTCCTGGGCCAACCGCTATGCGCGCTTCAAGGCGTCCACGCCCGCCGAGATGCCCTGGCCCATCCACTGGTACGGCATCGACACCTTCAACGCCTCGCTCAGCGAGCCGGGCATGTTCGAGAAGGAGGACAAGCCGCACTTTTCGAAGTTCAGGGTAAGGGGGTTTGGTGCGCAAACCCAGGGCGGGAGGTGGGAAGGAGGGAAGGTAAGGAGCCAGCCCAGGCAATACGTAACCCAGCGGGGCGGGCCTTGATTTTCATTCAGACAGGGCTATGAGGCTGGGAAACTGTGCCCGTGGGATCTTGCCTGGCTGTTGGCTCGACTGAGGTCTAAACCTGTGTGACTGCAGGTGATCAAGGCGCGCGACCGGCACGTGCGCATCACCTGGCCCTCCATGCGGCACCAGCTGCTGACGGTGGCGCTGACTGCCCGCACGCACGCGCGCTACATGTCGCTGCGCTACGGAGGCACCTACTACATCACCGACACGCTAGAACAGGTGCGTGCGTTGTATTTCAGTGGCGGCTGTGTTACCGGGCGCCTTCTGTCGGGGGCTTCGTGCACTTCCATGTTCTAGGCACACCTGCTGCCGCACCGCTGTCTCGTGGCTTTGTCCTGAGTTGCTGTGAACGTGGTTGATGCACAGGCTGAGTGGCCGGGCAACGACCCACACGTCAAGAAGGACCTTCAGCGGAACTTCACTAGCATCCAGGCGGAGTGGGATCTGGCGCTGAAGATCCCGATGGACCAAGCAGCTCTTGACTTCGCCGCACAGCCAGACAAGATGTAGGATATCAGGTGTAGCTTCTTTTTTGGTAACGTCGGCGAGAGTTAGGCACCTAAGTGCGGAGGCGTATGTCAAACATGTGGGGCGTGCGGGAACCGCGAGCGTGTCAGTTGTGCCGGCGTGTTGTGTTTTGTTGAGCGGCGTGTAGCTTTTAGATCCCCAGCGTGCGTATTCTTTAGAGGTATTCCTATGTGTGGTTAAGCATGCTCATCTACGCCGCTTACTCGCAAATGCGGAAGGGCAGCCGGAGCTGTCGTGGGACATCGCGGTCAACGCGCGTTTTCATTCGCCGTATCGCTCCAAGTTCGTCGCCAGCGCGACAGATACACGGTTAGACCAAGGCACATATGTAACATTACCTACCGGCTTGAATTCATTAACAAGGTCTTGACTAGGTGACATTGAAGTTGACTCTCGCGCAGACGGTCAGTGCAAAGCGACGATGATGCTTGCCAAACAAACGTGTGGAGGTGTATATGGAAAAATGGACAGCTCGCTGGGATCGTGAGTGCGGCAGCAGCACAGGCTGGGCCGGGCTCGTTTTACAGCAGCGATAGCAAGGATAATCGCCTCTGGCCAAGTCAAGTGCAATGGCTGCGCGAGGACCAACCTATGAGCGTGTCCAGCGGCTCTTGGAGGAGCGGCGAGCGCGCGCAAGCGCGCAATTAGCCGCACAGACTCAGGAGAGCTGCCCCGAGGGTGCGTCCTATGGTTGGTATGCTTGCTATTCCTGTACTTCTCATTATCAAAGGGTGCCCCTGACACTGCGTGTGAGTGTCGGTCCGGCGCTAACACTATGCTTGACTCGCCACAGGTCACGCGGGCCAACTGGGGCGTGGGCGGCTCCAGCAAGTGTCCCCAGACAGCGACCGCAGCTTCGAGTTTGACCGGCCTCCCTTCATTTCGGATGCTGGCGCCCTGGTGGCGGCACAGGAGATCCTGCGGAACAGCAGCTACACGCAGGAGGATGACGCAGCGTGGCACGGCGCCTCGGCGTCGGGTGCTTTACCCCAGCAGCATAACTATGCCGGTTGGGAGGACCAACCTCCCTCCCGAGCGCAGTTCCAGCCGCCGCCCGGCGATTTTGACGACGACTATCACCAAGAGCAGGCCGCGCCAGGCGCAACAGCGTCACGGCACGGCGCATCGCGGCTCGGCTTGCACGGCTCTTATGAGGCGACTGCGCGGATGTCCACGCCGCCTCCAGTTGCCAGCGTGTCGAGCCAGCGCGAGGAAGGCGATGGCTCACCCACTCTCGCTGAGCTGGAGGCAATGCTCAACCAGACCATGCTGCAGCTAAACCTGAGCACGCAGCCGCTGCCGCAGCCGCAGCAGCCGCGCCAGCTGGCCCGCGACCAGCCGCCGCTGGAGGCGGGCACCGGGCGGGGGCTTCAGGGTGTGCCGCCGCCGCAGCCACCGCAGCAGGGCGACATCCGCGTTCCGTCCAATAAGGACATGGCCTACGGCATGGGCGGCGGCGGGGACGGGCCGTTTGACATCTCGGACATTTGGGCTATGGAGTCGCAGCCCAGCGCCTCGCAGCGCTCCGCCTCGCACTCGGACCACGCCGCGTACCGATCGGGTGTGTACGCGCGCACATGTATATGTCTGTGGGGCGGAGACGGGCTCATCACATGGGCGTTGCCAGGAATACACCTAGGGCTCCGCAGCCTGACCTGCCTGCTTGTTGAACCTTGTTACTTGTTCCGACACCGGCCGTGCAGAAGACGGGCAGGAGGTCAACTCGTATGCGGCTGCCTACGGCTACCAGCGGCACCACCAGCAGCAGCAGCAGCACCCCAGCGCCGAAGAGGCGCTGTACGGAGGGGCTGTGGCGACGCAGCGCATGGGCTCCGACCCCGCCCATTACAGCAGCGAATCAACGACGCCTGGCTCCCACCAGACCGCTGGTCCCCAGTCAGGACAGGGGTACGCACGGCAGGGCGCAGCTCCGCAGCAACAGCGACACCAGCAGCAGCAGCAGCCGGCGCCCCGGCCTCGGGCCACCTCACCGGGCCCCGTTGGGTCTAGGCCGGGCGCAGGCGCTCCACCGGGCCGCGCTGCAGGGGCGCAGCAGACGACACGGCCGCAGCGGCCGGTGTCGGCACAGATGGGCGCCCGTCCGGCAGGGGCGACGATGCGGCGTTCGGTATCTCCAGGAGCTAGCCCTCGACCAAGGTGAGGGGGGTCACACAGAGACCACGTCGAGCCGGCGTACTTGTACCAGGGGTTAACGTTGCGGACCCCTTGTCCTGTGTGCTGCAGGTCTGCACTGGAAAACGTGCCGGCCCGCTACAACCAGCCTCCTGCTTGGCAGCAGCAGTACCAGCAGCAACAACAGCCGCAGCGGCCGCGGTCACCTGATGTCTATCCGGCCTTCAGCTTCCAGCCGCGCATCAACCCTCGCAGCCGTGAAATCGCGGAGCGGTTGCTTCCCTCTGACAAGTGGGTAACGTGTCAAGGGCGCTATCTGGTTGCATTCCTAAAGTGCCTCTGCCAGCTGCAAGCCTGCAACGCCGGTATTCGTTCTGCGTGTTGATAGCGCACTCCCTGCCGGACACAGGGAACGGCGTCTTGAGCAGCTATCAAAGCCGCGCAACGAGCGCTTTGAACAACGCGCCGAGCAGGTGCGCGCAGCCTGGTCATGGATTCGGGGGGCAGCGAGGACGTGGGTTGAACGACTGAGGCCCAACTGTGTCCATCTGGGCCAAGTCATGACATGCTTAAATACGGCTGACGGCCCTGCATGTTTTGGTGTGGGGTTCGGCTGCGTGTGTGCTTGTGTGTGTGTATATGTGCAGTTGCGTCAGGCCAAGTTGGAGGAGGAGCTGCGCGAGTGCAGCTTCCAGCCGCGCACCGGCCGGGCGCCCAGCACGCCGCGCGTGCGCGGCCCCACGCCCGTACACGAGCGCCTGTACAACACCAAGCCGGCCTGGGAGCAGAAGCGGTAAGGTGCAGCAGGATGCTATGCACACATGGCGCTATATGGTAGTTTACACTTCATCGAGCTGTGCGCGCGACATTTTGCCTTGCAACGGAATGCAGGGACGACATTTTGCGTGCGCGGGAAAAGGAGGTGCTTGCCAGCTGCACCTTCCAACCCCAATGCGGCTCAAGGTTCGTTGGGCGAGCGCGTGCTGGCGCGGGGATCAGAAGCACAAACGGCGGCGGCCGCAATGCATCGTGTCGAGTCAGCACCTGGGCGCGTAAATTCAAGCGCCACCTTTCTACTCTCACCTCTGTCCCCATTTCGACCTGTAGGCAGTCTCCCGACCGTGGTCGCAGGTCCAGTAGCGTGCAGCGGCAGCGGCCCGCCAGCGTGACGCGTGGGCGGCCAGGGGCAGGCAGTGGTGGGGCGGGCGGTAGCGGTGGCGGCGGCGGCGGGGCGGGCACGTACGTGCCCATCCACCAGCGGGTGGCGGACCTGCTGCGCAGCCGCAACGAGAAGCTGGCGAAGGCCCAGATGAAGATGGTGAGCGTCGTGGGTGGTACTGCCAATTCGAGATGGCATGCATGGCGTTGCTGGGCGCTACGCTTGGCGAGCAGCTGGGGAACTTTACACAGAGAGCAAAGCGCGGCATCTGAAGCTTGCACCGGCCCGTGGCGATTCCAATGTCCCCTGCAAAACCCTTTGCGACCGCGCCCCCAGTCTACATCTCCCTCGTCATTATTTAAACATGCATGGCAGCCCCCCCCCCCAGTGGGCCCCCCCTTTCCTAACTAATCATCCCTTGGGGCCCCACCCCTCATTAGGAGCTGGACAGCGGCCCCGCCACCTTCCAGCCCGAGATCAACCGGCGCTCCGTGGTGCTGGCGGCGGAGCGGCAGCGGCAGCAGCCGGCCGAGGTGGCGGCGCTGCCGGCCAGCGAGCGCCTGTACCGCCTGGCGCAGGAGCAGCGGGCCATGTCGGCCAGCAGGTGTGGCTGCGCGGCGGCACGGCTTTCGGTTGTGGGGTGATTCAATAACTATCTTTTGCTTCGTCACGTTGCCTGAGTAGCTGCTTCGCCCTGAGCTGTGGGTGAGCTGTGGTGCACGCATGGAGATGCTGACGCCGCCTTACCGCCACAGGCGCGGCCGCGAGTATGACCTGGGTTCCAGCTACGGGGACGGAGGCGACCTGGCCGGCAGCCGCGACCAGCGCGCCGCCGCACAGCAGCAGCCGGGCGTGCCCGCCATCAACCCGCGCAGCCGGGCGCTGGCGGAGAGCTCCGACCTGCCACAGGACTTCCTGGCGCGCCAGGTGGGGTTGTGGTGGGGGCGACGCCGTAGGCGGGCATTGGCGTTGGGATTGGTGCGCACGCCTTGGGGGCATAGGTGGTGCTGTGTCAACTGCACGTGCTAGCTTAGCTGGCCTGGCCCCTTCATCGCCGCTCCAGCCCCAGCTGCGTGACCTCTCGACTTTCTGACCGCAGGCCTATCTGGCGGCGCTGGGGCACGAGAAGCGGGCGCTGTACCGCAGCCTACTGGAGGAGTCCACGTGCACCTTCCAGCCGCAGCTCATCTCGCGAGGCGGCAGGTGCGCGGCGCCACCGCGGGGTCACTTGTGCGGTTGTGGCTGAGGCATGACTGGCAGCTTATGGAGCGCACTCGCTGTTGCCCCTGGGCGCGAACCCGAGAGCTGTCACAGGACATCGCGCGGCTGGCTTTTGCTGCTTTTCACCCCTGCTTCTGTGCTGGCAACGCCCACCCACTCGCGCAGCCTGGCGTCCAGCGGCGTGTTTGGGCCGGGGCCGGGCTCGGTGGCGGGCGACGGCGAGTCGCGGGCGGGGCGCGAGGGCGGTGGGCGGCTGTCCAAGCTGGCGTACGAGGACGTGCAGAAGAGCGCAGCGCTGCGGGACGCGCTGGCGCAGCACCACTACAGCCAGTTCACCTTCACGCCCCGGATCAACGAGACCTCGCGCCGCATCGGCCGGGTGAGGCGGCTAGCGCGCACACGGCGGCTCTGCTTAAGCTCCTGCAGCGCCTCTCTCCGCCCCCGGCCAGGCTATTGCCCCTGCGTACCGTACGTTCTGACCTTTCCCCCGGTCTTTCCCTATCTTCAACTGTACGCCTGATTTCCTTATCCCTCCTCAGCGCCACTCGCTGACGGACCTGTACCGCGACGAGGAGCGGCAGGCCAAGCTGGAGCGCCTGGCCGCGCAGATGGAGGCGGCTCGGGCGGCCGAGTGCACCTTCAAGCCCGCCATCAACCCCCGCTCCGCCAGCCTGGGCCGGCAGCGGCGCGGCAGCCTGGTGCTTGCCAGCGCGGACGTGGCAGAGCAGGCGCACAAGCTGCGCAGCAGCATCCTCATGGTGTGGAAGGGGTGGTGGGGTGGGGGGGGCTGCTACTGCCCGGTCAGGGGTGCAGCAACTGTGCAGGGTGGGGCCGCACGCACCACGCCCTGCGCCGGGGAAGTGGATTTGAGTGCATTGCCGCGGTGGCGTGCACGGCGTCCCCGCAGGAGGCCCGCGCGCTCAAGGAGTACGAGGAGCTCAAGGAGTGCACCTTCACGCCCGCCATCAACCGCCAGGGGCCGCCGCGCACCGCCGGGCCCGTGGCGGTGCCGGGGCTGGGCCGGCACATGGAGCTCAAGGTAGGATGGTGGGATACGGGCCGCTGCATCGCGGCGTGCTGACATGGCTCGGAAGGTGGTGAACTCGACGAAGAAGTACTATGGAACATTGCTTGAGATGCAAGCCTCACATTTCGCGACCAACGAGCCAGTCACCGAGATTGAGCTCAGCAACCATGCGCCGCTGTGACCTCGACGCAGGAAATGGCTCGGCGTAAAAAGGAGGCAGAGGAGGCGCGGAAGGCGGAGGTGTGGAACCAGCGGCCCAAGAGCCCGGGCCCCCGTGTGGGTGTCACAGTGCCGCAGCCCTTCAGCTTCGAGCAGCGTGTGCTGCCGTGGCAGGTGAGTGGCCGGTGTATGCGGTTGGTGCATGGCCTCTTTGTCGGGTGTGGAACTGCTCTTGTCATGTAGCTTTCAGCACCGCGGCATGCTGACACACAGCCCCTCGCCCCTGCAGCGCCCACGGTCCGCCGTGCTGGCCGAGCAGCAGCACATGGAGGCGCACCAGAAGAGGGCGCTGGCTACCCTCAAGTCGCAGGTGAGACCGCAAGCAAGGGGCCCGGCAAGAATGCATGAGGCATTTCTCAGTCGTGCTTCTTGACCCCTTGCTTACGCGCTGCCTGTGTGTGAACGATGCGCTCCCGATCGCAGCGGCAGCAGCAGCGGCGGGAGGCAGAGGAGCGGCGCTCGGCGCACCTGCAGCGCATAATGCAGGAGGCGGTGGGGGCGGGCGGCGGGCAATACCTGCAGCACCCGGAGCAACAGCAGCGGCAGCAGGGCGGGCAAGGCCAGGCGTACGGGGAGTACGACGGGGGCCCTGCGACGTACGGGCAGTACGGTGGTGAGGTGCCGGAGGAGGAGGTATATGCGTACTGAAGGTGGCGCGGTTGATGGGCTCCGTGGGTTTTAAGGCTCCGAGTGTGTGTGTGTGTGTGTGTGTGTGTGTGTGTGTGTGTGTGTGTGTGGCGGAAGGCCATGTTCGCCACGTGCACAAGAGGACGCCTGTTTGAGCGCAAGCGCACCCTTTGGGGCCCTGCTTGTTTGGGAAGGGGGGGAAGGGGGAAGGCGAAAGAGATACGCTGCAGCAGGGAAGTTCCTTTGCCTATGCGGCATGGTTGGGCTAGAAGGTGACTGGTGCTGTGCCCTGGTAGTTTGGTTTGGAGGTGCAATGTCACGAGGCGCACAAGTAAGCACTGTATGGCGGCTCATAAGGCATATGATTGCGGTGTGACGGAGGGGACAACCCGAGCGTGCAAGCACGCAAGAGCCGTCGAGTGCTGCTGCGAACCCTCCCGCTGTCAGCAGCCGCGTGACTCCGCGCACAGCGAGTCCCAGCCAAGCCTTAATCCGCCGGAGCCCCGCCATTGCCTCAACGCAACAGTTCACAGAAAAGACCCACACAACAGTAGACCACCGAAAGGCTCACGCGCTAGTCCAGGCACCCGTGCGAGGCACTCACAATGACCCTTTTTTGCGCGTGAAAACGGATCCGCCCCGCCCCCAGTTACGGCGTTCATTATGGCGTTCATATTTAAGTTCACCTCATCACAAGCGGCAGCAAACTGGCCGCCCCAGAGTCACACAGTGCCCAGAGTCGGGGAAATGACACGCGTCTCTGTACCCCTCTAACCCTGCATGCACATCAACCATCATTCAAGGCTCATGCTTCAAGGTCAGTGCCCACTTCGACGACCGCGCGCGCCCTGATAGCTTTGTGCTGCAAAGCAAGGAGCCTTTGTGCGGGGTGGGATGTAATGGGGCGAGAGCAGGGGACATGACGGCGGAAGAGGGGCGGGGCGGGGACGGGGACGTTGCAGACGTGGCGGCAAACGCGCGGTGAAAGAGAGCCAGAGTTGCTTCACAGTGCTGCAGAAAGTATGATACCGTAGCTCTGCTGCATGGAGAAGGCAGTGTGAGGTGAGGGCACAATCGGCCTGGCATGGGCGTGGCGGCGCGGGATTCTGGGGCCGTCACCTGGGTAGGGGACAGCAACTGAGCCATTCTATAGGGGGTGTGGAGACAGGGTTGTGGACACGGGGAACGTGGCGTGGCCGTGCCCCCCCAAGAGCCACCATGACCCAGAGCCAGACCCAAACACAGTACTAGAATGATGCCGGAACGTCGCCAATTGTTCAACAGGATTGTCGAAGAATGCCGCGCTACCTGCGAGTAAAGGACATACCTGATATTTTGACCGAGTTGAAAGCTGGCGATGCCTCCTCGACTCCTTACCAGCTTGATGAGTGGCAGAAAAGATGGTGCCATGTCACAGATACGATTGAGGAGGTGCGGACTGTGTGTCCCACCACGTTCCCGCAACATGCGAGCGCGCTGCTATCGTGAACGATGTGTCGAACGGGGCTACGCAAGCTCAGTATGGACGTAATAGGCCTCACACATATGGAAAATCACAATATATGGCACCGGATACGCATCGCAGCTGCAGCAGCAGCGCGACCTGTCCGGGAGGACGCGCTCCCTGTTGCACTTCATCCCTGTTGCGCCCCTCCCCGGCCAACCCCTCTACCGCAGGACGCGGCGGTGCTGTCCTACCGCTGGCGCATCCGTGGCCATTCAGAAAACATCAAGGACTATCGCACCTGGCTCAAGGTGCGTGTTTGGGACATGTTGGCGGGACATGTTGGCGCATGTTACATATTCAAGGCGCTGCCCAGTCGTGAACAGCCGTTGCCGACTTGCCTCGGACACACACACACACACACACACACACATATACGCACACACACACAAATATTACACAGGACTGCCGGTCTGAGGGTTATCAGGTGGCGGAGCTGAGGGACGGGCAGCGGCCGGTGCGCTGGGAGCTTGCGGATGGGCACGCACTGCAGATCGAGGTACGTGAGCCGTCGCCGGGCGCATGCATGGCTTCCAACCCCTTACTGCCAAGCACCAGGCTTGTCGTGTGCTAGCATCGGGCACCGGCAAAGGCCCATCTACTGCGATGCAGGCCACACTGGTATTCCTTGGGATCCCGCTTTGTTTTAGTACGAAGAGGCTTGACTCAGTGGTCTTGTATCGGTGGCACCTGTCAGCAGCTACAGCAGCCGCTATCACTATCCGTTGCTCTCTTCACCCGCGTCACAACAGGTCGCGGCCTGGCTGCTGTTCCTGCACACCAACTCGGTGGCCGAGTACGCGTGGGTGGACCAGATGTGTGTGCCGCAGGTGGGTGGGTGGTTGGTTGAGCGGTGGGTGGGTGGCTGGGAGCGTGTGTGTGTGCGTGTGAGGGCGCCAGCAGGGGAGCGGGTCGATTGGAGCAGTTCTCTGCCGGTGTAGGGGGGTTGTTGTTACCCCGGTGTAGGGGGATTGTGAATACCAGCCCGTTCCGACCCAAAACCAAATTAGCGAGTGAGGCGCAGGGGACAGGCCTGGTACCTACCCCCCTGCACGCCTTCACCTGCCAGCCAGGCTGCTGCTTCTGCCTGCTGTTGTGGGCTACCAGCCATATACTGCGGGCCCGGTCCCGTGCAGTCACCGTGTCGCCATGTGCCAAGGGGTTGCAGTGATGCAAAATGCGCTGCATGCGGCGCAGGACGCCAGCGTGGATGAGAAGATGGGGCACATCAAGGACAGCCCGGCAATCTACGCCGCCGGCAAGGTGGGGCGGGGCTGCTGGGGTGGGGTGTTGGTGTTGGTGGGAGCGATTTGTTCTAGGAGATGGCCGGGACGTGGTGCAAGGCGCCTCTGCCGATACCCCTTTCCTTAGACTTCGGCCCTGTGCGTGCCCCTGCGCGTCCGCTCCATGCCTCTTCCCTCCTCAGCTTTCAACATGAGCTCCCCCTTCCTCCCTCCTTACCCTCGGCACCTACCTGCCCACCACACGCCAGCAGGTGTACGTGCTGCTGGCGCCGGTGGTGGACTACGCCACCGGCCGCATCATGACCGCCAAGGTGGAGAGCGGGGAGGGTTTCTTTTGGTGAGGGGTGGGCGGTAGTTGCTGCCACACATGAAAGCAAACCAACCGCATGAGCTCCAACCAGGGAGGGAGGGAGGGAGGGGTGGGCTTTGGCCGGACGAGCGCGGTGGCTGAGTTTGCATGCGGGCAGAGCACATTACGACAGAAGCAGTGGTCCTCTCTGAGCTGTATGTACGCGGGAGCATTCTTCCCGTGGGCCTCTTTCAGTACTCCACTTTCCCCCTCCCACGCACACTCCGCACCCACACGTGTGCGCAGGATGCCCGCGAGCTGGTCAAATCCTTCCGCAGCGAGATGAACAACTACCGTGAGATGAGATGAGATGGGATGAAATGAGATGACGCCCACCCACCCGCTTACCCCCCGCCCACCTGCGTCAACCCTGCCCACCTCAGGCGGCTATGACTTCCTGTCGCGCTCCGCCGTCAAGTGCCTGCTGGTCAACCACAGCTACATGCGCCGTGTGTGGACTATCCAGGAGGCGGTGGCGGCCAGCCGCCCGCGCATGTGGCCGCTGCTGGGGGAGGGTGAGCTGGTGGTGGCGGGGGTGGGGGTGGGAAGGAAAGCCAAGGACAGGAAAGGCAAGGGAAGGGAAGGGAAGGAGGATGCTGATCCCCTCTGATCCAACCCTTCCCCGCCCCACCCATCCCCACTTGCACATCAACCCTCCCACCCCCCCAGGCGAGCTCAACTCCTACCAGTCGCTGTATGTGGTGGACTGGCCCGAGGTGCGGGTGGGGTTATATACGGAACAACAGGGGGTTGCAGCGTCCCAACCGCCCAATGGAAAGGACCTGCTTGAGGGTGAAGGGGGCAGTGCGTGTGCAGTCCGTGGTGGGGCGGCAGGCGGCAGGCGGGGGGGGGGGGGTTTAGGGCGTGTACGTACAGTTGCGCGCGAACCTACCGGGGTTCGCCGGACGCACTGCGATGCTTGTCTTGACACCCATGAGATTTCGTTTTGTTTGATCGGCTGTGGGTTCCGCCTCCCTCACCCGCCTACCAACCCCTGCCTCGCCTGCCTCACCGCGTCATCATACCGGTACATGCACGGCGGCAGTTCAACGCCTGGAACGGCCACCCCGAGCTGGGGCCCATCTACACGCGCCTATTTGACAAGGACGCGGAGGGCGAGGCCGTGAGGGACTACTACGGTGCGTGAGGGCGGGCGTGGCGGGCCGGTATCACCGCACAGTCGCGCATCGCCCCCCAACCACCTGGCGGCTGCGTTTCTCACCGGGACTGTTTTACCAGTAACCCCCCAACCACCGGACTCACCACCTGCCCTAATCCTGCCCACTACCCAATGCACACCCACAATCACATGCACACAGACGGAGACTACACAGGTGCCATACGGTACGTGCGAGGGACGGGTTCACAAGGCGGCACATGAGTCCTTCGAGACTTTCCCCCGCAACCGCCAACCGCCAACCGCTGATGCGCAACCGGTCCGCTCGCTGCATCTTTGTGCGCACTGCTGCCGCCTACTTGCTTGGATGCATGCATGATACTTGCATGCATGCATATGCATGTGCACTCCTGCATGCATGCAGGGTGCTGCGGGAGCACGCCTCGTACGCCATCGGCTACCTGGCCATGATGGCCAAGGACCTGGTGGGTGAGGGGGTGGGGTGGGGTGGGGGGTTGCGAGATATGTGGCGATGGGTAGGGGGCAGTTCATTCCAGAAACCAAAGCGACCAGGGCCGGGGGGGAGGGAGGGGGGGTCCGTGGGGATGCTTTGGCGTGGCTTGGCTGGGTAGCTACGAGTACGAGAGTGAGTAAGGCGCGACTGACGAGGGCATATGACACTCGCTGCCTCTCGTTGTATGCGCGGTGGACCTTCCACTTTACGCCACGGTCTCTCCTACTCTTGACATGCACCCTGCCTCTCCCCCTACCTACTGCGGACACTCCACCAACCAACTCCTCCTCATACGCCGTACGGTATACGCCCATGCAGATGTGGATCACGCAGGACCGCAACGGCTTCACCAACGACATAAAGCGCGCCACCAGCGCCGCCCGCCGCGCCTACGTGCTGCTCAACCACCAGCAGGCAGGATACCCGCCATCGCGCAGAACGCGGGGGCCAGGGACAGAAGCGGCGGAGTACCACGGTCGGGGTCATCAAGTGCACTGCTGCGCCTTATGTGTCCATCCGTCACGCAAGAGTGGCCCGTTCCCAACTCAAAAGCCCTGATTACATGTGCCGATAGTCGCATGTGCTGCTACGGCACGCCTGCACACACGCACCACTCCGCCCCGCCCCCCCCCCCGCCCCGCAGGTGCACGCGGCGCGCTCCTTCCTGCCCGAGGACCGGGTGCTGGCGCTGGTGCCGCTGGTGGACTACGGCGCGTGGAAGGTGGGGGGAGGGGAGGGATGGGAGGGGGGGGAGGGGTTGGGGTGGGGGGGGCAGTTTATACCAGAAACCAAAGCGACCATTGGGGGGCGCACGTGGCGGCGCCGAGGTGTGTGCGGGGGGGGGGCGAGGTGATCAGAAGGCACGTGTTCCACCTGACCTGCGCTGCCCAGTGACCACCCTGCCACTCTGCATGCCTTTGCGGTCAGTTCAGCCGGCCGTCATCTCCCCCCCTTGCTTCGGTTGGAATGAACTCCCCCCCCGCCCCCCCCTCCCGCCCCAGTCCGCCACCGCGGGTGTGCCGGGGCACCACCTGGTCCAGGCCAGCGTGGCGTGGGCGTACGGCGTGATGGAGGGGGAGATGCAGACCTGGAAGTGAGTGAGTGAGGGAGGGAGTGAGTGATGATGATCAGGTGCCGGTGTGTTTGTGTGTGTGTGTATGTGTGTGTGTGCGTGGGGGGAAGCTTCATGGACATGGGGCAGTGGACCTATCCTAAACAGGAGTGCAAGCCAGGTACAAACCACTGCTACGACTCCCAACGCTACACCCTGCATGTGACTCCCTCCCCGCTGGGTTTCCTGCCCTGCTCCTGCTCCTGCTCCTGCTCCTGCTCCTGCTCCTGCTCCTGCTCCTGCTCCTGCTCCTGCTCCTGCTCCTGCTCCTGCTCCTGCTCCTGCTCCTGCTCCTGCTCCTGCTCCTTCTCCTGCTCCTGCTCCTGCTCCTGCTCCTGCTCCTGCTCCTGCTCCTGCTCCTGCTCCTGCTCCTGCTCCTGCCTCCCACTCCCCACCCCCCACTCCCCCCGGCAGGTGGTCCATGCGCGTGTACAACTCCACGGCCTGCTCCGCGCGCGGGCTGGAGCTGCTGCAGCCGCGGCGCAACCTGGGCGACACCACGTCCATGCACGGGGCCAGCCCACGCTGGGAGCAGGCGGTGAGGGTGGCGGGGTAGGGGGGCAGGAGAGGGAGGCATCGAAAGTGGGATGATGAGGGCGGGGGGGAGGGGGGCTAGGGAGCACGGTGCGTGGGGAGCATTGAAAAATGGGTGGGGGTCAATCAAGCACAGGAGAGGGGAAGAGGCGGCTAGTTTGGCGGCAGGAAGGAAGAGGAGCAAAGGCTCCGGAGATGGTCGGGGATGCCGCCGGGTGGGTTGAGGGGTTGGGTCGCTGGGTTGCACATGGACATCAGGGAGGGGCTGAGGGTGCGTGGGGCGCAAACCCCAAGGCCAACAACACCACACCCGATGAATGTGCACCGCTCCCCTTCGTGCCGTGCCGCACCCACCTTGTAGCTGCCGCCGGGCGGCTCGGCGCTTACCCTGCCGCTGCCCCAGCCGCACCCCACGCCCAAGGTAGCAAGCTACCTCGCGGCATCGGGGGCACTGGGGCCGGAGGCGGCCGCGGCCGCCGCCGCCGACGGCGCGGGCGGCGCAGCGCTGGCCAGGTGCCTCCGGGCGGGTAGTGGCGAGGGTGACGGAGACGACAGGAGTGGCCGGCTGCTGCCGGCGGCGGTGCCTGTGGCGGGGCCCCTGGCCCTGCACGTGGAGCTGTCGGTCGTGATGCCGCACCCAGGAAACGTAGGCGTGCGTGCTTCCAGCGTTGGCTTGTCGTGGTCTCGCTGCTCCACCCGCCTTGATGCACATGGGGGGGGTGCGGTTGCATGGATGGATGCATGCATGCATGCTTTGGGGTGGCTCTGTAAGTGCGTCCTGTTTGTTCTTTTGCGGCAACATCTCGCTTCGCTGCTGGTCAGCCTTGATGACTGT
This sequence comes from Chlamydomonas schloesseri, assembly GCA_016834595.1. Lineage (NCBI taxonomy): Eukaryota > Viridiplantae > Chlorophyta > Chlorophyceae > Chlamydomonadales > Chlamydomonadaceae > Chlamydomonas > Chlamydomonas schloesseri. The sequence goes on along the minus strand of JAEHOD010000076.1, from coordinate 247,775 downwards.
AGGACGGGGGGAGGGAGTGGGCGTGGGAGCGGGACTGTTGGGGTGCTGGCACGGTGCGGCGGTGATGCGGGCTGGTCTGGCTTGCGCCTTGTGTCGTCTTTGCTTCACACGCGCCCGCCCCACTGCTTTCTGGTGGTGTCGTGATGCCCACAGCCCAAGTACTGGGGCGGCGGACCCTGGACGGGGGTGCGCGACGCGCTGGGCACGGACGAGGGCTTCCGCCTGGCGGTCCAGTGGAGCTTGGAGCCGTGGAGGGACCCAAGTGAGTGCGTGGCTTGGGAGGAGGCAGAGGAGGGGCAGCGGAGGGCGTCAGGAGGAGGAGACGGCAGTGGCCATCGGATGCTGCTGCCCATGTGCCCGTGCTGGCCTGCGGTGCGGGGGTCTTGTCCTTGTTTAACCCACCACTGCCACCTCTCGCCCCACCATCCCCTGCTGCAGCCAAGGAGTTCGATATCGACCGCTGCGCCGTGTATGTGGTGGTCAGCAGCAGCTGCGGCGCCGAGGGAGGAGTAGGCACCGAGGGCGGCGGCACCGAGGGCGGAGGGGGCGGCCGCCTGCGCCACCCCTGCATCCTGGTCATCGCCATACCCAGCGGGGAGAAGCCGCCTCGCAGTGGACAGGTACGGCATGTGCAGACAAAGAGGGTGCGAGGGGGCGAGCAACTGCCTGGACACCCACAGCGAAGTGAAGGCGGCGGTGGGCGCCCGGCGGCGGGCACTGCTGCTGTGCAGCCGCGCCGCATGCAGACCATCGCCCTCACTTCCTCCCCTTGCTTGCCCCTGCCCTCCTCCGTGACCCCACTCCCCGGCAATTTTTCGCACACACTCACACCCCCACACGGCGGAAGCATGGAAGCCTGATTGTCTCCTCTCTCCCTGAATTTTCGCGCGCTCACGCATGGTTGCTTTGGTTTCTGGAATGAACTACCCCCCCCCGCACCCACACACACACACACACAAGGGCGTCTCCTAGTTTCATTGTGTTTACACACACACACACATACGCGCACGCACGCACGCTCCCAGGTCATGACGGTGCTGGAGGTGGCCCGGCCGCTGCTGCAGCCGCTGCTGGACTGCCTGAAGCGCCAGGTGGGGGACTCAGGACGGGGATGGGGATGGCCACATCCGCCGAACTCCAAATCTCCATGCGCTGAATACTTCTATCCACCTACCGTATCCCACAAAAATCCCCAACGCCTCCCCCCCCCCACACACACACACACACTTGGCTACCCCTGTTTGGGTTATCTCATGCGACAGGCCCTCAGTCACATCACCGAGCCGCTCACGGCGCTGAGCGGCGGCGTGGACGAGCCCGCAGCCGCCGCAGCCGCCAGCGCGCCCAGCGCGGCGCAGGCGGCGGCGGCCAAGGCCAAGCTGCACACCGCGGCGGCGTTCACGGCGGCTAAGGCGGCGGTGGCGATGCAGGGCCTGGCCAAGGAGGAGCAGGATCAGGAGGAGGGCAAGGGCGCGGAGGGGTTGAGTGGCAGTAGCATCGGCAGCAGCAGCAGTGGAGAGGACGAGGAAGGAAAAGCGGCGGAAATGGAGGTGGAGGTCGAGGCGCCGGCACAGGAGCAGGAGCCGGCGGAGGAGCAGGAGCAGGAGCCGGCGAAGGAGGAAGAGCAGGCAGAGGAGGCGCGCGCGGAGGAGCCGGGGGAGCGGACCCCGGCGGAGGGGCAGAAGCAGGTGCAGGCGACGGAGGAGGAGGATGGAGCGGCGGCAGCGGCGAATGGCCTGCCTTTCACCGGTGCCCTGGAGGCAGCGGAGGAAGGGGCGCCCGCCAACACCACCACCGCGCCGGTGGCGGCGGCGGCGACCGCACAGCTGCTGTCAGATGCGCCGATGGCGGCGGTGGCGCCGGCCGCCGGCACTGCGATCCAAAAGGGCCCTGCCGCAGGAGGAGGCGGCGAGGGCGGCGAGGCGGCGCTGCTGCCCTTTAGCGGCGTGGAGACGGCGGCGGGTGCCAAGTATGCGGGACAGCAGCCCGCGCCTGTGAAGCAGGAGGATGCGGGCTGCTGCTGCACCATCAGCTAGCTAGCTAGCTGAAGAGGGGGTGGAGACGAGGGAGGCAGCGGCGTGGGTGGGGAGGAAGTTACCGGGAGGGGGGAGGCCGCATCCTGTGGGCGCGTGAGGAATGGTGGTTTATGTGGCTGTGTGGCCGTTATGGAGTGGCGGCGCGGCATGGATTTTTAGGCTGGTGACTTGTCAAAAAGCGAAGGAGTCGGTGGAAGACCCAGAGAGGGATTATTGGGGACTGCTGCATGGGTGTTGAGCACTGCGTGGGCAGGCGTTTGTTCGAGGGCCTACATGCACTGATGGGGGTAGGACTCATTCGGTTGCATGATTGCTGCAAGGTCATTCACAGCAACAACAACAACATCAGTGATGATACCCTCAGGTGTGGCCTCACACCATATTATTGCTGACGCCGACACGAGGGCACATGCTGCTTGCATGTATCAGTTAACACTGTTAACTTATGGTTGCTTTGCGATGCATGTCGTTTAGATAGTACGGCAGTTGCCCGGTCCCCCAACAATCGGCCCTGGGCAGCACCCTGAAGCCTGGACCTGCAATGTGAGGGGAGCCTCAAACTCTCTTCGCGTGCACCACCCTGTTCATGAAGTTGGCATGGGGCAAGAAGGCGAGTTCCCGGCAGTGTCCGAAGCCCCCCATATATCCACAAATACAAGCAAGCAAGGCATCGGGGTCAGAAGCAAGAGAAACGCGCTGACTGTACCGACGTCGGTAGCTGGTTGGAGGCTGCTGGAGCGTTTCGCTGGCGCGCATTCCTCACTCTCCGGGCGCCCGGCCAGGCGAAAGCACGACCACACAGACAATACGATGCCACGCAGCGGGAGAGCCGGAGTTTCAGCGCACCTGCGGGCAGGCGTCCAGCGTCCACGGATGAGCGCCGAAGCTGACAACGAGCGTAATGCAAATACAGCGTGCAGCAAGCAATGGCCGGGCGACAGAGTGACAAGGAAGGGCGACAAGGGAGGTGGTCCCCGTGAAGCACGGAAAAGCGGGCTGATCCCGCACCACATCCACCGTCTGAGGCCGAAGGTTTCGAAACTACCTCATCTCCCGGACATAGCCGGGGTCGGTTTGTGCAGGCACTACCAGCCGGGTGCGCAGTCGCTAATCCAGACGATCAAGCCACAGCACGATTAAGCAGCCACACTACTTATGCTGCCTACATCACGTGCTCTCACTCGCCCGTGGACCGCCAACTCAGACACCGGCCAGCAATATTAGCCCGCGTGCCGGCGCCGCTTTTTGGGCGGCTCCGCGCTCTCCTCCTCCATGTGGCCTTGCCCGCCCCCTCCGCTCCGCACATGCACACACTCGCCGCCAGGCCCCGGGCCACCGCCGCCACCAGGCCCTGGGCCGCTGCCACTGGGGCCGCGGGCGCCGCCGCCAGGCCCTGGGCTTCCGCCGCCAGGCCCTGGGCCTTGACCACTTGGGCCGGGGCCACCGCCGCCAGGCCCCGGGCCGCCACCACCACCACCAGGCCGCAGCGCCGCAGGGCGCTCATTGCCCAAATGGCAGCAGCAGCCCGGCACCTAAACACACCTATGCATTGGCACCAATTCACGCAGCAAGTCCATCGCTGCGCTGACGAGGCGTAGCGGATCCTGCTCCAGCAGTGGGCTATTGCCTGCTTTGACGGGCCAGATGCCGCGAGCCGTCCATGCCTCCACCATCACCGTAGCTTTGGCGTTGGCACGCTCCAGCAGGGCGGCGGGCACATCCAGGCCGTCCAGACCGTCCAGACAGCCCGGGCCAGTCACAGTCAGTGGCAGCGTCCGCCAGCCCATGAGCGCGGCGGTCATCCCACGTGCCAAGGCCTTGCTGACTCTGGTGGCGACCAGGGCCTGTCCATGGAGGAGTGTAACGGCAGTGCCGTGAGCTGATTGCCAGCTGCCGAGCGCCAGCAGCAACCACAACCCCCCTACACCTCGCCCGCCCGACCATGGCAACCCAGCAGCTTGACAATCTTGGTGCCCGTACCTCCTCCTCCGCCTCCTCCACCTCGCCGTCCTCATTCTCGTCCCCTTCGTCCATCTCCGACTGCTGCGGTCCTGCTGCTGCGTGCTGCGGATGCTGATGCTCGTCGGGCACTTCGAGCACTGCACGAGACCAACTGCGCGCCCAGCGAGTAAAGTTGGCACGGTAGTGCTCTTGCAGGTTGGTCAGGACGTCTTCCACCAGGTGATGCGCCAGCTGCGCGTGGGGTGATATGCATACAGGGTGAGGGCTGAGCAATTTGCCAGACTCAGGGCTCAGCGTCAGGGCTCAGCAGCGTGTGAGGCACGGCAGTCACCTGGTGGTGCGCCGTGATGTCCACAGGCGGGCCGCATCTATCCTGGTCCAACAGCGGCGCGAAGTGAGCGGCGTAGAAGTGCGCAATGAGACTGCTGTGCTGACGCGGATGCGTGGACGTCGTGACCAGCGCGAGGGCCTCCTGCAGCAGGTTTATGCCGATGTCGGGGTGGCCCCGCGCATGCCGTTGCACCTCCGCTGGCGTCGGTGTGCGCGAGCGCACTGCATAGTGACCAGGGGCGAAAGGTGCAAAAATAAGCCGACGCCTTGGGTGCAGCTGCACGAGCGAGACTTACGTCCTGACCGCCCAGACTTCAGGCCGGACTCCAGCTCCCACAGCTGCTTGCACGTCTCACAGCTGAAGGCAGGGTCGCAAAGGCACACTAGGAAGTGCCTCAGGAAGTCCAGCAGCCGCACACGCAGGGGCGTCGCAACGAAATCGACTAGGTACTTAATCGACGCAACGGTGTCCGCGTTGCAGCACACGCTGCTCAGCGGCACCTTGCGTGTGCATCTATGCATTGTCATAGCATGTGGGGGTGCGGGGCCGACCGCCCCGCACCCCTAAAGGCCTAAACTCTGAGTCTGAGCACGGAGGTGGTCTTCTATCAACCGCGCCTTGTAGTGTTATTGAAGTCCACCACAAACTTTGATTCATAGGTATGGCGCTATGCTAGGACTTTCCGAGAGGCGTCCTCTCCGTTGGGGACTGTTCCGAGGTGACGCCCCATGCAAGAAATACGCGCGAGTGTCACTGGAGGGCTTTATATTTCCCTGCCGCCTATTTACATGCAATAGACAATAGCAAATACTAATACGTGGCAGTCGCGGTTTGTGCCAGTATGATACTTTTTGCCGACGCAGCCACGCACGCACGCACGCACGCACGCACGCACGCACGCACGCACGCACGCACGGACAGGGGTGTTTTGGGGGGGCTTCGCCCCCCCCTCCGGGACGCTTCGCTGGGGGGGCTCAGCCCAAAAACAGGGCGCGGCAGGGCAGAAGGGGGAGCCCGAATGTACGGCATGGCTGGCGAGTGGAATGCAGTGCAACACACGAACAACACAGCCGGAGGTGAGGAAGCGTAGCTGATGGAGAGGGGTATGGCTGTGACTTCGGAAGGGGCCTAGTGACGCGCCCTATTCGGCAAATGGTTTTCGTCCTGAGGCGTTTTGCTGGAGCTGCGTACGGCAGTGAATGCCGGAAAAACGGACAAATATTATTTAAGGCTGACGGCTGGAATGCGGAGGAGGTTTTTGGGACGAGCGGGGTAGCTGCTACTGACAGGGGAGAGTGGAGAGACAGAGGCATAGGGCTCAGAGGCCAGGGACAAGGGGCGCTGGAGGCTGTATGGGCTGGCGGCTGCGCGTGTGATACTGGCGTTGGGCTGGAGGGACAGAGGCACAGGGCTCAGAGGCCAGGGACAAGGGGCGCTGGTGGCTGTATTGTCATGCCCCAGCGGGTAACCAGGCAGGGCGTGTCACCGTGTTGTGGCTAGCTGTGCTAATGCGCGTACGACGGCCGAACTGGCAAGACCCGGGGTTCCGCAAGGGGGGCTTTGAGGGGGGTTGCCGGGCGTGCCTGTAGCGCGTGTCGTGGCGTTTGGTTCGTAAAGCAGCGTGGCTGAGCCGTCTGACTGGGCTCAGGCCACAGCGTTTCCTAGTGTATTGCGTGCTACTTGTGTCACCTTAGCCACCTGTGTTTGGGCGCCAGTGAGCAGCGGACGTTCTGGACTGGCGGGCGGTGTGAGACCTGGCCTTCGGCCCATGCGGTGTGAGTGGCCTTAGCGCGTGAAAGAGCTCAAACAAGCTTGTCTTGTTTTGAGCTACTTGAACGACTTTCATTTAGCGATTACAGAAACAAGCACTCGTCCGCTGCAGCTACGTAAAGACTGCAAATAATTGTAAATCACGAGACGGAGCACGTTTTGTCCGTCGACCGCCTGTTCTGCTGGTCCGCGGGAGCAAGGGGCCTGAGCAGACCACGTGCGGGTTACATCAGCACATGGGAGGGCGTGACAGTATGGGCAGGCGGCTGTGCGTGCGATACTGGTGGTGGCTGGTGGGTGCTTAGACAGGGTTAAGCTGGAGGGGCCCGGGCTCACGAAGAGCTCCCCGGTGGCACAAGGCACCCCCCGCACCCCGGGCGCGACTCAACCCACACTCGCCGTCAAATGCATCTTTTTGACTCGCAAGTGAGAGCTATTGCCACCTATGGGTGTGAAGCTTGGGGGCCAGACCTTCTGATGGAAGCAGTGAGGGGAGGGCCGGAGGGAGATCGCGCGCGAGATAGTAGCAATGCAGCGGAGGGATTGTTTGAGGCTGCGATCAGAGACCCCGCGGTGAAGCTTCAGATTACGTTTATGCGCCAGTGTGTCGGTGCGTCGCGCCCTGCACAGCGCTTACTTTTTGCCGAGCTTGGGCAGCTACCTTTACACTACTTTGTTTTCAAGCAATTGATTGGATTCTTTAACCGCATACAAAAGCAGCCGCACTCGTATTGTTACAAAGCGATGACCGAAGAGTTGGTTGAGGCGGTTGACGCGAGCTCGCGCCCTGGCGGCCGTGATACGCGCACGGTCACTGGATGGGGACGCTCCTTCCTGCACTTTGCTGAGCTACTAGCAGACCTGTGGCAAGATATGCCTGTTCGGTTGCGCCGCCAGAGAGCTAGGGACCGAGTTGCATGGCTGCTCTCTAAGCCCCTGCCCGAGGCCGTGTTGGTTGGAGCGCTCAGAGAGCGCCTGATGGCAGGTTGGGCGCATGAACGGCTTGACACCACGCCTGATTTGTTTCCAACAGATGGCATGCAACCCGGCCTACATATGGCTAAGTACAAGCACTGGATGGGTCTCTGTTTTGAAGGCCACGCACCACCAATGCACCACACACACATCACGACACCCATGCCGTACGAGATGCAGCGTGCCCTCATGCGGTTTAGGCTATGCTGCTGGCCCCTTGAGGCTAACCGGAATCATCACATTCCCAGAGAGCAAAGGATTTGTCGTCTGTGCAATATGGCTGTAGAGGACGAGAGGCACGTACTTTTAGGCTGCGAAGCTTACGCTGAGATAAGAGAGAGCTACGGACTTGCACCAAGTGTGGGTATGATAACCGTTATGAGAGAATGGGACCAGGTAAAGCTAGCTAGGTGTTTGCAGGATATCTGGACTAGGCGTTGTGAGAGATACGCTGAACTTGTGTCGCACGGTGTGCCTCATACTGCTGCCACCAATGCTATCAGAGACGAGGAGCCTTTACGGCTCGTTTAGTCTCGTTACAGGATTCAGGAATGCACACTTCCAACCTGTAACAACAACAACAACAACAACAACAACAACAACAACAACATCGCCGTCACTCGCGGCGCCGAAACACACACAACCCCCCCCCCCACCCCCAGGCTCCCGGCCGAGAGGCCGACCACCGAATATCGTGCGGTCCTGCGACAGGCACGCGGCGAGCGCAACCACAAACCTGCGTCACGCGCAAAACCCACCTACTCGCAGGCCTCCCGGTCGCCTACCCCCCCCCCCCCCCAGCCCCCAGTTGTCACCGCCGGCTCGGCCGGGGGAACCGTGTCTTTACCGCAGTAGTCCAGCAACGGAACACCGGCACGGCCGCCTCCGGGCCGCATAGCGGCGCAGGGCAGCCGGGACCGGCGCCCCACCCCCTATCACCTACTACATGCCTCCGCATCACTCGGGACCGTTGGCGTGCACCACCCCGTCTGTTGCGCCCAGGATCAAACGCAAAACCACACGTAGCTTGCACGCGCATCAATTTACGGACATGCTCTAAATTGCGAAACGAAAACGTAAGCACGCCACCAGACGTTGAAGTCGTGTCTCGCAAGCAGCAGGAGACGGGGGTGAGCGGTAAAGCGAAGTGCGCGGCCACATTGCCTCCGAGAGACGGTAACCGCTGATATGAGCCGGCCCAAGACCGCCAGGAGGCTGGCAGCTGGCCTTTCCATCGTCATCGTCATACAGGTACCCCAGGCCGCCAGCCGCGCCTGCTGAAGCACTCCTGAACGCACTACGTGCTGCTACTACAGCACTAGCGACCCAGCTGTCGCTGCACCCGGCTGCATCCACGCCCCAAAACTCACTAGACACAGCGCGCAATGATGCCTTTGTCCCAGGGGAGGCTCTGTCCCGACGGCTTATGTTTTTGATGGTGTTGGGGGGGTGGGACCTCAGACACTTCCGGGACGCCGCACACACCTGTATGTTCCCTTGCTTGCATCACCGACTAGACGTCACCGCTGAAGATGCCGCTCCGAACACACACCGCTCCTGTCCCTATGTGACCAAGTCAGTAGTGCTGCTTCAACCCTTCATCAGCAACGTCCTACGAAAATACTATTACGATGGTCCCGCGGGCCGTGGGGCCCGCGCCGCACCCAGAAAGCACGTGGGCCAACCGCTGTCGCCTCGCCACGCCAGCTGCTGATTGATGCTGCCCCACCCAACGGGTCCAGCCAGCCTCCGCCAGGTCTTGTCACGGTCCTGAGGAAGCCGCCGCAAAACGCGGCTTCTTAGCTAAAGCTTTCGTGAAACTCCCCTCCCCTTGCAAACGTCACGCTAGCGCTATGCCGCGTAAAGCCCACCGGGCACCGCCCGGCACGCACATGCTGTGTAGTCGGTACCCGAACACCACGCGCTTGCAGGCGGCTCACGCCCCAGCAACCACCAGCAGCAACCACATCCCGCACCTAAAACCATCCCAAAACAATCACTCACGGTACAAATCGAGCCAGCTGCCTCCTCCTGTGCTTCCTCCTCCTCCTCCTCCCCCACCGGCTGCTCCCGCCACTGCTCCCGCGCCGTCGCCGCCGCCGCCACCCCCTTCCCTCCCTGTCCTTCAACAGCCAGCCCAGCTTCAGCCTCCTCTGCGCGGCGGCTCTCTGTCCCCTCTCTTCCTTCCTCCTGCTTGTCCCGCTCAACCGCGGCGGCGCGACAGGCGCCAGGCGTTGGGGTCGTTGTACCTGTCGTACAGGGGCTCGATGCGCTCGAAGCGCTTGCGGCGGGACAGCTTGTTGGGGTCGGCGGGCCTGGCGGGTGGGTGGGTGGGTGGGTGGGTGGGCAGGAGGGAGGGACAGTGGGTGGAGGTGGGTGGAGGTGGACGCAAACACTCTGCGATCGGAATCAGCAGCCCGAGCCAAAGCCGTCCCGCACCCACGCTTGCCAAGCCAGCCCAGGCCCCCACTAAATCTGTCTCCAGCCCCACACACCCAATGCTTGCCTCGCACACACGCCCTGTTCCCCCTCCCTCCCCCCACACACAAGCACGCCCCCAGGCCCCCCCCCCCCCAGCCGCCCTCCCCCATGGCCCCCCGCCCACGCACTTGAAGAAGCGCGGCGCCAGCTCTGGCAGCCAGCGCGGGTCGATGGCCAGCACCTCGCGCATGTACTCCTTGGTGGTGAGGATGAGCTCGTGGTACAGCACCCAGTCGGGCTGCTGCTGGAACAGGCTGGAGGAGGGGTGGATGTACACCGGCTGCTGCTCCACCACCGTCTTGTAGCCCTCCTGCGGATCCTTGCGCGCGCTGTGCGCATGCGCGGCAAGGTGGTGGTGCGGGTTGATGGGGTTCCATGCATTTAATTTAATGACGAGGTAGATGTAGAACAGACGTTGCAACATGGGGGGGGGTTTGGCGGCGGCGGCGGTGGTGGTGGTGGTGGTGATCGGGAAGAAGGGCAAGGGAGGAAAGGGGGGCGGGGTTGGCTGCGGGCACGGAGCCACGAGCCAGGAGCAAAGGCAGTGCTGAAGTACTCTGTGACTCGATGAGGCCACTTCCTCATTGCTTCCTTTCCATAGACTCGCCGCATCGCCGCCACCACCCCCACCCCACCACCACCGCGAGCCCCACCGTCCGCCCCCGCCCCCAGCCCAAGCCCAAGCCCCAGCCCCTCACGTGTGGAAGAAGAAGCCCGAGGTGATGGCCTTGCAGATCTTGGTGTAGTTGCGCCCCGCCGACACCTGCTCCAGCTTGTAACGGTCCATGATGGCCAGCAGCTGCTTGCGCACGTCCTGCGCGCGCTTCATGGACCGGTCCTGTGGGGGTGTGTGGAGGGAGGGTGTGTGGAGGGTGTGTGCGGAGTTGTGGTGGGGTAGTCATTCCAGAAACCAAAGCGACCATTTCGATTGGGGTGTTAGGTGGGGTGCGCTAGGTGGGCTGTAGGTGGGTAGGGCGGGAGAGAGGGCAAATGGTGGGGCTGGCGTGTGTGGTGGGTGTTATTAGGGATGAGGGCGGTAGAGGTAAGGTCAGGCGGAGTAAATATGAGGAGTTGTGTGTGGGGACGCCGGCCGGCCGCCCACCCAGCAGCAAACACACACCGCCCACCCACCCGCCCCACCTGGATGAAGTTCTCCTTGCACCAGGGCACACTGAACTTGTTGGCCTTCCACTGCTCGTACACCTGAAGCAGCGTGAGGTGGTCGCCTTCGGGCTGGTAGAACTTGGCCTTGCGCTGGTCGGCCTGGGCGGGCGGGTGTGTGTGTGTGTGTGTAATTAATGACGGGGGAGATGTAGACAGACGTTGCGACACAGAAGGCGTAGTGTGTGTGTGTGTGTGTGTGTGTAGGCGGGGGTTGCATGCATCAGAGTTAGAAGGGGGGTTGCAAGGATATGTGGCGTAATGGAGCAGGGGGGATGCAAGGATATGTAGCGTGTGGGGTTCCATGCATTTAAATCAAGCAGAGTAGGGGTAGAGGGGGATAGCCATCCATAGGACGGTGCGTATCAAATGTTTGTGAAGTGCCGATGCCCAGCGGAACAGCGGGCACATTGTGGGGTGGGGTGGGAGGTAGCCATCCATGGATGGGGGTTGGGGGGCAGGGGGTTGGAGGGGACCTTGCGGAAGGGAGTCAAGGCAGGACACGTGGTGACGCAGCAGCGAGTTGGGCAGCGAGCGGAGGCGGGGCGCACGAGACCCGCCCAGCGCCCCTTCCTCGCGCAGCCCTCTGGGGTCCGAGCGCCGCCCGCAGCTCCGCAGCTCCGCGCCCGCACCTGCGCCTGCTTCTCCTTGGGTCGGTAGAAGATGTTTTGGGCGGACAGCATGGCCAGGATGGTCAGGATCTCTTCGGAGCAGCCCAGGTCCACACTGGCGATGAGCACCTGTTTGTGGTGTGTGTGTGTGGGGGGGGGGGGCAGCGGGGCAGCGGGGCAGCGGGCCGAGGTGTGTGTGAAGGTTGGTGGGTAGGGATTTGCGCTCGTAGGTAAAGGGGTTCAAGGGGACAGCGGCGGCAGGAATTGACCAGCCGCATGTCGTCAGCTGTGCCTCTGCCCCCCGCCTTGCTGCTTCTGCCTCCCTCACTCCCCGCCCTCGCCCTCACCCCTCAAACCCCACTCCCCCCCTTCTGGTTTCTGGAATGAACTACCCCCCCCCCACACACACACACACGTTGGCGTTGGGTTCTCCCAGTTTCGTTGTGTTAACACGCCCACCCATCTCGCCCCCCCCCACCCATCTCGCCCCCCCCCATCTCGCCCCCACCTTGCTCATGGGCGGCTCCAGGGGGAACTCCGCCATCTTGCGGCCCAGCTTGGTGAGCAGCCCCTCCTCGTCCAGCGCGCCTGGGGGGGGGGGGAGGGGGGAGGGGGGAGGGGGGAGGAGGGAGGTAGGGGGGATAGTTCATTCCAGAAACCAAAAGCGAAACGAGGGAGGAAGGGGGGAGCCATGCATGTTCAGTTGATGACGAGGGAGATGTAGACAGACGTGGGGAGGGGGGAGGTAGGGGGGAGGTAAAGGGAGGGGGTTACGGGAGGAGGCGGGGTGGGCAGGGGGGAGAGGAGGGTAGTTTATTCCCGGAACCAAAGCGACCGAGGGGGAAATGATGAGGCGGGGTGGGTGACGAGGTGGGCGGGGAGGTGGAAGGGGCGTGGCGGTACTGAGCATGGTGGTGAAACAAGGTATAAAAGCACGAGGTAGAGCTAAGTGGTAAGGCGTGCTTCGATTCGCGCTGATGTGTCGCAACTCGCCGCCCTCCCAACCCCGCCTCGCCAATCTCCCTACCCCCTCAGAAACCCCTCACACGTCACAACCCCTTCACTACCCCCCCCTTTTGGGCTGGTAACCACAACCCCCCCCCCCCGCCAACCATCGCCCCCCAGCCCTCCACTTTGGTTTCTGGAATGAACCACCCCCAGACACCCACGCCCACACCCACACCCACACTTCCCAATCGCCCCGCCCCCACCTCCTTCACCACCCCCACCCCCACCCCCACCACCCCCACCCCCACCCCCCCCCACCCTCACCCAGGTTGTACAGCTGCTCCAGCGCCGACACCAGCGTGGAGGCGGGCGGCGGGTCCATGAAGTCAAAGCCCAGCAGGTCGTTGATACCCATGGCCTTGAGCGTCAGCACCGTCCTGGGGGCAGGGTGGTTGGAGAGGTGGGGAGGTGGTTGGAGAGGTGGTTAGGTGGTTGGAGAGGTGGTTGTGGTTGGAGAGGTGGTGGTTGGACAGGTGGTGCTGAGGTGGAGGGGGATTGAGGGGAAGGGTGCCAAAGGTGATGACGGTACAGCGTGGGGCAGGAGCTGACCTCTCCCTCCCCTCCCTCCCCACCCTCATCCTCGCCCCCACCCCATCCCCTCACACACATGGCCAGGTTGGTGCGCTGGATCTCGGGGATGCTCAGCGGCAGCATCTCGTTCTTGTAGGCCGCCTCCGTGTACAGCCGGTAGCACTTGCCGGGGCCGGTGCGCCCGGCGCGGCCGGCGCGCTGCTTGGCGGAGGCCTGCCGTGTAGCGGGGGACAGCGCGGGAGGGGAGGGTGGGGGTTGTGGTTACCAGTCCAAACTAAACCAATCTAAAGGAAGCGGACTTAAGCAATGCAGTCAAGGCGATCCACCAAATTATTCGTTAGGTTGGAGTAGTCGGCCCCACCACCGTTCCCCATGCATATCAAGTAAGGACGAGAAGAGGGGGGCTCCCTCGAGTTTGGCCTCGCTTCGGCTGTGGCCGTGGGTGGGCTGGTGGTATTTCCCGCACGCACACACTGCACCCCCGCCCCCACTCCCCGCCCCACCTGGCTGATGGGCGCCACAACCAGACTGTCCATGCCGTTCTTGGGGTTGAACACCTGGGGTGGGGTGGGGAGCGTGGGGTGGGGAGCGTGGGGTGGGGGTGGGTAGTTCATTCCAGAAACCAGAGGCGAACCGACCAAGAGAGGGGGTGAGGAATGTGGGGGAGGTGGGAGGAGTGGAGGTGGTGGTGTTGAGGAAGGGGGGAGACGTGGCGAGTGGTGTTGCTGCGGACCGGGCGCCGTGAGCCGACATTGCGTCACGCCGATCGCACAGAGCGCATATCGTACGTGAACACACCCCACACGTCGCTACCCCATTTCCACGACATCAACACAACAAATACAAACACAAACACAATGAACACACGCACGCGCACCTTCATCTTGGCAAAGCCCGGGTCCACTACATAGTAGATGCCGTCGATGGTGAGCGAGGCCTCGGCAATATTGGTGGCCACGACGCACTTGCGCTTGCCGGGCGGGGCGGGCTCGAAGATGCGCGTCTGTGTGGCACACAGTCAGGTGGGCAGTCAGGTGGGGGGGGGGGGTTCCATGCATGTTAAATTAATGAGGGGGGGGGCAGGTGGGCAGTCAGGTGGGGGGTGGGGCAGGTGGGCAGTCAGCGGGCAGTGTGCCACACGCCCGGCCCCGCACACACACACACACACACGCCAACCCACCTGGATCTCGGAGGGCAGCGCCGAGAACACGGGCAGCACGATGAGCTCCGGGACGGCCGGCCCCAGCGCCTTGATGCGCTCGTACAGAATCTGGCAGGCGCTCTCAATCTCCTCCTGACCTGTGTGGGCGTGGGTGTGGGTGGGCGTGGTGGGTGGAGGACACGGTGTGCGTGTGTGGTCACGGATGTGGCGCGGACAGTACGGGAGGAGCTCCAGTCCATGCCTGACCCCTCCCCCCTCCCCCCTCCCCCCTCCCCCCCTCAATTTAACATGCATGGAACCCCCTCACCCGTGAGGAACAGCAACAGGTCGCCCTCCGGCTCCGACAGGTGGATCTGGAGCACAGTGATCAGCGCCGCGTCCAGGTAGTCGGGCTCGGGGGCCTGGTGGGCAGGTGGGTGGTGGCAGGGGGTGGGGGTGGGGGTGCAGGGCGTTGGTGGGTGGGTGAGGGTAGCGGGGGTTTGGTGGGATGGGGTGGGGGTTTGGTGGGATGGGTGTTGGGGTTTGGTGGGTGGGTGTTGAGGAGGGACGAGAGCAGCGGAGGTAGTCCATTCCAAGAACCAAAAGGGGGTGGGGGGTTCCATGCATTTAGGTTGAGAAGATTCGGGCAGGGGGAATGCAGAGGGGCGGGGGCATTGCTAGGATGTATAGTGAAATGTAGCAGGGGGATTCCATGCGTTTAGATTAAGAAGAAGGGGGAGGGGGAATCTACCACGAGGTTCCCTCCTTCTGCCACCCTCCTGACCCCCACCACCACCCTATCCTCGTCACCTTGCCCCCCCCCCCTCAAAATCCCCAGCCAACCCCCACCCACCCCCCTCGCAGTTTGTTTCTCACCGGGACTGTTTACCAGTAACCCCCACCCCCCTCCCCTCCCCACCCCCCTGCCAAACCCCACCTTGGTATACAGCACCTCCACGGGGTAGGTGCGGCCGGGGATGGTGAAGATGGGCGCGTCGAAGAAGTAGCTGCTGAACTTCTCCGCGTCCAGAGTGGCCGACGTGACGATCAGCTTGAAGTCGGTGCGCCGTTTGCACACCTGGGGTGGGGGAGGTGGGGGGGAGGTGTGGGGGGTCGGGGTGGGGTCGGGGTGGGGCGGGAGTGGGGCGGGAGTGGGGTTTGCGTGAGGTGGGTGCTTCATTCCAGAAACCTGGCTATGGTCAGGATCAAGTGCCCCCTTCCTCCTCCCTCCACCCCATCTGCCCCCGATCTGCCCCCCTGGTTGGGCTGGCTGGTTCGGGTTAGTTCTCTTGGTCGTATCGCTTCTGGTACCTGGAATGAACTAACCCCAACCCCGCCCCCCATCTGCCCCCAACCCCCGCCCCCCCCCCAACCCCCGCTCCCCCAACAACCCCCCCCCCACACACACACACCTCCTTCATCAGGCCGAACAGCACGTCGGTGTGGATGGTGCGCTCGTGCGCCTCATCCAGCACGATGACGCTGTACTGGCTGAGCGCCTCGTCCAACAGGCACTCGCGCAGCAGCATGCCGTCCGTCATGTACTTGATCACGGTCTCGGGTCCGGTGCAGTCCTCGAAACGGATGGCGTAGCCCACCTGGGTGGTTGGGGGGTGGGTTGGTGGGGGTGGGTTGGTGGAGGGGGTTGGTGGAGGGTGGTTGGTGGAGGGTGGTTGGTGGAGGGTGGTTGGTGCGGGGGGTTGGTGGAGGGGGTGGTGGTTGGTGGAGGGTAGGGTAGGAAGGGAAGTGGGCAGTAGTAAGAGGGTTGGGCGAGGGAGCTAGAGAGTGGGTGGTTGGATAGTGGGTCCGAGCGCAGCACAGGCCAACTTGTTACAACTGACCCCACAATCGCATCCACACGCGCAACCCCTCCCACCCCCACCCCCACCCCCGCCCCCACCACCCAAGAGGCACGCGCCCCACCTCCTCGCCCAGGCGGCACCCAAACTCCTCCGCCACACGCTTGGCCACGGACATGGCCGCCACACGGCGGGGCTGCGTGCAGCCTGGGGTGGGGCGGTGAGGTGAGGTGAAGCAGGGAGTTGAGTAGGTAAGGATACGTAAGGGGGCTGTAGCGGTGGGGCGGTGGGGGCGCTGAGCAGTTGTGTGTGTGTGTGTGGGGGGGGGGGGTAGCACGTGCACCCCATCACCGGGGGCCGGGGACCGGGGGCCAGGCCAGGGGGTCCCCACCCCCACCCCCACTCCACACTCCCACTCCCACCCCCACTCCACACTCCCACTCCCACCCCCACTCCACACCCCCACAACCCCCACCCCCACTCCGCACCACTCACCGATCTTGCCCGTGCTGGTGTAGCCGGCCTCCGCCAGGTACTGCGTCATCTGCGTGGTCTTGCCGCTGCCCGTCTCGCCGATCACCACCAGCACCTGGTTGTCACGCACCGCCTCGATCAGCTGCTGCTTCAGCTTGAAGATGGGCAGGCTCTCGCGCTGCTCCTTGATGCTGCGCGCGTCCTGCGGGTGGGATTGGTGGGTGGGATTGGTGGGTGGGATTGGTGGTTGTCGGTTGTCGGTTGGTGGGTTGGGTGGTGCGGTGGGTTGGGTGGAGGGAACAAAAGGAGGAGGACATGGGGGGGGTTCCATGCATTTAATTTAATGACGAGGTAGACGTAGAACAGACGGGGGAGGGGATTGTTTCCGGGGACACGCGCACATGCAACACGCGCACCCACTCCCCCCCCACCAAACCTGCAACAAATGCCACATGGCCAACACGCCGGCAGGGACGCAGGCAGGCAGCTAGCAACAATACACACACACACGCACGCAACCCAACCCAACCCAACCCAACGCACGCGCGGACGCACACACTGCAGTCAGGCACGCACGCACTGAGGCACTGCGCCGCATTGCCACACTGCACCGAGGCCGCACTGCGATGCATTGCCGCACTGCACCGAGGCCGCACTGCGATGCAACGCCGCACCGCACTGCACCGCACCTGGATGCCGTAGCTAATGGCCTTGCCCATGGCCGCCTTCTTCCACTCGGGGATGTCGCTCTGCGTCAGGCCAATGCCGCGCAGCTCCTGGGCCAGCGCGCGCTCGCCTGGTGGCAGTCAGTCAGTCAGTCAGTCAGGCGCGCGGCAGGAGCACAGAGAGAGAGAGGGTGGGGCGGGCGGGCTCAGGGGGCTGAGGGGAGCGCATCGAGAGGGCGGGTGTGACTTGGCTGGCAGCTGCGGGGCCACTCCCACCGCCGCACCACTCTCCCACGTCACTCATCCGGCTCCGCCCCCAAGTCCCTCCACTGACCCCTGCCGAACCCCTCCCGCCCGACCCCACCCCCCAGGCTCCACCACAGTCCCACCCCCCACACCCCAAAGCACCACCCCCAAGCACCAGTTTGGGCTGGTAACCACAACCCCCACCCCAAGCCACCCCCCACCCCAAGCACCACGGCCCCCATCCCCATCCCCCCAGGCCCTCACTGGGGTCGGCCATGGGGTCCTCCCAGGGCCGCGACAGGTCCTTGGGGATGGCCTCCAGCAGCGTGCGCTGCTGCTGCTCCTTGAGCTCGCGCCGCTCCTTGGCCAGCGCCGACTGCGTCATGGCGGCGCGCTGCAGGCTGCCGTCGGGGTTCTTCACGATCTTGACGGGGCTCATCTCGATGCCGGAGCGCGTGCCCACGCCCTGGGTGTGTGCGGGTGTGGGTGGGTGGGTGGGTGGGTGGGTGGGTGGGTGTCATACATGTGTAATTAATGACGAGGTAGACGTAGAACAGACGTTTTGGGGGGGGCGGGGTAGGAAGGGGTGGTTGAGGTACGGTGGGTGGGTGGTAGGGAGGAGGGTGGGCGGTAGGGGAGGAGGGCGGTCGTTGGTCGAGTTGTGGGATGGCAAAACTTTGACCGATGCGCCCCGCGTCCTCACTCACCCATCCAGAACGGTCTACATCCACACAACTTCCACCCGCCCGCCCCAGCCGCCCACACCCGCCGTACTCCCTACCTTGAGGAACTGCGGCTCGCTGTCGTTGAGGTCGATCTCAAACTCCTCCGCCTCCGCGGGGTCGGTGGCGCTAGCCAGCACGCCCAGGCCCGACTGCTCGTCAAAGTGCGCGTACTCTCGTACGTCCAGCACGCCTATGCGTGTGGGTGTGGGTGGGTGTGGGTGCGTGTGTGTCGGCATGGGGGATTCCAGGCAGCAGCATAGTGAGAATACGAAGAAGGAGTAGACAACGGGCGCAGGGCGGGCGCGGGAAGGGAGCATGCGTGAGCGTGTGCGGCAGGTGAAACCCCCACCACCCAAGACCCTGCACGAACCCCTAAGCTCCTTCCTCCCGCACACGCCCCCACCCCTGCACACCCTCCCACCCCCCCCTCCACCCGCGCCCCCAAATGGAATGGGCTCCCCCACCAAGTAACCACAACCCCACCACCACCACCACCAATTATCCACTGCCACACCACCCACCCGAGCTGATGAGCTGCTTGTTCTCCCACATCTCGTACTCGGTGAGCTTCTTGCCGCGGCGGCGCGGGTTGGGGTCGTCGTCGTCAGGGTTGGCCTGGGGGCAGGGTGGGGGAGGGGTAGGGGTTGTAAGGATCATGTGCAGCTAGCTAGGATGTTCAGGGGAGGGGGATACAGGGGACCCGTTGTTCGGGGTTGATGGGCGCAGGGGCCCGGGGTGGTGGCGCTTGCGGCAGTGCGTGTGTACCGCGGTACCGCCACCTTAAGGCGCGCAGCCTGCACCGGTGTGCCCCTCTCCCGTATGTTTCCTCGCCGTGCGCTCCTCCCGTTGCAACCTGCGACGCCAACACCACCGCTGCCCAAACACACGCCCCGCCCCAGAACACGCCCCGCCCCAGACACACGCCCCCCCCCCCCGCCACCCTCCCCCGCCACCCCTCCACACACCCACCTTGATGCCACTCATGCCTTTGAGCCCGCCCGCCAGCTTGCCGTCGCCGTCCGCGCCGGGCAGCAGGTGCGTGGGCAACAGGTCTTTGCCGCTGGCCTGGTCCACGTCGCGCATGGAGAACGACAGCCGCTGCTTGCCGTTGGCGCCCACGCTGCCCATGCCGATCACCTGACGCCGGGCGGGAGCGGGAGCGGGGCATACCCAATGCAAGGAGAGCGAGGAGGAGAGCGGGGACGGCCATTCAAGGAGGGACCAGGAAGGGGTCAAGTAGCAGCGGACAGCGGCGCGCCGCTTGGTTGTGTCGCCACACGCACACCGGCAGTGTGTTTCCACACGCCCAAATAGCTGCTGCCGACGTGTGGTATTGATTGGGCTGTTGGTATTTGCACCGCCACCACCACCACCACCCCAATCCACCTGTGGGCATCTCCTAACGCCCCCCCCCGTCCTTGTTCTTTTGCATTGGGGTTGCAGTGGCTTATTGGGGAGGTGACAACCCCCTCCCCCATTTGCCTTAGTCATAACCCAACAAGCCTACGTGCATGGAACCCCCGCGCCCCCCCCCCCCCAGCGTGTCGTGCCGCGCCTCCCTGCATGTCGCATATGTCGCTATATGCCACGTCGCAATAGCGTCACCGCGCCGCCCCTCACCCCCCCCCCACCCCCCCCCCCACCCCCATGACTACCGACAACACCGACGACAAGACTGAAGATTCAAGGTCAGGAGCGCCCGAGACCCACAGGTTAAGGCCACACCACCTCCGCGCTCTGGGTTGGGCTGGCTGGTTTGGGTTCTCTTGGTCGTTTCGCTTTTGGTTTCTGGAATGAACTACCCCACCCCCCCGCCCCCAGTTTGGGCTGGTAACCACAACCCCCCAACCCCACCCTCCCCCTCACCTTGACCCACACCCCCTCCCCCACCCCCACCCCTACCCCTCACCCCTCACGGCCTCACCTTGACCCACACCTCGTCGCCGCGCTTGACCACGTCGGTGGGGCTCTGGATGGGCTTCTTGCAGATGTTGGCGATGTGCACCAGCCCCTCCACCGGCCGGCTCATGCCGTTCAGCTCCACGAAGCAGCCCGTGCCCATGGTGCCCGTCACCTGCGCGGCGGCGGGGGGGGGGTGCCATGCATGTTTGATTAATGGCGAGGTAGACGTAGAACAGACGTTGCGACACAGAAAACACAGAGAGGGGGGAGGGGGCGGGGAGCAGGAGCAGGACGTGGGGGAGAGAAACGAGGAGGGGAACGAGGACGAGGGCGATGGGCAGCGTGTGTGTTGTGTGAGCGTGGCTGTGCGCGTGCATCTGTTTGTGCGGGCAATGCGTTCGTGTCGTGTGCAGCGTTGCAGGCGGGGCCGCGTTGGTGCGGGTGCTGCGGGTGCTGCGGGCGTGTGCGCGTAGGGGATGGGTGCGCAGTGCGGTAGGCACCGTAAGGACTCAGGAGGCCCCTTGCATGCCATGCCTTGCCACGCCCTGCCATGCCATGTGTGTGGGTGCCCAGCTGGCACAGGCACAGGAGGCGTACAGCCGGGCCGTACATCACAGCCAGCCAGCCAGCCAGCCAGCCAGTCAGTCAGTCAGTCAGTCAGTCAGCCAGTCAGTCAGCCAGCCAGTCAGTCCAGGGGTCGGCCGTGCACCACCGGGCCGGGCCGGGCCGTACCTTGCCGCGGTACACGCCGCCTAGCTCGGGTCCGTCCGGCAGCGCGGGCCGCTTGGGCGGCGGCGGCGGGAAGGCGAAGCCGCCGTCACCGCCGTCACCGCGGCCGCGGCCGCTGCCGCCCGCGCCGTTGTCGCTGTCCATGTAGTCACTGCGGGGGGGGGGGGGTGGCGTGTGTCAGGCGTGTGTTGGTAAATGGAAACGGAGAGGAATGAGGCGTGTGTGTGTGTGAGAGTGACAGGGGTTGTCCCAAAAGCGGGGCAGCGGGGGGCGGTGGTGACTGGTGACAGGTGAGGAAGATGTGGGTGGGGTCTGCAGTAGTCAGGCAGGCAGGCAGGCAGGCGCTGCCACCAAGGCGTGCCAAGGTGTGCCAAGGTGCAGCGGGGCACTCAGCTCCTCCATGTCGCCTTCACGCCCCTCGCATGAGCCGTCGCATGAGACGACTACGCCCCCGCCGAAGCCCCCCACCCTTCGCGGCCGCTGTTCCTGTCCGCAGTGCAGTGGTCTCAGAACGGTTTACCGTTTAACTCCTGCCCCGCCCCGCCCATCCCCGCCCCCCTCGCCCTTCAAGCCCTCCACCCCAGCCCGCAGCCCTCAGCCCCCCTGCCGTTTCTCCCCCCCCCCCCCCGCCCACCCATCCCGCCCCCGCCCGCCCTCGCCTGCGGCGCTTGCGGTCGCGGCTGCGGCTGCGGCTGCGGTCCCGCCGCCCGTAGCGGTCGCCGTCATCCCGGCCCCGGTCCCGGCCGCGGTCCCGGTCCCGGTCCCGGTCGTCGCGGTACCGGTCGCTGCGTGAGTCGCCGCCGCCGCCGCCTCCTCGGCTGGAGGGGCCCGCCGCCGCCGCCTCCTCCTCCTTGCGCCGCTTCTGGTCCGCCTCCTGTGGGGCGTGGAGCGTGGCGGTCAGGTCAGGTCAGGTACGGAGCGGGGGCCCAGGTGGGGGTCCCCGCCAGCAAGCCGCCGCGCTCAGCAAGCAGCCTAGCTAGGTGCCGCTGCCGCTGGCGGCATGCACACACGGCCGCGTCCTCGCCCCAGCCCCCAAATACAACACACACCACCACACCCGGGCGGCCCCCATCCCCGCAATCCCTATTCCTGCGCCCCGCCCCGCCCCACCCCCACCCGGATGATTGACCATTACCCCCCCCCCCCCGACACCAAGACCGCTGCACCAACCAACCCCCCCCCCCCGACGGTCATCGGTATGAGTTCCTGGCGTGCCGCTCCTGTCACTCACTCCTGTCATCACCAAGACCGCTGCACCAACCAACCCCCCCTCATACACACACACACACACACACACACACACACACACACACACACACACACACACACACACACACACACACACACACACAACCCCTTTCCCCAGCTACCGCTGGCACTGGTTCACGTATACCCCCAGCCCCCCTCCTCCACCCGCCGGGCCTCCACCCGCCAGGGCCCCTCCTCCCCCGCCAGCCCCCCTTATCCCCCCTTATCCCCCCCTAGCCCCCCTTAGCCCCACCCAACGAACCTCCAGCAGCTCCTGCGTGAGGCGCTTGGCGCGGTCACGTGTGTCCGCCAGCTCCGCCGCCGGCACCTTGGCGTTGGCACGGGCCAGGCCCACGCCGCCGCCGCTGCCGCCGCCGCCGCCGCCGCCCATCAGCGCCTGCGTGCGACACACCCGCCGCAGCCACACACCGGAGAGGCGAGATGAGTGTGCATCGCACAGATGCCCCCAGCCCCCCCCATGACTTCTTTCCACTCACATACCGCCGCGACCCGCATGCGCGCACCTCTCCAAGTCCCACCCCCCGGTCGGTTTGCTTTGGTTTCTCTGGAATGAACTACCCCCGCCCCCACCCACCTACACACACACACACACACACGCGTTCTCCGCTCCCTCTGCGCCCGCCCGCCCACCTGGATGATGTTCCAGAAGCGCTCAATGAGCACGTCGTTCAGCGCCGCGCCCAGCCCCATCTCGTGCATGGCCTGTGGCGTGGAGGGGCGTGCCAACTTGGTGAGTGCGTGGGCGTGTAATTGTGTGTGCGAGAGGTGGGCAGGTGTGCGAGGTGGGCAGGTGGATGGCGTTCGTGTGGTTGGCGGGGGGGGGGGGCTTTGGTCGTGTGAGTGAAACCGGGTAGGCCGCCTAGCCATGCACAGGCGTACGCCTAATGTCTACCATTACGGCACCAACGGGCGGCAGGTAGGTTCCAATGACCGGCAAGGTACCGGCGCCCCCGCGCGGAGTCGCAGCGCAGCGGCGTCGGCTCCTCGGATCCCGGCACCCAGCCGACAACCCCCAGCAGCGTAGTCCCCCTCACCAGCCTCGTGCGCAAGCGCCCCCCCTCCCCCCGGCACTGCCAGCCCAGCCCAGCCCAGCCCAGCCCAGCCCAGCCCAGCCCAGCCCGGCCCGGCCCGGCCCGGCCCGGCCCGGCCCGGCCCGGCCCGGCCCACCTTCTTAAACGTGTCCACATTGCCCGCCTCCTTGGCCGTCTCCACCATGAACTCCGCCACCGTGGCATCGCTGATTTGCAGGTGGTTCTCAATCTCTGTGCGCAGGACAGGGTGGAAGGCAGAAGGCCGGGCAAGGAGAAGGGCACGGAGTCAGCGGAGGAGGAGGAGGAGGAGGAGGAGGAGGAGGAGGAAGCAGGAGGAAGGCAGGCGCCGGCTTGGGTGCGTGGCGCAGGGGGAGGGAAGGGTGCAGCGAGGGAGAGGAGCCTCGTGGTGGGGTGTGAAGGCAGGCAGGCACGCACCACCCCCGCTGCCGCCGCTGCCTTCACTCCAGGTCTTGCCCGGGGCTGAAGCCCTAGAACGCAAGCTCGATCTGCTGTGCGTGTTACAACTAGATCCTCGACGTCGCTTCGTGCTGTGACGGTCCTCTACAAGTCCCCGCCGGACCTGGAGCCCTGGCTGTGCACCGCTTCCGACACCACCCCCGTGGGCACGGTTCTCAAGCGCGCCGGGAACGCCGACTGGGGCTGCAGACCCACCTTGCGCAACCTTATTTACAGTCTGCAAGTACAGCAGCTTCTGCAGGCCGCTCGCCATGGCTCCTCGTTGTGCAGTCCACGCGCCAGATGCAGACGTGCTCAGCAGTAAGTTCGGTACCCCGCCTGAGCCAGCCTCAGCTCGCAAGAATATCAGCGGCTAAGGGGGAGGCTGCGGCGGGGCAAACAGCGCCGCAGCGCAGAAAGAAACTATTTTGTTACCGACGGAGCAGAAGGTTGCGGGGCGAGCAGCCGTGATAAAATTCACATACAATGTAAAGCTACTTAACGACAATGGAATTCTAATTGCCGCGGAACACAACCAAATTTGGCCCGGGATGGCAATCGCTGAGTCCCATGCTTGCGTCGCAGCACTCGCACAAGACCTGTCACCGCTCTGTTTCACCACTTTACACAAGCGCTCTCCTTCCACCAGCATTTCAGAGTCTCACCGGTTGCTTACCGCCGCAACCTCAAAGATGGCCCTGACCATGCGCTCCTCCAGCCTTGTGAAGGCCAGCCGCGGCCGCCTGACTGTGTGCGCGGCTACCGCTGTGCCCAAGCAGGTACGCCCATGCGAATTGGGCAAACAGCTGAGGGACAGGTCTATCGGATGGGGCGGATTCGTGTTTCTAGAGACGTGTAGAGACTCGAGCCCCGCCTTTCTCCCGCCTGCAGTTCAAGGCCGTGAAGCCCGTTGGCGATCGCGTGCTTGTCAAGGTTGACAAGGAGGAGGCGAAGAGCGTTGGCGGTGTGCTGCTGCCGGCGTCCGTGCGCAACAAGCCGACCGCTGGCTCGGTTATTGCTCTGGGCGATGCCAAGTCCGTGAAGGTAAGGACTTGATCTTACAATTGGGTGATTTGGAAAGCGGGGCCGTGCCACGTTCCGGTCGCGGGTCCGGTGTCGACGAGGGGTCAGCGCAGGTCAGGCGCACAGGCCGGCACGCAGCCGGGACTCGGCGGCGCAGCCGCCCCGAGCGGTCAATGAAGCGGCGCATGAGGTCGTTCCAGGCTTGTAGGGCCTGTGGTGGGGCTGGGGCGATGTGGGTGCACCCCAAGTCCGGGTTTCGGGGCGACTGGGGGTTGTGTGTGCAGGTGTGGTGCTGTCCAGCTTGTCGGCCGCCCGCCACCAGCACGACCGGCAGGGCGAGGGCGATGGAGACGCGGCACTTTATGGCCGCGATGGGGATGAGGGTTGCCTAGCCGAGGCAGGTAGCCATGCAGCTGTTGATCAGGCAGTCAGTCGGGGGGCACGGCACCGGAGCTTCCAGAGCTTTCCGGGAGAGGGGGGGGGTCTCCAGCACCCCAGCCCGCTGCGCGGGGTGACTGGCACCCCCCGGCTTTCCCGCCAGCCTTGCAGCAACGCCGGCACCAGCACCAGGCCGTAGGCATCACACCACCAGCATAGAGCACGCTCAATCTGCCGCCGGCCGCACTGCGCTGGACCCGCCCCGGTAACCATGCGATGGCCTTGCCCAACCACCTGCCCTGCCCTTCCACTAACCGCCAACAAACGTGTTTTGTCACACACACTACGCACGCACATAAAAACACCACACAGCTGTCGGACAAGGTCATCTACTCCAAGTTCGCCGGCACCGAGCTGGACCTGGGCGGCGCGGAGCACGTGCTGCTCAAGGTGGGAGGACTGGGACGGGGGGGGGAGCGGGCGGGGAGGGTAGTTCATTCCAGAAACCAGAAGCGAAACCGCCAAGAGAACCCGAACCAGCCAGGGGAGGGGTTAAGGCAAGGAGGGAGGGAAGGAGGCAGGGAAGGACGGGTTGAGGGAAGGCCCAGGGGGTCAAGTGATTGGGAGGATGGGGGGCCGCGGAGATGGTGGGTTTGAGGAGTTACTTCAATCCAAACTCGGGGGGTGGGACGGCGTGGAGGGTGAAGTGGAGGGGGGTGCTGAGCCGTGCTAGGGAGGAGGCTGCGACGGTTGATGGGGAGGACGCCCTTGCGCACGTGGCAGCTCACTTTGCAAGTAGCACACACGAGTACCTTGTGTTGAAACGCCGTGTCGCCCCTCACCGCGCCCTCGCACGCCCTCCAATCGCTCGCCCGCCCGCCCGCCCACGGCCCCCCCCCCCACGGCCCCCCCCCCACGGCCCGCAGGAGGAGGACGTGATCGGTGTGCTGCCCGCCACGGAGAAGGTGGCGCAGATGAAGCCCCTGTCCGACCGCATCCTCATCAAGGTGGGGGCCCTGTGGGGTGGGGGTGGGGGGGAGGGAAGGGTCGGAGAATTTACTGTTGTGTGGAGAGGAGTGGATCGAGTGAGAATGGGTAGGAACAGCCGACAACGCAGCGCGCATTGACCTACAACAGCACGCCGGCGCCACAAGCACCTGCAGCGGCTGTCACACAGTCGCTCGCTGCAGGATAACCTACAGATAGGTTGGCGCCATACTGAACGCAACCATTCAGTAGATTATCCGTGCGGCTGCCCAACCTAACCGGCCCCCGGACATGAGCCTGGACGGACAAAAGATAACAATCATTCGTTTTGTTTACCAAACCTGCGTTGCAATGCTCTCCCGCACGTGCCTCAAGCACCCGCGCTGGCCTAGTCCATTGCCACGCCTGGGATATCCGAACAACCGGAGGGCGCAATACCGAACCCAACCATTCAGTAGATTATCCGTGCGGCTGCCCAAACCTAACCGGCCCCCGGACATGAGCCTGGACGGACATCCCAGCCCATGGGTCCCTGCCTGCACACCGCATGCGCACGAGCCCAACCTCCTCCGCCTCCATCTGCCGCGCCTCGAGGTCGCGGTCACCGCGACGAGCGGCCACACCGCCTCTTGAATGTACCGGTGTGCTGACGGTGCCGCCACCGGCATCTGCCGCACCCCACCCACCCACCTGACACACACACACACACACACACACACACACACACAGGGTGCCAAGGCTGAGGACAAGAGCTCGGGCGGCGTGCTGCTGGCCACCGAGTCGGCGGAGAAGCCCACCTTCGGCACTGTGAGTAGTAGTGCAGCCAGCAGCCCCGGCAGCAGCAGCGGCAGCAGCAGCAGTACCAGCAGTAGCTGCGGCTGCTGTCTCTAGGAACGGGAGTTGTAGTCATGTGGTCCTGTGGTGTGGCGATGGCGGTTGTGTGCCACGCACGCCCAGCAGCAGCAGCAGCAGCAGGGTTGGCAGGTTGCAGGGGAGCGCCATATGCCCCCATGCGCACGCAGTAGTGTTTGCCCGCTTGAACCCGTCCTTGACATTTGCAAACCAATCCAAGCAAACCAAACAAACCCACTCCACTTGCAGGTGGTGGCGGTGGGCGAGGGCCGCGAGGACGAGGAGACCAAGGCCATGATCAAGCCCAACGTGGAGGTGGGCGCCACCGTCATGTACAGCAAGTACAGCGGGACAGAGTTCGAGGTGAGGAGGGGAGGGCAGGATCATGGGGAGGGGAGGGGAGGGGAGGGGAGGGTCATGGGGAGGGAGGGAGGGAGGGCTGAAGCGGATGGGGTGCAGGGGAGGGAGCAGCCGGAGGGCGTCGGTTAAAGCCGCAGTCGGAAGGCCGCGCCCCGAGTCCCCAAGTCGTGGCGACCCTGCCCCTGTCGCTCATGCAACTGCTGCAACCACCACCAACCCCTGCTGTTGTCGCTGCAGGAGGACGGCGAGAACTTCATTGTGGTGCGTGAGAGCGACATCCTTGCCCAGCTGGCGTAAAGCAGCAGTAGCAGCAGTAGCACCTGGCGGCAGTAGCAGCAGCTGCTGTAGCAGGAGCAGCAAGCACTGGGCGTGCTGCTGCTGCTGCTGCTGGCTGGCGGTCGGTGTCCTGTTGCCGGTGGCGCGAGCGGTTCTTTCTGAGCGCACGCGTTCGAGGCAGGGACTTGTCGGTGACTTGACAAAAGGCGGGGCTCGCGAGGTATAAGCAGTAGTGGGGATGAGGAGGGCTGAACGTAGCAAGGGGCGCTAGAGCACTGGTTGCTGCGAGCAACGGTGGTGGCGGGCGTGTTGGATATAATCAGGCGGGTCGCGGGTTGACGGTACCAGATAGTACCAGACCAAAGACTGTAATGCTTGCAGCAGCTGTGTAGATGCTGTGCTGTGCCGTGCAGGGCAGCTGTCGCGACCAGGCGTGTGGATGCACAGGGAGGAAGGGGCGTCCTTTGCTGGACCGTGGGAAGGCGGGGACGCACCCCGGGCTTGTGTGGGACGTGTGAGTTGTGGAGTGGGGAAGACGTCGGTTCTGAGGCTGAGGCTGCGGTGGCATTGCCGGCGATTTTGCTACCTTTCAGCCGGCGTGTGCCTCGCAATTGCGGTCTGAGCAGGCGCGTACGGAGCCTGTGGCGTCGACTGTGTAATATGTGTCCGCGCCTGCCCGGGTCAATCAAGGCCTTAAGCAAGAATTTCGGGCTGAGGCCGCTGAGCCCCCCAAGCGGATACTACATTTGGGTCCCGCCTATGACACGCTTGCGTTTTTGCATCCGTCGCAGCATGGTAACACCCCGCAAGTTTATCTTGGTTTTGGGTGAGCCCTGACGCTGCATAGCTGAGAGGTCTCCCTTGCCGGCTTGCCGTAGGGAGGCCTAGGGCTAGGGTTTCCGTGCCGGCGCCGGCTTACCCTGGCTTACAGCACGCATGCTGCATTCGCATTCGCATCAGCAGTTTTGGTGTCCGTAACACTGCACGCGTGCATTGAGTCCGTTGACCGCCGCCATGCCATGCTTTTATGACTTAGGACGCCCGGGGTCATGGACTCGTTGGCCCCGGCCCGACATCAGTCGAATGCTACCATTGTGCCACGAACCGAAAAGGGTGCCTCTTCTCTCCGAACGGGCAGTCGTAAAACATGGTGTCCGAATTGAGAGCATGCCCCGTGACACGGCATGTTAGGGATAATCGCTCCAGGGTCCCGGCAAGTTACCGGTAACGCCGGCAGCTGTTACCGGCGGGTGGAGGGGAGGGTGTGGCGGGCGGAACCCGGCGCATACCATGCAGGCACCCTGGTCAAGCGTGTGGCCTGATCATGAGTCCGGCATGGGCTTGTCAGGAAACGTCAAATGCAGTATATTAGCTATAATACGGGAGGATGCGCAAGGTCGATTCTAGCAGGTAGGCGTGAAAACCTAGGAGAGGTGCCCAGATAGAGAGCTAGCTAGGGAGTGGTCAGTGTGGAGAACCGCAATCCTGCCCTGCTCCGTGTGTTGGCATGTGCGTAGCACGCTTGCCCTGCCCTGTCTTACACTAGCCCCAACACACCGTCCCGAGTGGTCGCCTGTTCTAGGTGCAAGCTCAACAGATTGTTCGCGTGTAAGGACGCTGCGTTGGCGAGAGCAAGGGATGGCCTACCGTGGGGGCACTGATCGCACTGGTGGAGGGCACTGTAACATGGAAGACGTGCCTGCGGCCGGTCCGGGGCTTGATTCATCACCCTGATGTGTATTCCAGGTACATGCCGGGTGGTTGCAGTTCCAATAAAAAAGGACATGTGCAGAAAGAAGGGCAGCACATGGAGTTTGTCCTGAAGACTCCCACAACATTCCATATCGTACCGTGATCATCATCAACATACCGTACTTCGACCCGGGCTCGTTGGCCCTAGTGGCCATAGTGCGCAGCCGTAAGCTGGCACTCGCGTTAGAGACTAGATGAATCCACCCCAGCTCTCAGCCAAGTCCCTCTCACCGGCTCCCACACCACCACGATCACCACCGCCACCACCACCACCACCACCACCACCACCACCACTCTTCAATCCCAAACAAGCCCCATCAATGCGCAAGCTGCCACATGGAGCAACCTGCCGAGCGCCATGCCATCGCAGTACCGCATCTTCCTGCTGTCCTGATGTCTGTCTGAAACTCCTACGCACACGCCGCCCGCGCTATAACGCCTCCTGCCCTCTGCTACCTGTCTCGCTCGCTGTAATCCTCCCCCCGTGTACCTAAGTGGCCCTTGCAGCTATCACATATCTCATCACACCCAGCACGCAATCACACCACATCACACGGTATTACGGTATTAGAGCACACTAGTCCTGCTGCTGCTAGCCTTTCTCCAATGAAGCCTGTACACGCCCGCGTTCCCTCCCCAGTGCCGCTACTGCTGGCCCGTACGCAACCGGCGGTGGCGTGCGCACCCCGCCCCGCCCCTGCCCGTGCTCAAGCGCCGCGCCCCTGCCGCCAGCCATCGTCACCGCGCCCTTACAGCGGCAGGGCGCCGCCACCACCATTGCAGCAGCCGCCCAACGCCAGTACTCACCAAAGTCCCACGGCACTTGTGGGGACACCGCGCACCGCTGCGCTTTGAGCCCTGCTGCTGCGGTCAGCAGCAGCCCGGACACTAGCAGCAGCCCCTGCCCCGGCGCTAGCCGCCAGGTCTGTTGATGCCGCTGCCGCCCCGGCCCTGCTCTTGCGTCTGCTCCTGCAAGCGGCTGCAGCTGCTGCATGGCGGTCACGCCGCGCCACCGCCACCGCCCCGCCCCCATAAACTGCGGCCGCCCCTCCTCCCGCTCCTCCTCCAACTGTTCCTCCTCCCGTTGCCCCTCCAGCACCAGCTCACGGCCGGATGCCACTGGCGTAGGCGTGGTCGCGGCGTGTAGGCCGGTGGTAGGTGGCGGGCTCGTCGGGGCCGGTGCAGCCGGCGGCGGCGGCGCCCAGCGTGCTGCAGCCCACGTGGTAATAGTCGGGCGGTGGCACGGGCGGCTCCTTGTGTATGTGGTGCCTGTGTGATTGTGCAGGGCAGTGCGGAGGAGTAGAGTTAGGAACGGGCGGTGGGGTGGCATGCAGTCAGCCAGTTTTGGCTGTTGTCGGGGGCGCATGGGCACGTAGTGGGTGGGTGGTGAGCGGTTGATGCAGGGGGGCAGGTGGCACGTTGCGGAGCACTTGTGCCGCCCAGGCCAGTGCCGCCTCCCCCCCTGTCCCCTGTTGCCCTTGCCCTTGCCCCTGCCGCCGCCGCGCCCTCCCACCTGATGCCGAACGAGGGCCCCGTGTACTTGTCGCAGGCGTCACAGCAGTGCCGGCCGCAGCAGGGGTTGTAGGCGGGGCCGGGCGAGTCGGTGGTGCGGGCGGGCGGGTACTTGCCCTGCAGTGAGCGAGGG
This sequence comes from Chlamydomonas schloesseri, assembly GCA_016834595.1. Taxonomy (NCBI): domain Eukaryota; kingdom Viridiplantae; phylum Chlorophyta; class Chlorophyceae; order Chlamydomonadales; family Chlamydomonadaceae; genus Chlamydomonas; species Chlamydomonas schloesseri. The sequence goes on along the minus strand of JAEHOD010000076.1, from coordinate 217,199 downwards.
GGGCAGGGAAGAGGTTGGAGGCGGCGAGGAGTGTGTTAAGCCCAAGCATGCATCGCAACAGCTACTTGGGGCTGCTGTACGCCCCGCACCACCAAACAAACCACTGCACTAGACCATGTCAACGCACGCCAGTTCTTGTAGCCCCTCATCTGGTGCTCTCGTACTAGCTCCAGCCTCGCGGTCTCGTGCGCCCTTCAAACCCCCATCCCCATGAGCCACAGGTCCACTGGGCGGCGACCGCCCCGCACCCCAGCTTGCAAAGCGCACCTTGAAGCTGAATCCGGGCGGCATGCGCGCTTTCCGCCGGTCGGGCGACTCGGGCCGCGGCCGCGGCGGCGCGCTCGGCGGCCGCGGGCGGGGCGGCGGGCCCCAGGAGCCGTGCTGCTGCTTGGCAAAGTTGAAGGTGTTGGTGTTGGGGCTGTAGGCACCCACGCCCGGACCCAGGCCGTTGTCTGCGAAGAGTTGTGTGTATGTGTGTGTGTGTGTGTGTGTGTGTGTGTGTGTGTGTTGTGGGGGGTGGTTGGCAGGAATTCTGTACAACGCGATACCGTATCTTGAGGGGCAATAGGCCGCCGCATTGTATGTTCATGCATGGGCTGCAATGATGGGTTTATGGTGGCGTACGAGAACGGTTGTAGCAGAGTCAGGAAGAGACGAGGTAAAGGCAGGGCAGATGAGGTGATGGTGGTGGTGGCGAAGCTGCGGCGCGCAGGGCGGCAGGGTGGGGGGCGGACGGCACTTGGGCGCGGAGGAGGCTGAGGGGCCTGCGGGACACAGGCGCGGTAGGCGCGCGCGCCAACGTACCTTTATTGTTGCGCTGCCCAAAGCTCCAGGCTGGCCCCTTGGGGTTTTGACTCAGGTAGTCAGGCTGTGCGGTTGGAGGGAGGGGGTCGTGCGGTTGAAGGAGTGTGCGCCCACCGAAAAGGTGTTCATTTTTAGCTCCCGCCACCCGAATTCAGCGTCGCCGCTGCACCAAGCCCCCCCCACAGCTCAGCTGTTATGAGCAGGCTGCCACGTCACTCACTCGGAGGTATCGTTGCCCGGTGTAGGGCGCAGAAGAGTATTGCCACGGGCGGTCATGTTGCCCAGGGGGCCCCCACCGTGTTGTGCGCGCCGTCCAGTCCGTGTTGTCAGGATAGGCGCCAGCGCCCGGCCCGGGGCTGAGTTCATCACCCTTATGTTTCCCTCCGAACGACCAAGCCGGCGCGCACGGTAGCACCACGGCAGCCCCGCAATTCTTGAAGCGCGTCATGGTCGCGATGTCCCCCGTCCGCGGCTTCGAAGTACCGTCACACTATGGTTTTATGTAAGATATCAGTACACCAGCACTGCGTCTGCGTATAGATGGCGCTGCGCTTCAGCGATTGGCCGCAAACCTTATGACTGAGCAAGCCTCTTGTCCCTGTGTATTTGCCTGTATCTCCTTGTAAATACACTATTCGCGTCAGGTCCTATTGTTGGTGTGCTTGGTTCACCCAAGGGGGCATAGGCGACGAAGTTCCTGGGATGGGACATGAGCCTTAGAAGCGCGCAGTGCGTCCGAATGTCCCAGGTACCATTTGCAAGAGTAGGTATACCCTTTTCATGTAATCTAAGACTATGAGGCTAAGCTAAACCTATGGCCTGACGAAAATCCCTTTTGTTGCGGCACGCAATTTGTGTCCTACCCCGCCGCTGTCTGCCCCCATCGCCCCCCGTGATTTTGACAGTATGGTACATTTGATCGGAGTCGGGGTTGTGCTCATTGGCACTGTATTCGCGGCTGGCCACGCTGGGCGCACCCTGCAGACTCCTGGAGGCCCCTGTCTTGGCGACGAGCTTGCTATCAATTTCACAAACCATTGCGGGTTCTGCATGCGTGCAGACTGTAGTGGGCATGCCGTTTCGGTGCGCTATCGTGCTAGGCCTGGCCACGGCATACCGTTACGAGGATAGTGCCACTTGTCTGACGGTCGCTCCAGCACCTACCTCCGCGTGCGAGGCCGTAATTCTTGTTAAGCCTCCGGTCTCGTGAGCTGATGCACTCACTGGAGACAGGGGCTATTTCGACTTCTTGCTCGGCGCGTGGGTCTCCAGCCTCGGGGGCCTTCAACCGCAGGTCCGTGGCCCTTCACTTGCAACATACCGCGTGACGGCCTGACGGCGCCCAGAGTACCTGCATGCCAGGAGCAAGCGCTGGCCGGGCGCTAGCTACAGCGTCGCACGCCATGTGCCTTACAGAGCACAGACCCCGCCAGAGGCACTTACGCCCGGCACCTGGTCATCGAAGCGCCGTAACTGCCATACGGCAAATGCGTGCCTGCACGCCGGCAGTGTGCCCATACGGGCCTGCAGCCAGCACACACGGAAGCCCCCGCCTACTGACTGTTGTGCCGTCGCCTTCGCGCTAGAGGAATCGGCACCAGCCCGAAATCCAGCACCAGCCTGTCCGCCTGGTGGTCCCACGAAGTGGCCAGCCGGCCGCCTGTCCCATGCCCCTCGGTGCAAACAAGCACGGGGATAGGACCTGATGTACGAAGAGATACGAAATCTGGCGTGTGTGCAACTGTCCGTACTCGGTACCGTACACGCTGCCTAGGTTGCCCCCGGCCCCGCCGCTGCTCTGAGCAGCCACAACGCCACCACACATCATGCATATGGCCAAGGACCAGCGCGACGGCCCGGGCACATTGCCGCCATTGGAGTGACCCCCTCGCTCAGTTCAGCGCCACACACCCGGAAGCCGCACTCAGAGAACATGTCCACATAGCTATAAAAGTCATCCCTGCCCCTTCCTACCCGACTGCCAGTCGCGCGGCAATGCATAGCGCGCGTAAACGGCTGCCCCAGCGCCCACATGCTCGCTTACTTCGCTGCGCTCTGCTGCATGAACAGCAACATGTCAATCTACCTGAACAAACCCCAGATCCAAATCGCACCTGCATGCGCTGCAAACCCCCCAATGGTCGCTTTGGTTTCTGGAATGAACCACAACCCCCTACCCTTCGTGTGCCCCTCATTTCCCCGACCCTGCTCCTCCTGCCGCGGCCCCTCCCCCGAGCCCGCTGCCTCCGCCTGCCCCCGCCGCCATCAGCTCCGCCAGCTTGGACAGCTGCTTGTAGGCCCCCAGGCCGATGAGGCCCACCACCGCCACCAGCAGCAGGTACAGCAGCACGTTCTCGCCGCTGGTCCAGATGGGGCCGCCCAGCGCGCTGCAGGGCAGGGCAGGGGGGGGGCAGGCAGCAGCAATGACAGCAGCACGCCGGTAAGTTGTGCAGGTGGGAGGGCGGGTGGGCGATGCGGGGGGCACTAAGGGCAGTCTGAGGAAGGCAGAAGGCCCGCGGGCCTGGCGTGATACGACACGGTTGCGCGGCTAGTTCGGTATGCACAGCCTGACCGAACCGACAGTCAGTGCCTCACTGCCAAGCCGTAAAATGCTTCGGCGCAACTCACACGTGCAGCCGGTATAATTGGACTTTCGCCCAGGTCGTGAAGGTCTTGGGTCTCCGCCCCGCGGCCTCGTGGGGGACATCTGCTGGGTTCCGGCCCGCGCTGGTGGGGCCGGGGTCGCCCGCGGCCCGGGTGCTGGCAGCAGCGGTGCCGTGCGACCGCGTGTCAGCGGTCGCTTGCCCTGACGTCGCCTTCCGCTGCTTCGCGGCCGGCTTTGAGGGCGCCATTGGACACCAGATTTGCGCAAGGCTTAAGCACGCCCTAAGTCTAGCCGGTCAGGACGTCTCAGCCCGGTGCGCTCTGCCTCGGAGGCAGCTAAGTTGCGCTGTCTCCTGCCGAGTGACCACAGGCGCGATGCTTCTATGAGTTCTGCTTACAACGGTTGTTTCCGAAATGTAATATACTGCTTACACAGGTGTGCAGGTCGTCTGGGCTGCTCGGGAGTCAGGATTCTATTACGTTTCGGCAACAGCTGCGTGGAGGCGTGAGGAATGATGGATCTATGAGCTGTATGTATTATAGTAACAACGCAACTGAACGGGGGGCAAACGCAGCGGTCCGTGTTCAAAAAGAATTTGGTCCATTTCAGCCCGATTCCGCGGCTTTTGGCAGTATTCCCAGCACGCACAACTTTCTGGCATACCGCGCATTCACTGCAATACTGAACGCTTGGCGCCTTGGCCTCACACGCACAGTGCAGCAATAGCACCGATTATGACGATGTTGGTGCAACACCGCTGACGGGAAAGCACGAATAATGAAGACCAAAGTCCTGGTAGTGCCTGTGTACCAGAAGCACTGGCTTTGGTTCACATTCAGCGAGGCGACAGCAGCCGAGGCCGCAGCGGAGCGTGCGGTGCACTGGACGCAGGGCGCGTCGCTGCCGGAGAAGGCGCAGCTGCTGGGAAAGGAGATTAGCTACAAGGTGCGAGTGTGCTGTGGCTTACGCTTTCATTAGGCGGGCCGCGAGGCCTGCACAGGACGGAGCCGAACCGTCGCGGCTCGTTGCTGGGGGGTGGGGTGGGAGGTGGGGTTGGGGTCGAGGCTTGGAGACCCAGCGGGGGCCCGTGGGTGCGCGGGTACAGGTAGACCGGGGTATTCCTGTATCCGGGGTATCATCGTATGAAGGTCCGTGCGTTTTGGGTTCTTGGAGTTCACGGCTGTACGCCCAGACGTGAGATGTATGTACCATACCTGCGAAGCCTATGCGGTCAGATTTGGGGGCGGGCACTCGGTCGGCACCCCTCCCTACCGAGAAATGTGTGTGCATGTCGGTCGGACCGCCGACCATGACTGACCTCCATAGAAACGCCTGATATTGCATACAAGCTTTTGGATTACATTGTAACACTAGTTAACGCAGCTCTACGAGAAGTTTGGGCACTCTTGCGACTTCACTCGGAAACATGCAACGACCGAGACATACCAACATCCGCGTCCGTGGGCTGCGACCGACATCATTTGCCTTTATACACTATCAAATGTGCGGTTGTTGCGTCCGGCCTTGCAAGCTTCGCCAATCCTGCGCAGCGTTCGACTTTCGGCATCCCAGCATGTCCAGCGACATTTCCGTCCCAACCTCGCTACAGCGGCGACATCAGCTGATCTATAGCTGCAAGGGGCCTTTAATAGATACAAATATGATGTTGACCTCGCGGCGAAGCAGGCAGGTGGCGGCGCATGACGTGTTTGGCCCAATACGATAATACCCCGGTTTTCCCGTCGGAGGGGGAAATGCACCCCCAGGGCGCAAACGCGCCATGCATATGTGAACCGCGGCGACACGGCCCCCGCCCCAATCCCCACCAGGATAACCCCCCGGGGGACCTGTGGCCCGAAGCGCGTGCGTAATACATCACCAGTACGATAGTTACAGCCCAAAAACTGCAAAGCATACGATAATACCCCGGTCTACCTGTAGGCACATTCCTGCAGCCGCCGCCCGTGCGGCTTGCGATGACAAGCCCATGGGAGCTTTACGTTGCCGCCAACGTTTGTCTGTGACTTACGCATTGGCTGCCCAGCCATGCTCACTTGCTGCCGCCCGTTGTGTCTTTCCGCCCTCCCGCCCTCCCGCGCAACCCCGGCGCGGCTGCCGCGCGCCGACAGTTCAACAATGCGACGCAAAAGCAGTGGAAGGCGCTGCAGGCGGCGGAGGAAGGCTCCTTCAGGAACCGGCTTTACAGGTGCGTGTGCACGTGCCGGCCGGGTGTGGTGGCATGCGCAGGCGGTTTGGTTGCTGCTGTGCTGTTGGCTGGTAACGACATGGGCGGGCAGACTGGCAGCAGCAGGTCTACGGGGCCCTGGTGCACCTCGTTCGTTACGTTTCTTTACCAGCTCTTGCTCTGGCACGGGTAGCCAATGCACGCATGTGCCCCGGTGGCCCCGCTGGAGCTTCGAAGATAGGAATGGTCCATCGGAGTGGTCCTAGATCCGCACCCTCCCCTCCCGCCTCTCCCCCACCCCACCCCGCCTATCTGCCATGCCCCTTCCTCGCCCCCCCTCCCCCAGGCTGGCCACGTGGGTGCTGAGCCAGGAGGACCCCACCGAGACCTTCCTCAAGAGCCTGCCGCGCAACCCCCCCGAGCAGCTGGAGGTCATCCACCCGGTGAGGGGGCCCGGGGGCTGGGGGTTGTAGGGGGCGGGGCTGGGGCAGATGCGGGCCTGTGGGGCAATCAGGCAATCAGGCACTGAAGCGTTGTGCGGCACGCCCTTTGCCGACCGCACGCGTGGCAGCTGCCAAGGTGCCGGCACCTGACGGCTGATTTACCACTCACCCCTGACGGCTCTGCCCCCTCACTCACCCGCTTGCCCTCCCGCACCGCCGCCGCCGGCCCCCTGCAGGCGTCAGTGAAGGAGCGGCTGGTGCGGCGGCGGCTGCGGCGCATGGCCCAGGCGCAGGAGGCGCTGCACAGCCGCCGCATCGTGAGTGCCGTACTAGTGCCGTAGTAGTGCCGTAGTGCCGTAATAGTGCCGTAGTAGTGCCGTAGCAGTGCCGTAATAGTGCCGTAGTAGTGCCTGAGTGGAGCGGAATGGAGCGGAGTGGAGCAAGGTGGAGGGGGTGGGGGGCCCTGGCAGCAGACATGGACAGGCGGGAGGTTGCGGTGCGGAAGTGTGGGGAGCCGGGTAGTGCGGTGGGGGCCGGGCAGTGCGGGCTTGTGGCTGCAGCTGGCTGAAGGGGGGGAACGGGGGTTGGGCTGTCGGCCTGCCCCTGACAGGCGCCATGTCCTGGGAACAGCACCACGCCTTTTCCCTCACTGAGTGGCTGAGCGACGTCAACGGCATTGCTTTGCTTTGCCCTCCTTTCACTTGCCGCTTCATCCCGCAATGCAGCTGGGGTGGGCGCTGGCCACCATTCCACAGCTGCCGCTGGTGGTGAGCCGGGTGGGGGGGGTGGGGTGGGCGCGGGCGCGGGCGGGGGGGGGGGGAGAGTTCATTCCAACATCCAGTTTGACCATTGCGAACCCAGCGCCCAGAACGGGGAGGAGGGGGCTGGGCAGGGTGGGCAGAGCCAGCCTGGGGAGGTAACCCGAGCGTAACCCAATGGCGGCAAGGACTGGAAAGCTCAACTCTGCGTCCGGGATGCGCCTCCGCCCGACCTCTCCAGCCTCACTCTTTCCCCCTTCGCTACATACCTTGCACCCCTCCCCTTGACTACTCTCCTGGCCCCCGCCACGTGCCCCACCTGCTCACCGCCACCCCCCCCCAACCCCATTTGATAAACACCATCCTATGGATGGCTACCCCCCCCCTTGTCGCGTTGGGTTGGGTCGAGTAGCTTTCCCTTGCTTTGCTATGCGCCACACCTGACCTGCCCTGCTCGCTGCCCTGCTTATGCATGCGATCCGGCGCGGCGCGTGGTGTGGCGCTTGCTCGATGCGGCGCCAGGTGAGTAACGCGCTAAGTCTAGGAAAGGTTAGCGACGCGCGCGCGAAGCACGTACATGCGCTGAGTCGTTCGCGTATTTCTGAGCCTCTACACGACTTTACCTCTACTTTACATACGGATCACCTTAGTGAATGACACATTAGGCAGATCAAACTATTCGGAACGGGGATCGTCGTCTTCACGCGGAGCCGACTACGCCTTCTGGTCATCGGTATGCCAACGTGTGTTGCAACGTCTGTTCTACGTCTACCTCGTCATTAAATTAAATGCATGGAACCCCCACCCCCACACACAGCTGACGCCGCTGCCCAACGTGACGCTGTACTACACCGCATACAAGATGGTGTCCCACTACCAGGCGGTGCAGGTGGGTGGTGGGAGGGCGGAGGGCGGAGGTGGGGGGAGGCGGAGGATGGGGAATGTGCGGGGCTGCGGGGCTGCGGGCATGGGGGCGGCATGGCTCCCGGATTGGGGCCTGCCGACGCCACCTCCATCCATGCCCGGCAGCCGCCCCCTGCCCTTCCCACCTGCTCCACTATGCGGTGCTGATGCAGCAGATCCTCACCCGCACCATGCGCGTTGTCACACACACCTTGTCTCACACACCTTGTCACACACACCTTGTCACACAGGGCTGCCGCACGCTGCGTGCCGCCTTTGACCGCTACGACCGAGAGGAGCTGGAGCGGGCGCGGAACGGCAAGCAGCAGCAGCAGCAGCAGCGGGGGCAGGGGCAGGGGCAGGGGCGAGGGCCACTGGGCTTCCTGCCACTGCCCTGGCTGTGGGGCGGAGGAGGAGGCGGAGGCGGGCGCGCGGGGGCGGGGGCGGGTGCGCCGGCAGCGGCGGGCACGCGAGGCGCGGCGGCGTCGGCTGGCGGCGGCGTTGGCTGGGGCATGGGGCAGGGTGGTGGCGGCGGTGAGGTGGCGGTGGTGCCGGCGCCGCACTTCAGCTCGTGTCGGAAGTTGGACAAGGTGGTCAAGCCGCTGGAGAGGTGAGGGGGAGGGGGAGGGGGGGGGAGAGTGGGAGTGGGAGTGAGGGGGAAAGGCGTTCACAACCTTGGCGTGAGGAGGCCGCAGCGGTAGCCGCGCCGAGCCCAGCCGCGCCGGGTGTTATAAGGCGCCGCTCAGAGGACGGACGGGCGTTGGGAGGTGTCGGCGGGCGCTGCCGCATGCGCCGCCGTGCCGTGTCCCACCGTGTTCTGTCCGGTGCGGCCGCCGCTTTTACAGTCTCGCCGCAACACACGCGCCCACACGCCTGCACGCCCTCGCCCCCCAAAAAACAACGCAGGTGGGAGACGCCGCTGGACGACGGCCGCGCGGCGCAGCTGCGGGACATGTTTGCGCCGCCCGCAGCCGCAGCCGCAGCCGCGGCCAGCAGCAAGAAGGCCAGCAGCAGCGGCTGTGGCACCTCCGGGGCCAAGCAGCAGCAGCAGCAGCAGCAGCAGCAGCAGCAGCCGGGGAAAGGCAAGCAGCCGCAGCAGGGCGGGGCTGCTGACGAAGACTCGGCCTCGTCGGAGGGCGGCGCGGGGGCGCAGGCGCTGCCTGAGCTGGTGGCGCGGCTACGGCGGAAGGTGCTGGATGGCGCGGCGCAGGGGCGGGGGCAGGGGCGGGGGCGCGCATGAGCCGGCGATGGTGGCGGATGCGTATGAAGGGCGTGGGTAGGAGGTGGTGCAGGGGTCGTGATGGGAGTACGGAGCGGGTTGCGGCGGTATGTTCAGGGACTGCAAAGGAGCTCCTGCATTTGGCAAAATCGTGAGGGAGCTAGACGGAGAGGCCCGGCTTTTGCGGAGCCAAGCCAAGCTGCCATCGTTGCACGTGCCCAGAAGTATCAGGCTATCAGCAACTTGCGAGAGAAGAATTATCAAGGAGAGAGAGTTGGATCAAGCGGGGGGAGAGGAGAAGAATCTATGGGTTTTGATTGAGGCCCACGATCCCGCATCGTTGGAGCTAGTTGCTAGTAGATTACGGGAGGTTCTAATAGTTAACCTGAAAGGTCAGGCATGACCATACAACTTTGGGACCTAGGTCGTGTGGTGTAGGAGGGCGAAAACCTAGCCACAAGTTCCACATTGAAGTTGAGCGCTGTTACGGACATGCGCTGTAACAGGCACAGAGCGGACCTGGGGCGGAGGCGCTGATGTTGTAGCTCTAGCACACGACTACCGGATACGGGTGGGCTGTATTGGCACCTGCTGTGTATCCTCGCTGTTTTGACCGTGACTTACAGACAACTTCAACCATTCGGGCGGCTGGACCGCTGACGGGCTCGACACTGGCTGCTGTCGAGGACCTGAGGCGCGGGCTGGCTGGGTAGTTGAAGGCTGCAGGCTGGCGCCGACCCCCCCCCCCTGGAAAGACCCTCCCGGCCAGCCCCGTCTGATTCTGCACTGCGGCCCGGCTCACGTTCACACAATTACCCCCCACAATGCACAGACTGGAATGCCCACCCACCAACCCGTGCCCCCACGCAGCCAGCCACTTGCAGCCCGCTGCCGCGTGCTGCCGTCGCCGCCTAATCACCAGCAGCTGCGCCGGCGTGGCGGGCCAATCCCCTCCACCCCAGCCCCGCACAAAAGCAGCAGCGCTGTGGACCGGCCGAGGAAGGCTCCTGTTCCTGCCGCCGCCGCTGCTGCTGCTGCATGAGGAGGAGGAGGAGCCGCCGCACAGCCACCGCCGGGGGCCGCTGATCACTGACCACGCCGGTGTCAGTCAGCAACCAGCCGGGTGCGGCCGCGAGCAGAGGCAGCGCGGGTGGACTGCGGCGCGGCCAGGCGGCAACGGGCCGCGGGGAGCGCCTGAACGCTCGTCCGCTCATGGCCACGAACGCTGCCGGCCGCACGATCGTGCTGCGCTGCCTCCGTTCCGCCGCGTTCCCAGGCAGCAGCGGCAGCAGCGCTGGCAGCAGTGGTGCCGCCTCCGCCCTGCTCGGCAGGCGGCAGCTCCAGCTCCTTGAGCTCCGCGAGCCCTGCAGCCTTGCGCCAGCCGCATCACCTGGCGCGCCCGCTGCAACAGCGCTGCAGCTCACGGCGCCATGACTACTGCAGCTCCTTCAGCTCCACGCGCCGGCGCCACGCCTCCTCCTGAAGCCCTCCCACCACCACGTGACGACCCAAACACGCCTACCACCAGCCCGCCAGCGAACACACCTCCCGCTTCAGGCCGCTCACGATGTGCCGTGCTACCAAAGCCGTCTGCTTGCTCCTCTCCTCCCATGTCTGAAACCCTGCAAACGCGTTCTGCCTGCAAAAATTGCTGCGCACTGCCCATGCACTGATTTGCCCCGCTCGGCCGATTCGCTTGTTTGCTGCCGGCTGCGGCGCTGCTGGTGCTGCTCCTGCTCCGCCATTCCATCACGTGCTCCTGTGCGCTGCCTGCAATGGTGGCCGCCCCTCCTGCCTTTACACTGCCGCGTCTGCGCTACTACGCTGCTGCTGCTGCTGCTCCGCTGTTGCTGCTGCCTTTGATCGGGACGTGGGACAAATGATCCGCGTGATAAACGCCTCAGCACCTTACAAACTGCCGTGTGAGCTAGATACCCAACATCCGGGCATTTACTTGTACTGTGGGGAGGAAGGGCAGGGGCACACGGGGCGCAGGATGAGGTCAGAGCATGCATGACAGAAGCCCAGAACTGGGCTGTGCAATGGGAAGAAACACAAGGGGGCTGAAGAGGGGGGTCGAGTGCAGACCCCGGTCGCCCGGTCCCGAGAGTTGCCCGGCCCAGTCCCATCCGCCTCCAGCGCGACCGGCCGCGCCCCTCCCGCGCTGCGCTCACCTTGACGAAGCCGATGTCAGCGGCCTTCTCGCGGAAGCACTGACGGCAGATGTTCAGGCCATACTTGCGGATGAGCGCGTGGTTGTTGTTGCACACACGGCTGCGCGGGCACAAACAAAGCTCAGCATAAATTTGCAAAGTGCCAGGGACCGGGACGTTAATCGCGTCGAGCGGCGTTCAAGCCTGCGCCGGCGCTGCATCGGCTGCCCCCCGCTCACCAGTGGCGCGAGCCCTGGCCGTAGCCCTTGGGGTGGCTGTTCCAGACGTCGTTGTGGCCCATCTTTGCAGGTTAAAGCTGCCTGACCTGCAGACAAGAGGTCCGCGTTCAGGCGGCAGTCGGAGATGCTAGTCCAGCCGAGCAGAGGTCATTTGGACTCACCAGGACAAGAACACGTTGGGCACTAGGCGCGCGAGAGGGAAAGAACCCGTGCGCGAGCCCGCGTTTGGAGGGACCGCCGACCGGCCCCATGCACGGCGGCTTCATCGCACCCCGCGCAAAGCTGCTCGACAAAAATACATAAGCGTCCACGCTCATATCTTGCTGATATGGCAAGTTTGCTAAGCCATACATGCACGCTGTCGCGAGAATTGTTCTCGGACACGCGCGCTGCGCAAAGAAGTTTCAATGAACAGGGGTTGTAGCGAGCAAATAAAGTTTTCAAAGGGTTCGTAACCCGCCAATTCCAAACATGGCTGTTTGAGACGGCTCGGCCGGCATGCCCAGAGGATGCGCGTGTAGACTATCGTTGATGGCAAAAGCAATGCGGAGGAGTGCTGGCATCTCACATTGGGGCTCAGGGAAGAGCAGGGGATTCGGTTGGCACGCGGGAAGCGCGTGGGGTCGGGTGCACCGTGTCGGTGCGGTGCGCGTGGGGGGTAGGGTGGGGGCGGGGCGTGCCGAACCGGGTAATGCCGTACCCGCCTATATACTAGTAGCATGATGACGTTTTCAGTTTGTAATACGTGGATAGCATGCATATACAGCTATCCTTGCGTTCATTGAGCGCCGCGCTTCGTATCCTTACCCTGTCATTCATCTGCTGGCAGCAGCAAGCCAGCAAGAATTCAACCATCCACTCGCATTCGGGACAATCTCTCACAAAGAGAAGCTCCACTATCAGCCTGCCGCAGAACATCAGAGCACCTTGCTGCCTACTAGCTATGACAACACCAGCCCGCCCACTTCGCATTCGCACTTCAGCGCATGTCTACAGCATGCCACCCACTTTCCCAATCACTACTGCTGCCCGCTCGCCGCCGCTGCCGCTGCAACCGCCGCCTCTGCCGACTGGCCTCTCCCTGCCTCCTCCGCTCTCCCGCGTGCGGTGCCTTGCTGCTGCTGCTGCTGCCGCTGCTCCGCCGCCGCCGCCCACGCGCTGAGGCGGTAGGCGGCTGTGCGGTACACGTCCGTGTGGCAGGTCACACTGGCGTCCATGGGCCGCGTGTAGCCCCCGCCCATGGTCACCACCTGGCGGGGGAGGGCGGGGGAGGCGGGGGAGTGGGCGATTGGGGCCGGGGGAGTGGGGGTGAGGGAGTGGGGCACGTTCATTCCACTGCCCAACTTGTTGGGGTGCGAAAGCAGACGCCCGGGGGCGCGGGCGTGGAGAAGGGGAGTTGGCAGCACCAGAGCGCCAGAGCGCAAAGAGCGACGCCACGGGGCACACGTGCACGCGCTGCTCCCCGCAGCTTGCTGTGGGTTCTGGAGTGGACGACCCACCATTTCCCACCCACCCGCTCCACCCAGCTCCCCCCCAAAAACAAATCTCCCCCGCCTCAAGCCCCCCCCCCACACACTCACCAGCGGCACGCCCGCCTCCAGCGCACTGCCGTACACCAGGTTGTTGCGCGCCAGCAGCCCCGCGCGGCTCAGGCCCAGGCGCCCGAAGCTGTGGGATCAGTGTGTGTAGGGGGAGGGGAGGGGGCAGGGGAGGGGGCAGGGGAGGGGGCAGGGGAGGGAGGGAGGGAGGCGCCGCACAATTCTTAGAGCATTTCGGTGATACACCCCCACCCGCCCAAACAGCACGCCCCCACCCGCCCTGACAGCACGCCGCCCTCCAGCCGCCCTCCACGCACGCACCTGTCGCCCTTGAGCGCGTCCACACCCGCCTGGAACATGATGAGCTGCGGCCGGTGCTGCGCCAGCAGGCGCGGCAGCCAGGACTGCATGGGCGGGTCGGGTGGGTCGGGCGGGTGGGCGGGTGGGTCGGGTGGGGGTTGGGGGGATGGGTGTGTGTGTGGAAGGGGCATAGTCGGTTTGGAGATGGTTATCCAGGCACGTCCGTACATCACCAGCACCGGCGCCCCCCAAACAGCCCCCCCAACACTCCCGCCCCCCCCCAATCAGCAAACGGGCTACTGTGGAGCTGGAGCTGCTGGTCGGCGCGACAACACCGACGGCCATCGGTATGAGTTCCTGGCGTGCTGCTCCTGTCACTCACTCCTATCATCACCAAGACCGCTGCACCAACCAACCCCCCCCCCCCCGCCCCTTCACCCCCACCCCCCGGTCCCACCCGCAGCAGGCCCAGGTACTCGTCGTCGCCTGTATGGTCGGGCAGCGGCAGGCCGTAGGTGTTGACTCGCCGGCTCTTCCAGGGGTAGTTCTTGTCGCCTGGGGCGGGGCGGGGCGGGGGGAGGGTGGGGAGGGTAGGGGAGTAGGGCGGGTGGGGCAGATGGGTGGGCGGGTGGACGGTGCGTGTGTGTATGGGCGTGTGCATGGGCGGCTTGTGTCGGTGGTGGGTGTCACACACACACAAACAATGCACAGTGACCACGTGCCGGCTAGTAGTAGTGTTGTTCAAGACGGGGTGCGGCTCCTAGGGCCAATCCAGTGGTTTTGTTTCCGTCTACTTTGCACGTTGCGGCTTGGGAGACACAGACTACCAAACCAATGCGTGATTCTTTGGGATGCTAGTGCTCTGCCGCTAGCATCGGACAGCGTCTCAGATACACGATTACGTGATCCACCCAGATAGCTGTAAACCCGTTGTTACACACACACACACACACACACACACACACACACACACACACACACACACACACACACACACACACACACACACACACACACACACACACACACACCGCCAACCCATGGTGCTCGCATGCTCACACGCACATACACCATTGCCATGGCTGTCATGCATGCGCCCATGCCGCCCCGACCTTTATATTCGCTCTTGCTTGCCTGCGCTCCCTCTCTTCCCCAAATCGCGCAACCCCTAGTATAGTTAATTGGGCTGGGCCGGGCTGTGTGTTTGCTCTTGCTCGTCGCGCGACGCCGCGCTACCACGGTCCATTGCTCTTGTTCTTGACACTCCCTTGCTGCCGCTCTGTGCTCTGTTGTTTCCCTCCTCGCTCGTAGGTGAGATGTCCTTCGAGGATCGGGCGGGAGCTTGGACTTAGCGGCCAGGAGCTAGCAGCGAGGAGCTCGAAATTAGGAGTGCCCTGGGTCTCACGATACCGTGAGAGCACATGCATAGGGCTGCATCCTTGAAGCGTGTGGACACGAATCCCCCTCAAGGTTAGGTAGAGGGGGTTGCGCGATTTCCGGATGGTAAGCCGGCGGCGATTCAGGTATGCAAGGTAATTCCAGGTAACAAGCGTATGCGTTGCGTCGCGTGCCCTGCTTGGCGTTCCTGTCTCTTCGCACGCACAAGTCTTTCATGGTACTCTCCCTTGTTTTCTCTAACACACACACACACGCGCGCGCGCTCACCAAACATGTCAAAGGTGGTGACGCGGGGCTCGTCCGCGAATATGTCGGCTGTGCCGTTGCCCTGGTGCACGTCCAGGTCAAGCACCAGGATGGAGTCCAGCCTGTGTGTGTGTGTGTATGTGCGCCCCCGGTAGGGGTGGGGGTGGGGGTGGTGGGGTGGTGGGGTGGTGGGTTGGGGTTGGGGATGGGGGAGGGTGTATGTAGAGGTACTTCATTCCAGAAACCAAAGCGACCATTGCAACGGGGATGGGAGGGGGATTGCAAGGATCGAGGGGGCGAAGGGGGGGGGGGCCAGGCGAGGGGGCAGGGGAAGAGAGGAAGTTGGGGAGGGTGCAATGGGGTGGCAGGCAGACGCCCACCCGGCCGCTCGCCCGCTCATCTCCCCCATACCCCCGCCCGCTGCCTCCCTACCCCACCCCACCCCGCCCCACCCCGACCCCACCGCACCCCTGTACCCCCGCCCTACCCGTAGTCGCGGATGGCCACCCGGGACGCCACGGCGATGTCGTTGAAGACGCAGAAGCCCTCGCCGCTGGGGGGGGTGGGGGTGGTAGGGGCGGTGGGGGTGGTGGGGGTGGGGGTGGGGGTGGTGGGGGTGGCGGTGGGGGTGGGGGGTGGCGGTGGTGGTGGGGGTGGCGGTGGGGGTGGGGTGAGGCGGAGAAGGAGGAGGTGGAAAAGGAGGTGGGAGGTGACAGGAGGAGTCAGGAGGTGGAAAAGGAGGTGGACATGGAGATGGGAGGTGGGAGACGCAGAAAGGGGCAGGCCACGCAGTTGCCCCGCGCACACAAGTACCGCAGCAGCGTACCGGTCACATGCTCCCCCAGTCCCCTCTGTCTCACCGGTCCCGAAAGGCGTGGTGGGTGCCCCCCGCAATATTGCCGGCAATGCCCCAGCCCTGTCGGGCAGGAGGAGCAGTGGGGGAGGGAGGAGCAGTGAGGGGAGGAGCAGGAGGGGGGGCAGCGCAGGACGGGGCAGGGCCGCCATTGCGAAGTGCGTCAGTGGCGGCATGTTAAGACATATTGTCTGCATTGCTGCTGTTTCCCCTGGGCTTCGAGTGTCATGGCGTATGTACCTTCCGTACCCACGCGACCGCCCCCACCTCCACCCCCTGCAATCCCCATCCCCACCCGCAGCTCTGCCCCACCTCTATCCCCGCGAACCCGCCTCGCTCGCCCCCTCGGTTCGGGTTCTCTTGGTCGTTTCATTCTGGTTTCTGGAATGAACTACCCCTCCCTCCCCACTATGGCTCTATGGTTATGGGTTTTGGGTTGCAAGGGTCGCGTTGGTATTTGGAACAATGTACCATCCTCCCCGCCCCCCCCCCCCAAACACCCCGCCCCACCTGCTGCAGCACCAGGTGTGTGGCCGCCACGGTGCCGCCGCAGCTGCTGAAGGTGCGCCCCACCAGCTGCGGCGACCAGGGGAAGCCCACGTTGCGCATCTCCGGCTCCGTCATGGCGTCCAGCCTGGGGCAATGTGTGTGTGTGTGGGGGGGGTAGTTCATTCCAGAAACCAGAAGTGAAACGACCGGGGGCCAGTGGGGGGGGGGGCAGGGGCCAGCCCAATTTTACCATACCCATGCAAGGGGGGCAGTGGGGGTGGTTTACTCCAGAAACCAAAGCAGTGGGGGGCAGTGGGGGACAGTGGGGAGGGAGGGTACGTGATGCGGTGTGGTGTGATGTGAGAAACAGAGAAAGCAAGGGCCCCCCCACCAGCACCATCCCCCTCCCGCTCCCCCCCACCCCCACCCCCCCCACCCCCTTAGACTTGGTTTAGTTTGGGCTGGTAACCCCCACAACCCCCACCCCACCCCCCGGCGCCCCCCCCCACGGCCCCCCCACCTGAACCGCTCCACGTACTGCGGGCAGTGCACCAGCGCCAGGTCCTCCAGGGCCGCGGGCGAGGCGGGCCGCAGCGCCAGCCGCCCCTCCAGGCTGCCGTCGCCCGCCAGCGCCGAGCGCGTGGCCGCGTACTTGAGCATGGGGAAGCGGTGGCCCTCGGGCAGCGGCACCTGGGCGGAGTGAGGGGGGGGAGGGGGGGGCGGAGGGGGAAAGGGTGGGGTGGGTGGGGGTGGCCATCCATGTGATGGTGTGAACCAAGTTTGTGAAGTGGGGGGGGGGGTGGGAGGTTGGGGACAGGGGCGGGAGGCAGGGGGCGGGGGGATGGGGCGTGTGAGGGGCGGGTGTGAGGGGTGGCTGCGAGGAAGGCGGGGCGAAGCTGTTGTCAGATGGGCGCACATGCACACAGAGCAGCGTCGGTTGTTGCATCGCACACACGGCCTTTGCGTTTCACATTGTGCTCTCTAGCACACGCCCCTCCCCCCGCGCGCCCCTACCCCCTCCCCCGCCGGCCACCCTCTCTTCCTCGCTCTTATGCATTGGGTTTGGTTTAGTTTGGGCTGGTAACCACAACCCACCCACACCTTATGTCCGCACCTTCCAGTGGTCTGCGTAGTAGGCCACCATCACCCCCGGCCCCGGAGCCGGCGGCGGCGGCCCCACCGTTGTGGGGATCTCCAGCACTGGGCTGGCGGAGGAGGAGGCGGTGTGTGTGCCGGGGCTGCTGATACTGCTGCTGCTGCTGGTGGTGGCGCCATCAGGTGACGACGACGACGACGCGGCGGCGGCGGCTGGGCTACTGCCATGG
Organism: Chlamydomonas schloesseri; assembly: GCA_016834595.1. Taxonomy (NCBI): domain Eukaryota; kingdom Viridiplantae; phylum Chlorophyta; class Chlorophyceae; order Chlamydomonadales; family Chlamydomonadaceae; genus Chlamydomonas; species Chlamydomonas schloesseri. Next base: position 199,741 of record JAEHOD010000076.1, on the reverse strand, counting down.
GCGTTGGCCCGGGGCCAGGGCACGGCGTGGGTGGCTGCGCCGAAGTTGAGCAGGGGCATGCGGTGGCGGGGCGGTGGCGGGGGTGGGAGGGGGAAGGGGCAAACAGACATCAGCACCACGCGTCAAAAGGCGCAGTCATCGCAAGCTGCTCTAGATGGCAGCCTGGGGGGCCTCCTGCGTTCCGCATGCGGCGCACACACAACACCTGTAGCCATGAAACACATTCCCATGCACGGGCACGCACACACGCCAGCCAGCCAGCCAGCACCTGGACAACCCCAGCAGCCCAGTCGCTCCCCCAGGCGCCCTGTCTCAGCGCCCATCACCTCCCAAGCCCCAAACGCACGTCTGGAGCAGAATGGCGCTCTCTGCGCCACGTTCGCCAAGCAACGCGACGTCCGCCTCAAGCTGTTGCCCCCGACGCCCCGCATAATATAATTTATGGCGTCGACTTTCTATGGCTATCTGCTGTAGCAGGCCGTTGGTCGGCGTGGATTGGCCCGGGCAACGCGACGTGCAGCAGATTCAACCCTGGGCCGGTTAATGCATTTTCGAGCAGCACAATTTACGTCAAGCTGATTCGTGTTTCATATACCAATTGTGTTACAGGACACGTATCACTTGTTGCATTAGCTCGTGCAATCCCTTGAAGAAGGACTATTCGAGTCGCCACCCACCCGACCGCCCGCACGCGCTTTTGCCCATTCCGTCACCTTTTCCTCGTCAGTTTTGCGTATTTGTTGTCTGAACTACAGCACGTTGCAAGGGGAAACGCAGGAAGTCGTCACGCCGGCCGCTTTGAACCTCTCACGTTGCGCCGCGAGCGGACGGCATGGCGCAGCTGCGGGCACGCTCAGGACTCGCCGCCGCTTGAATACGCCGCCCTGCTCATGACCGGACTCTCGACCAACCAAGCAGTTGACAACGACGACGCTGGCCTTCCGGAGCTCCCCCGGCCAACGACAGCTCAGCCCACCATGTTCGCCTTCACCTCGCAAGCGCCGGGCGCGGTGCGGCCCTACCTGCTGCTGGGCGCGGCGCCGCACGAGGCCGACTACGCGCTGCTCAAGGCCCTGGGCGTGACGCACATCCTGCAGGTGGGTGGGTGGGGTGGGGGGCTGGTGGGGGCCTCTGCCTGTTGCAGCTGCGGGTATGTGGTGAGGTGTCCCGCTTCCGGCGTGTTTCCGACGAGGGGACACGTAAACCAACGAAAACATGCTTTGCACTGCGCTGCGTAACGTTTGAGAAGCATGGCAGCAGGTCCTAGTTCAGGCGGACTGAACCTCCTTATCCCGCACCGCATCATCGCCCCCCTCTTCTCTTTCCGCCGCAACCCTCCGCGTACCTTCAACAAGCCCCCTAGCCCCAGTGCCCTAGCCCCGATCCCAACACCCGAATCCCTCACCCCCCACACACACACCCTGGACACCTCCGGACCGGGCCTGACCCGACCCTGACCGTGCAGGTGGGCAAGGAGCTGCGGCCCAGCTTCCCGGACCGCTTCAGCTACTGCCGCCTGGCGCTGGAGGACAACGAGCAGGAGGACCTGGTGCGTGGCGTGTGTGGGTGTGTGTGTGGGAGTGGGCTTGTAAAGGGGGGTGGTTGTATTCAGGACCCAAAAGCAAGCCTCGTCGCTCTTTTTGCATTGGGTTTACTTGGGCTGGTATTTACAACCCGCCCCTCCAACCGCACACACACACACCCCCTGCAGGTGGGCGCCCTCCCGGCGGCCTTTGCATTCATTGACGCGGCGCGGGAGGAGGGCCGGCGGCGGCAGCAGGAGCAGGAGCAGGAGGAGGAAGAGCTGGCGGCGGCGGCGGCGGCGGGTGAGGCGTGGCGGCGGCGGCGGCGCGGGCACTGGCGGGAGGGGGGGCTTGAGGCCTGCTTGTGTGAAGGGGCCTGCCTGCAAAAAGGGGCCGAGCTGGCGGGGCTGAGCTGCACTGCCCTGCATCCTCGTTGTGATGTGGCCGGGGGACTGGGGAGTGGGGACTGGGTTGGAAGGGCCCACCGGCCGACCTGGGCGCCGCCCTCCCGCCCATTCACCCAACGGCCGCGCCCCCCCCCCGCCCCGCCCCCTCTCTGCCTCTCCCTCTCCCCGCTTGACCCTGACGCCTCCGCTGTACCGTGCCTACCTATCTACCTCTACTCTGCTCGATCTAAATGCATGGAATCTCCCCCCTCTCCCTGCTTCGGGCTCTCCCACCGCTGCCCCAGGCGCCGACGGCTGCGCTGCTGCCAGGGGCCAGCAGCCCCTGCCCGTGCCGCCCCCTCCGCGCCCCCCGCCCTCGTCTACTCCTCCGCCCCCGCCCCCGCCCCCGCCCCCCTGTGTGGTGCTGGTGCACTGTATGGCGGGTATGAGCCGCTCTGCGTCCGTGTGTGTGGCCTACCTCATGGCTGACCCGCAGGTGGGTAGTGGCTGGGTGGGGGGTGGCTGGGGGGCACTGGGTGTGGGTGGGGGGCAGTGGGTGGGGGTGGGTGGGGGGCACTGGGGTGGGTGGCTGGGTGGCACTGGGTGTGGGTGGCTGGCACTGGGTGTGGGTGTCAGTGGGCACTGGGTGTGGTGATGTACTTGGGGGTGCTGGCTGGGTGGGTCACTGCGCTTGTCAGGGGGAGTGGTGCCGGGCATCGCGACGGGAGGCCGGGGTGGAGGGTGGTGGTCCATTGTAGTCCCCGCAGTTGGGGCGGGTGGGCTCTGGGCAGGGCAGGGCAGGGCAGGAGGCGGGGAACTGACAGGGGGCAGGGAGGTCGGGTGCGATGTGACGACACGAGGACAGTGGCAATGCTTCACCCCAAGCAGCACCACCTGCTGCCACTGATGATGAGGCCTCCTGCACTTAATCGCCCACCAAACCCTAAAAACCCACAGGAGCGGGAGCGGGCGCAGCAGCGCGAGCGCGAGCGGCAGGAGCGGCAGGCGGCGCTGGGGTCCATCTCCTCCTCCACCTCCTCCACCACCCCGGGCCGCGGCGGGCGCCTGAAGGCGGTGGCGGCGGCGGACTCGCCGGCCAGCTCCGCCAACTCCTCGCCCTTGCCGCTGCCTCGCCCCGCGGGAGGCGGCGGCGGCGGCTCCAACGGCGCGGGCGCCAACTGCTGCTGGGGCTACGAGGCGGCGTTCCGGGTGGTGAAGGCGGCGCGGCCCTGCGTCTACCCTAACCTCGGTGAGGGCATGTGGGGCTGCTGGCAGCAGCAGCAGCTGTAGCAGGCTCCGGACGGCTCTCAGCCGGCACAGGCCAGGCTCCGCCTCAGTCAGCTGCCCGCACCCGCCGCCCCTGACCCCACCCGGCCCGGCCCTACCTCCCCTTCCTCTTCCCCATACCCCGTCCGTAAACACACCGTTACGGTACACACACACTCACACACAACCCCCCCCCACGTACTCCTGTCATCACCAAGACCGCTGCACCAACCAACCCCCCCCCCCACGTCTGTCTACATCCCCCTCGTCATTAATTAAACATGCATGGCACCCCCACACGCCCTCACCCGCGCCCACGCCCTCACCCGCCCACGCCCCCACCCAGGCTTCCTGCTGCAGCTGTGGGACTGGGAGGCGGCGGGCTGCCCCCGCTCCGCAGCCGACCCCGCCTGGGCGTGGCCGGGCTGGAACAAGCACCGCTTCGCGGAGCGGCTGGCGGCGTACAGGTGAGGGTGGGGGTGGGGGTGACGAGGTGGTGGGGGTGGGGGTGACGAGGTGGTGACAAGGTGGTGGTTGGGGTTGGTTGGTGGGGGTGAGGTGAGGTGAGGTAGTTGGGGTGAGGTGGTTGGGAGGGTGAGGCAGTTACGGTAGTTGGGCTGGTTTGGGGCAGCCGGCGGCGGCGGCAACTGTGGCTACCGTGTGTGACGGCGTATGGCACCGTAAGGTGGTTGTTGTTGTTGGTTCCTGGCCTGGCGGCGGCAGCAGAGCCCGCACCGCTGGGATTGAGGCGCTAGTGTGTGTACGGCACACCCACACACGCACACCCTTTTCCCCCTGGTTACGGGCTGTGCTGCCGCACGCTTCACGTCGTCCCCTCCACCACACTCCCCAACCCTACCTCCCCACCCCTCCTGCCTCCTACCTGGTACGGTGGTACCTCCCTCCCCACCCCTCATGCCTCCTACCTGCTACCTCCCTCCCCACCCCTCCTGCCGCCTGCCGCCTGCCTGGCACCTCCCTCCCTCCCCGCAGGCGCGCCCAGGCGGCTGCGGGGCTGCACCCGGCGGTGCGGGTCAAACTGCCGTTGGACCCACCCACCGGGGCTGATGGTGGTGGTGGTGGTGGTGGTGGTGGTGGTGGGGAGCAGCAGCCGCACCCGCACCCGCAGGTGCTACCAGCAGCAGCAGCAGCAGGTGCGGCCCCTGCCGAGTGCGGAGCCGCTGTAGCTGGTGCGGTGGAGGCAGCAGCAGCAGCAGCAGGCGGCGGCGGCGCACACGAGGCGGCGGCGGCTCAGCTGCAGCGGGCGACGCTGCAGGAAGATGCGCAGCAGGCGGCCGCGGCGGCGGCGGCGGCACAGGCAGGGGGGGCAGCGGTGGACCCGGAGCTGGGCGGGGCGGGCGATGTCGGAGGCGGCTGGGCGGCGGCGGCGGCGGCGGAGGCGCGCGGGTCAGCTGCCGTGGTGGTGGGGGTGGTGTGAGCGTGGGCGTGGGTGTGGGAGGTGGGGCGGCGCCGTGCGTCGTGATCGCCGACTCCCCTTGACCCCGGGTGCTGATTAAGGGCTGATATAGCAGCTCGGGTGTTGATCAAAGGTGGTGGGGTGGTGTGAGCGTGCGTGTGTAACGCGGCCGAGCGGCGGCCGTGCGTTGTGATCTCCCATACCTCGGGCGCTTTTGGGGGCAGCGCTGCTGGTTGGCTGCAGGCGTGAACCAGTGTGAACCTTCGTTACGGGTGTGTCGCGTGCGGCGGGTGCGTTTGCGTCGCTGGGGCGGGGCGAGCGGCAACTTACCTCAGGGCTGCGCTCGCTTGCAAAGTTCACCCACAACTTGTTTGGCTGGTAGGCGCGTTTTGGGGCTTGTTGTCAAGCTCAGATCGTATGTCCAGACCGACCCCTCCAGAGGGGATTTATTTGGCGCCGTGAAGTGGCGTGTCGTTTTACTGTTACACGACCCATCAACGCCCGGATGGGGTGCATCCCGGTATCCGGCCACGGTGCATGTTGAATGTTATATCGGAGTATGTATGTCGGCTATCGTAGTATCCCGCCAACGCCACATCGTGGCGCCGCTGCAGCGCCGCTCATTGCCGGATCATGCGGTCATTGGAGGTGCATGCGCAGCAGGGTGTGGTGGTATTTGGCATATGACGGTATTTTGCGGCCGCCACCGTTTCACGGGCGGGCACCTCGGGCGGGCACCTCGGGAACACCGGGCTTAGTAGAATCACATGTTTCGCATACACGGATACACATCAAGCAGGGCGTGGGGGCGGCATGTACCTACTCCACAAGAATTCATCCATGCCGCTTTTTGTGGCCCTCGCTGCCGCTTTTTTGTTTCGCACGCGGCACCGCCGTCACACGCTTTAGCGCAGTGACAGTGACAGTGACAGTGACAGTGACAGGCAGTACCGGTACCAGGTCAGGCTGGCTGACGAACGGCCGTGCGTCCAGTGTCGTTGTGGTTGCCGTGATGGATGGATGGATGGATGGATGGATGGATGGATGGATGGATGGATGGATGGATGGATGGATGGATGGATGGATGGATGGATGGATGGATGGATGGATGGATGGATGGATGCGGCGATGTGGCCCCCACTGTCATGTCATGTCATGACACTTATTGTGTCAAGGTGCATGCGGTGTGCAATGTGTGTAACAACACCAGGGCCAGGTTGGTTCATCTGACCGGGTGGGGTCGCGGGGGGGGGAGCCATCCATAGGATGGTGTGTATCAAATGCTTGTGTTAGAGATCACAAGGGAGAGAACAGCAGACATAGGACAATGCTTGTGTGTGTGTGTGTGGGGGGGGGGGGTACCAGCCCAAACTAAACCAAACCCAATGCATGAGAGCGAGGGGGTGTGCCCGGTCGTGCAGCCGCTGGCCGATCGTGCCGCGGTATGTGCGCGCGGGAGAGGAAGCCCAGGGCTACCCATACCAGATATAGAACATGACGAGTGGGAGCAGGGGGGGGGGGGGTAGGAACAAAAGTTCGGCACCCCACCCCACAAAACCTCCCGGACCAAGCCCCCGCCGTACAAAACCGTGTCGTAGACCCCTCAAAGCCCCTCCATTTTTTACCACGTTAGTGCCAATGCACTCCTTTTGGGATGCCCTATCGTGTGATACCGTCGGCTGGCCCGTCGTGTCAACTTGGTCTGGACCGAGATTCCGTCGTGTCCATGCGTCCTGACCAGAGGTACCGTGCCGCACGCACCTGCGACAGGGGGGGTGTCCCAAAGGCATCCAGTTGATGTTTTATAGACGTCTAGTGCCTTGTTTGCGCGCTTGGAGCAGTTGCTGAGGTTGCGTGCCGCGGGATGCCGAACACATGTCGACCGACGACCGTGACGTGTAAACCGAGGGGCACACCCAAACCTTGCCCTGGCGCTTCTCTGCTGTTCCCCTGGCATCTTGCAACCCTCTCAGTAGCACGGGTGGAGGTTCTGCGCGTGATTGAGGGTGTTCCGGGCCTGGAAACAAAACCTCCTGGACCCCCCTGACGAAACCTCGGCCCCCCCCCCCCGCCCCCGACCGAGGACTGACCCCCGACTTTGAGGGCCCATATCTTTGCAATTACTACCCTGATTGAAACTCTGAAAGTGGATGCTAAATGCTCTCGTTATGCCCTATCCATGTTTGGGCTGGGGTGCAAAAATGTAGAGGAGGGGGAGCAGGGGGAGGATGCAGCGGAGTGCGAGTCGGCCGGCACCGCACGTCGGGGGCGGGCAAGGGATAATCATCACGGATAATCATGGGGGGAGTCGGACAGCGCGCCGGGGTACACTTGCCCGTTACGCCTTTAAACTGTGATGGGAAGCCGTTCGCCCACATCAAGTTCCCAGCGGCGTATTTTATACTTGGCGCTCAGGCACAATTGCACAGACCGTCGACTTGCGCGAGAAACGGAGGACACCTGCACGCTCTGCTTTCTGCTTCGCTCCAATTCAGCCACGCGACTGTTAAAGATGTGTCAGGGCGTGTCAGTGGGACTTATTATCCGACTGAGGTCGTCCGGCCACATTTACCAGCGGTTCGTGCATTGACTCCAACTGCCTTATCACTGCGCCTCGCCAGACAGCAGCCCCCTCATAGGCGTTAATTATTTATAATTGAACTTTGCGCAATACCGCAATAGAGCAGGCTACTAGCAAGGGAACGGTGGGCCCTCCCTGCCTCGGCGCATTATTTTCCGGCGCGTTAACGACCGCGCGACTGCTATAACCTGGTATAACGCATTCAAGTTAGTGGAATTCACCACCCGGCTGAGGTCGTCCGGCCATATCAATCAGCGGCATCGTTTCACGCCGAGGCGGCAAAACGCAGGACCTGCCTGGTGTTACAACGATGATGAAGTCACGCAACAGAGCGCAGTTCTTGCGGGTCCTGGTGCTCGTTGGCGCGGCCGTGTCAACGGGCCACTTGTGGGTGGCGCAGGGTGAGCCCGACAGCTCATCCCTCCTGTCATCAGCAATCCAGACGCCCTCGTGGGCCTCCAAGCTGTGCGCGTACGGCACCCTGCCCGGCACCTGGCTGGAGTCCCCTCAGCGCCCCGAAGACAAGCCGCCACCAGCCAACCACCCACAGCTGCTGGACAAGCCGGGTAGCGAGGTGCGTGCGTGTGTGGGTAGGCCACCAGCCAGGCGGGAAGTGGGCGGGGGGTGGGGTGGGGGGTAGTTCATTCCAGAAACCAAAAGCGAAACGACCAAGAGGGGGGTAGGGTGCGTGCCCACGGTGCGTGCGTGGGAGGACCAACGTGACGAACTTGCTTGCTCACGCACGACCCTGCGGTCATTCATTGCATACCACTCATGTGATGTTGCACTTGCTCTTGCTTTTAACTGCTGGATTGCGCCGAATGCCCCCCCCCCCCCGCAGGTGGGCGGTCGTTACCGGCTGCTCCCCAACCGGGGACAGTGCCAGTTGCAGAACAGGCTCAAGCAGGTACGGGGGACGGAGCGAGCTGTGGGACAATCAACCAAGGCCCGCACTATCTATATCTTGCCGTGCCGTGATGAACAATATTTATTGCTTGTGTGAAACTTGGCTGCTGGTCGGAGGGCTGCTGTGACGCTCATGCGCAACCTGCTACCTCGTCTCATTCCGTACGTGCCCATGGCTTGCAGTACCTGTTTCCATCACCCGAGCACCCGGAGATAAGCCTGGGCAGGTAGGCAGCTGCCGTGCCGCCAGGTGCCGCTAAGCTGCAATGCGTGCTGCATGTGTTAATGTGCTCATCCCGCATGCACGCACCTGCCCTACATGCTAGCTAGACCCTGCGGCATTATTGTCCGGATCGCACTAGACTCGACGCACGAAACAACGCATGAACCGTCGCGCACTGCCGCCGCCCGTTGACTGACTGACTGACTGATTGACTGACTTGCGGGGCACCACCAGGCCGCTGCGCGTGCTGAGCCTGGGCGACAGCGTGGACGGCCAGACGGAGGAGAACATCTGCTGGATGGTGGGTTAGGCTGGATTGTAGTGGGTTAGGATGGGTGGGTGGGTGGGTTAGGGCGGGTGGGTAGGTGGTACGTAGAGAGCGACGGAGGGCGGCCTGGCCGGGCTGAGCAAACGAGCTGAGGGTGCGGAAGGGTAGGTAGCGACCTAGCTAGTGTGTCTTGATACGGTAATAATCTGCATGCAGGCGGCTGCGTGGCCGCACGCAGCACTCTATCTCGAGCTGTTTGCCCTCTTGTTCCTCGATGCTGCACGTGCACCCATTATTATTGCCCATTGCGCATCTGCATGCATGCATGCATGCAGGACGCGCTGCACGACGGGCGCAACAGCACCACCTACGTTGACGCCGACGGCCGAGACTACTACACCACGCTCACGCCCGAGTGCACCCAGCAGCAGCAGCAGCAGCAGCAGCCGGGCGGCGCCCGGCTGTCGTGCCTCACGCAGCCTACCCACACCAAGACCAACCTGTGCATCACCAGCCGTGTCCACATGTACCAGGTGGGCTAGGGTGGGTGGGTTAGGGAGGTGGGTAAGGGTGGGTGGGTCTGGGTGGGTGGGTGGTTGGGTCCGGGTGGGTGGGTGGGTGCGTGGGTGGGTCCGGGTGGATGGGTGGGTCAAGGTAGGGTGCCGGGCAGGTGGGTGCCGGCGGGCGGGGGCCGGGTGCGCGTGGCAGACATGGGTGGGCGAGTAGTCCCACGGTGGCCGTTGTACGCTGCCTTGTGGCTGTTGCATGGCTGCAGCGACACCCACTACACCCACCTGCAGTGATGACACGTACGCACGCACCGCCGCAGCCGCCCCGCCCTGCTGCTGGCGCATGGCCGCTGGCACGGCGGCGGCGCGGCCATCAGCCCATCAAGTGCATGTTGCACGCACCGCACGACGCCAGCGGCCTATCTACCTGGCCCAGCCACCTGCCTAGTTTGCATTGGTTACAGGAGGGACCTGCCTGCTAGTACCAACCGCCTTCACGCCCCCCCCCCGGCCCGCCCCGGGCCCCGCAGAGGGTGGTCATCAGCCTGCAGCCCACGTTCAACGAGACGCTGTTTGGCGACGAGTGGGGCTTCCGCGGCCTGCCCGCGCTGGTCAACGAGACGCGGGACTTTGTGCTGCGTAACTCGGGCGCAGAGGACATGGACATGGTCATCCTGGGTGGGTGAGGTTGGGGGGCGGGGGGGGCGCCGTGTGCGTGCGTGGTATTTATGTGTGTAGCGGGGGAGGGGAGGGGGAATGGGGGATGGGGGATGCTCATGCGGTAGTTCAAAAGGTATGCAGCTCCCGTCACCACGCCGGACCGCATTATACAGGCACTGCCATTGCGCTGCGCTGCCTCGGCCCATATATACATCCATATGTTCCACTGATGACACACACACACACACACACACACACACACACACACACACACACACACACACACACACACACACACACACACAACACACACACACACACACACACACACACACACACACACACACACACACACACACACACACATGGCCACGTGCACGCCTATGCCCGCGCACACAGGCGTCCACTTCTGGGAGCTGGCACATCTTGTGGACGACACCAGGTGGGTGAGGGTGGGGGGCTGGGTGGGTGAGAGCGGGTTAGGGTGGGGGCTGGGTGTGTGGGGGGCGTCATTCAGGGGCGTGAGGTGCATCATGGGTGAAGTGCTGCCCTTGGCCATGACCTGGTGGCCACCACGCACCATGCCGCTGTCTGTCCTGGTGGCCACCAGCATGCCTGCCTGCCTGCCTGCGCGCCACCGCCGCCGCCACCGCCGCCGCCACCACCACCACCACCACCATCGCCCTGCACCAGGCCGGTGGAGGGTATCGACGGCACCACGGTGCCGCTGCCGCTGTCCTACCTGGAGGCCCACATGCGCCGCTACTCGGACTTCATCGCGCTCGTGCGGAGGGCGTTCCCCACGGTGGGTGGGTGGGTTACTGGTAAACAGTCCCTGTGGGTGGGTACGTACAGGTGGCCACCTGCTGTAATTTCGTACAGTGGGTACTTTTGTACATTACGTTACAGCTGTGGGGAGACTTCTGCATGCCCCGGGCCCGAAACACGGCCGCTGCAGCCTGCCAGCCTCCTTGGACTGGCGAGAGCGCCGACAACCTGAACGGCGCACACGAACCAAGCTACTACGGCGGTCGAAACGCACATGACGCTTGACCTCCGTCCAGGCGTTTTGTACAGGCGTCCGTTCTCCCACGTCCCTTGGCGTTAGGGGCTGTACGCCGGGACTTATGATGTTAGCACCATACCCCACGACGACTACGAGCCTACCGGGTCAGCTACGCTTAGGGTTCGGACACCTGCATGTATACATACACGCGCGCCTTCACCTAGCTACCCACCCGCCGCTGCTGCTGCAGGCGCTGATCGTGATGCGCACCAACACCTTCCCCCTCCACACGTGGGATGGCAAGCCAGAAGGCCGGAGCTGGTGCGTGCGTGCGTGCTTTGTGTTGGTGCGGTCTTTGTTGTTGCAGTGCAGTGCAGTCTGCTGTCGCCTGTCTATGTGTGAATGGACTAATTAACGGATGCATAGGCGCTCGGGCCCTCGTTATTATCGGTAATCGGTAGGTGTTGCGGGCGCCTTACTTGTGTCGTTGAACAAATAAAGGGCCGCCGCCGCCCTCGACCTCCTCTCCGCCATACATGCTTGCGTGCCTGCTGGATGCCTCACCTCCCTCCCTTTTTCACCATTTTTGTCCCTTTCTGCAAACCGACAAAATAAACAACGGCGAATCACCCATCATCAGGTCCCACCGGGTAGGCGGCCCCTGCCCCTTTGTGGTGTAGGGTACATATAGACACCGCAGACTCCTGCCTGTTTCAATGTGATGCGGCGGCGGCCGGTTGGGATGGAGGGTCTTCAGGGCATGTGTGTGCAGCTTGCTTAGTCACGAAGAGCGCGTTCCAACTCGCTCTCACACCCTCTCACTTTTCCTTTTGTGTTGTAACCCGCAACCCGCGACCGACCCTGGGCCACGCAGATGTGGGTCGAGCAGGTGAGCAGTAAGCGCCAGTGCCAGGTCTAGTACGTAGTAGTGCCAGCCACAACATCATAACCACAACAACAAACATATTAGTTGCCGCCGCTCAACAGCCAGAGCTCTTGTTGCTGCCTCATGTTGATCAGCTGTTAGCTGCAACGCCCGCAACCTTCCCCAACGGCCGGCTTTGGTTTTGGAGAGAATTGCCCCCATCCCCATTCTCACCCACCCACGCACATCCCGCTGCAACGCGATGCCCCCATCCACATGCATACGCGCACACGCGCCTCCCGCACACACTCCCCCCTTGGTTGGTTTGCTTTGGTTACTGGAATGGACTACCCGCACTCCCCCCCCCCACACACACCCGTTTTTTGCGTTGTGATGGTCGCTTTGGTTTCCGGAATGAACTACCCCCCTTAAGTTTGGGTGGCTCGATGGGCAGCGACTGGGAATTTTGGGTTCGGACCGGGACTTATCGGGTTGTGGGAATGTTTGCGAGTTTTTTCTCCTCCTCCTCCTCCTCCCATATTAGGCCACGCTCACCTCCTCGCTCTTATGCATTGGGTTTGGTTTAGTTTGGGCTGGTAACCACAACCCCCCCCCCCCCACACACACACACACACATACGCCCCCCCACACATACAGATGAACGGTGCCACGCGGGCGGTCGCGCAGCTGCACCACCTGCCGCTGGTGGACTTTGGGGCCATTGGCAACGGTAGGTGCGCCGTACTTAATTATTGATTGCTGCTGCTGCTGCTGCTGCTGCTGCTGCTGCTGACTGCTGACTGCTGCTACTGCTGCTGCTGCTGCTGCTGCTACTGCTGCTACTGCTGACTGCAGGCTTTGTGCCCTCCCAAGTGATGATGGACTCGCACCACCCGCTCCAGTGGTGGGTTGGGTACTACCTTGGGTACTGCCTTGGGTACTAGCGGGTTCTAGCGGGTACTGGGCAGTGGGTAGCGCTGCTGCTGCTGCTGCTGCTGCCGCTGCTGCTGGCGGAGCAGCCAGTCAGCTAGCGGTGGTGGTGGTGACAAGTGGACTGACGTGCGTGGCTGGTGAAGTTCGGGTTGTCGGTTGTCCGCACCACACCACACTAACCACACGCACGCCACCACCGCGGCTCCTCATCACACCCCACACCACCAAGCCGCGCGAACCTGCAACAGCGCGTGCGCCCGGCACCATATGTAACGGGAGGATCGCTCCCTTGCCAAGCTAGCTGACAATCATATTGTCGCACGGGGCACCTGCCGCCGCGCCGTGGCTGCCAGCAGCCCACCCCCCTCGTCCCCACCTCCTGCCCCCTCGTCATCGATCACTGCACCCCCACCCCACACCTCCCCCTCACCACAACTCCCCGCTCTGCACCCCTCTGCAACGCCCCCGCCCTCGCGGCCCCGACCTCAACCCGCCCTCCGTCACCCCCACCACCAGGTTCAGCGTCGAGATGCTCAACGTGGCGCTCAACTATTTCCACGACTTCGCACAGCTCAGGGAGCTGCACCACCACGCCGCCGCCAAGAGCGCGTCGCGCGCCGCCGCCCGCCGCCGGGCGGCCAGCATGAAGAGGAGCAGGCGATGATCGATATGTGGCCTACATGTGCCAAACGTGCGTGTGTGTGTGTGTGTGTGTGTGTGTGTGTGTGTGTGTGTGTGACTAGCGAGCTAGGAGTGTGGCAGCAGCAGGGCCTCTCCACGCACTGCACTGCACTGCACACCGCCACAGGGGGGCGGCCCGCCGCCGTGAGGCCGCCGTCCACTCCGCTGCTCAATGGCGACGTATGTGTGTGTGACGTACGTATGGTGGTTGTGCAAGGGAAATCACTGTGTGGACCATGGGAGGACCGTGTGGGTGGGGGCTGGGAAATGGATGGGGGGCTGGGCAGTGGCAGGGGTTTAAGCGGCACGACGCGGTGGGGTCTCGCTATACATCTACGTGCAGTGTGTATTTGTGTGCGTGTGTGTGTGTGTGTGTGTGTGTGTGTGTGTGTGTGTGTGTGGGTACTTTATTCCAGAAACGGAAGCGACAATTGCAACAAATTGGGGGGGCGGAAGGGCGTAGGTTGGCGGTTGATGTGCAGGCAGCCAACCTAGTCGTGGCCATCAGGCCATGACAGAGCAGCTGATGATCTGAGAGGATGGGTGCAGAGTTTTTTCTTTCTTTGATATTTGCGGGGCTGCAGGAGACTGAGGAGAGCTAAGGGGGGGGGCAAAAGACTGCTGGGTGTCGCGTACGTGTTACAGACGAGGTGCGTGAGGGAGCAACACACACTGCTGTGGCGGCACCCAACCAAAGGGGGCAGCCCACCGCATCATTCCAATAAGCGTTGCACGTGTGTGAGGAGGCCGCAAAGCATCTTCAAATGCGACGGATTATTATTGTGCGCCACCTGCCATCGCCTAGGTTCCCCCTCCCTCCACGCACACACAAGGCCTGGGTTAGTGTGCGCGCGCGGGCGCCCTCTACGAGCCTGTAATTATTGCCTCTCCTGCGCCCCAATACGCCACCAGCCCTCGTCTGCACGGTACATACCGCTCGTCCTTCCATTCGAACCTAGCGGTCAGTTGATGCACACAATAAGGTTATGACTTATGAGGGCGCCCCTCACATCCCTTTCAACAAACATGTATGGATGCAATGAGGTGGAAGCGTCCTCTACAAATACACGCACTTGTGTGCGCCACCCTCCGCACGCAGGTAGCGCAGCACTCGCGCCCTCCTGTCCCACCTCCCTCACTACCTGGCGCCCTCCTGTTATTCCACCTCCCTACCTCGCGCCCTCCTGTTATTCCATCTCCCTGCCTACCTGGCACTCGCTTACACCATGCAGCGCAAATGCAAACCGAAGTCCCGTAAGGTGGAGGACAAACCCGACCTGACCCGACCCGACCCGACCCTGGCACTCATCTCCCTCTCCACTTCGTCCACTTCAACTCATCATCACGCCGGCGGCCACTGGGGGGTGGGCGGCGTACACCGCGCGTTGATTGCACCTAGCACCTAGCACGTAGCCCGCACCTCATCATGATACAGCGCTGATACAAGAACCCGCGCCTACCTATCCCGTGCGTGTCTCCTCCCACTGCGCGGGCCCCCACGTCTCTTCTTCCGCCGGCCCCGTCTCTCCGTGCCCTGCCGCGGTAGCGGCGCCGCGTGGCCGATGTATGCCCCACAAGCGCCAGCCACCACCTACGTACCTCCCCAAAATACAAGGGATCAATGTGCTTCATCAAAAGTGCAAACCATCAATTGAACGCACGAAAAGTAAGAAATCCGAACAACCGCTATCCATAGTCCACAATTACAGCACTACCAAACCAACCACATCATGCCGCCGCTGGTAATGCACTACCGTGCCGTGCCGCGCTATCCCAACCTGTCAGGCGGCTTGAAAGGAGTGCAGTGAAAGTACAACAAAACCTAATGCGGCCCGCGCGCCGCAGGCTTAAGGGACCAATTGACTTGCGCTAACAGCAAACCAAAAAAATGCGGAGTGGTGTGTGCCCGCCAACTGAAACCGATATGAGAGGATGCAAAACCTAAAACCCTTGAAACGATATGGTACAATTGCAACCCGGGGGCCTGACAGGCAGGCAGTTTGCTCCGCCCGTCTCCGGCTGGGCGGCCGCCTACCTACCGCCAGCAGGCCCGCGCAGGTCCACGGCGCCACCCGGCCCACCCTTCCTCGCCGGTCGCCCTCTACTCCTCCTCCTCCTCCTCCTCCTCCTCCTCCTCCTCCTCCTCCGTCCGCCCCACACATACACCGCCCTGCCCCAAGGCACACGTTGAGTGAGCTGCTGCCCCAGAGGCGCACCTAGCAGTGCTTCTGGGACAGCAGCAAGGCCCTTCACGCGCAGGGCTGCTGCTGCAGGGCGCCGGCCGCCGCCCCTGCGCCGCCAAGGCTGCCCCTGACGCCGCCACCGCCGCTCCCAGCCGCCCCCAGCGCTAGACCGCACGAGGACCGCCGCTGCCGCTGCCGCTGCCGCTGCGCCGCCGCGCTGGCTGCCGCCGGCGGGCTCAGCAGCAGCACCACCTGCTCCCCTGCGGGCTGCGGCTGCGGCTGCTGGTGCGGCTGCTGGTTGTGGCCGCTGGTGGCGGCGGTTGCGGCGGAGGGCACTGTTGACCTGTGCGTGTAGTCAGGCAGGCACAGCACCAGATAGAGAGCCAAGTCAGCAACCGGCAGCAGGTCAGCACCAACCAACACGTAGCGACACAGGGCGAGTAAAGGTACAGAGTTTAGAAACTTGCACCTGTCATTGGCTGGATCCTTCCATATCTGCTACCCCCGCCACCTTGGCCAGCCCGTCCCCTTACCTGCTAGGAACCAGGTAGCCACCACCGCCACCACCACCGCCACTGCTGCTGCTGCTGCCGCTGCCGCCGGAGCTCGTCCCATCCGCCACGCCGCCGCCACCACCTCCAACTGCTACCGCCGCTGCGGCGGCCCCAGCCGCCGCCAGCGACCCAGCCGGGCCGGCAAGCAGGGCTGCTGCGGGGTGGCCGCAGCTGACACACGGCGCTGTGTTACTGCCGGCACCGCTGCCACTACCTCCCCTCTTGCAAGCGGCGCACGCCGCCGCCGCTGCGGCCGCCGCCGCCGCCGCCGAGGCCGCGGCAGGTGGTGGCGGCGCCACCGCTCTCCAGCGCGACGCGTCCAGCGCCGCCCGGCCGCCGCCAGCGGCGCCGCCGTTGAAGGCGGCCGCCGCCGCCGCCACCACCTCCGCCGCTGACACGCCGGGCGGCAGCAGCACCCTCAGCTCGTTGCTGCTGCTCCTGCCGCTGCTGCTGCTACTGCCACTGCTCTCAGTGCTGCCGGCAGTGCCAGGCGCTGTCGCTGTGCCCGGGGCTACTGCCGCCGCCGCCGCTGCTGCTGCTACTGCCGCCCGCGCCGCCACGCCTGCCATCATGGACGCCACGGCGGAGGGGCTGATGGCACCGGGGTCGCACTTGGAGGCGTCCACCTGGGTGGGTGGGGGGTGGGGGTGGGGGAGAGAGGGGGGTTGCAGAGAGGGGGCCAGAAGAAGTGTAGGTAGGTAGGTGGTTGGGGCAGGTGTCGTAGGCGGTTAGAAAGGTTGAAAGACGGGGTTCACAGGAAGAGGCAGGTGCAACATAGGTAGGGCGGACGAAGACCACTAGCAGCTCCCCCCACCCCACCAAGTCCCCCCCATGTTGCCACCCACCCCACCATGCCCCCACAGCTCATCCCATCCCATCCCATCCCATCCCCGCCCCGCCCCATCCCCTCCCCTCCCTCCTCACCAGCCTCAGCCCGCCGCACTGCTGCCCCAGCGCCGCCAGCGTGCGGGCGCCCATGCCGCGCGTGAGGCGCACCTCGCGCAGGCGGCCCGCCGCGCCCGCGCCCGCCGCCAGCGCCTCCGCCGACTCGTCCGTGACGCGGCGCAGTTTGCCGCTGAGCCACACGCGCTCCAGGCCGGTGCAGGCCTGCGCAGGGTGGGGTTGTGGGTGGGGTTGGGGGGGTGGGGTGAGGGGTTGGGGTTGGGGTTGGGGGTTCCATCACTGGGGGTTCCATGCATGTTAGATTAATGACGAGGTAGACGTAGAGGTGAGGGGTTGGGGTGGGATGGGCTAGCTTATTCCAGAGACCAAAGCGACCATTACAACCCGAAAACCGGTGGGTGGGGGTGGGGTGGTGGATGGGGGTGGGCGTGGGGGCGGGGTGCGCCGTCCGTGGCGACGATTGATGCGCGAGCTGATGCATGTCCCCCCTGCCCCCCCCCCCCCCCCCCCCTCACCCCCCCGCCCCCCCCCCCACCCGCCCCCCCCCACCCGCCCCCCCCCACCCCGCCCCCCCCCCACCCGCCCCCCCCCACCCGCCCCCCCCCACCCGCCCCCCCCCACCTGGAACAGGATGACGGTGCCGTAGTCGGTGATCAGCTCGTGGTAACCGCCTGTGGGTAGGGTGGGGTGGGGTGGGGCAGGTGGGCAGGTGGGCAGGTGGTATTGGGGGGGGGGGCGGCGGCGGCGGGCTACAGGTGCGGCAGCAGCAGGTCGGTCCAGCAGCAGCACCACCTCGCCAGGCTGACCCCCCTTTCCTCCTCCTCTCACCCCGGTGGCCCCACCCACCCTAACCCACCCACCCTAACCCACCCTGACCCTTACCCACCCACCCAACCTAACCCACCCTAACCAACCCTAACCCACCCCCACCCTAACCCACCCACACCCACCCCCAACCCCACCCCCACCCCCACCCCCACCCCCACCCACCCACCCCCACCCCCACCCACCCACCCACCCCTAACCCCCCCCCACCCTTACCCAGGACCAGCTCCCTCAGCCCGCCCCTGCAGGCGCTGGCCACGGCGTACAGCGAGCGGTTGGTGATGGCGCCGCAGTGGGTCAGCGCCAGGCGGGCCAGGCGCGGGCCGGAGGCCTCGGCCAGAGCCATCATGCCCACGTCCGTGAAGGCCTGTGTGTGGGGTGTGGGGTGGATGGTGGTGGGGGGTGGTGGTGGTGGGGGTGGGGGTGGGGTTCCATGCATGTGTGTGGGGGGGAGGTGAGGATAGGGAAGAGGTAGCAGGAAGGTAGCAGGGCGGAAGATGGGGGAAGGAAGCCGGGGGGGGGGGCATGGGAAGTAGGAGGGGGTGGGCTGGATACCCTGTTTCTTGCTCCCACGTATCTACGCCCGACCAGCAACTCGCAAACGCCAAACCCAGCTCCAGCCGCACTGCCCCCGCCCCCCCAGTCTCCACCCCTCCTCCCCACTCTCAACCCCCCCACCCACCCCACCCCACCCCCTGTTCCCCCCCACACACACCTCCGAGGGCAGGCTGTAGCGGGTGAAGGCCACTTCCAGGTGCGTCAGGCCGTAGCCGCCGCCGCCACCGCCAGCACCAGCACCAGCACCAGCACCAGCACCAGCACCAGCACTGGCACTGCAGGCCCCGGCCCCGGCGGCTGCCTGCTGCTGCTGCTGCTGCTGACCCCCCTGCTGCTGCTGCTGCTGACCCCCCTGCTGCTGCTGCTGCGCCTGCCTCCAGGCGTGGGCCAGCGCCACCGCGAAGGCGTCCGTCATGCCGCCCAGGCCGCTGGTGGCCTCGTGCAGCACCAGGGACTGCGGGGTGTGGGGGCGGCAGCGACACGCGGCAGGGTGAGGGAGAAAGGGAAGAGGGGGATTATACGGTAGGGGGGTACTGGAAGAAGGGGAAGAAACGGGGGGGGGGGACAGCTTGCATGTGGTTCGGCGGGTTGTCAACTTATGACGCAGCAGTGGGCACGCCATCAGCTTCCGGTACTGGCCTCTGTCCCTCACAGCGTGCAGCCCTGCACTGCACATTTCGCGTGGAAGGGGAGAGGGTTTCGCCCTTTGCCTCCCCTCCCCTCCCCTTCCCCCCTGCCTGCCTCTTGTAGGCGCGCTCACCCGCAGGCCGGTCAGGCAGCTCGCCAGGCGGCGGGCCAGCGGGGCGTGTGCCGTGTACGGCACCATCTGCGTCGCCCGCAGCCCGCTGCTGAAGCGCCGCGCGCTGGCGGCGTCGCGCGCGGTGCGCTCCTGCTGCCTGTGCGTGTGTGCGTGCGTGTGTGCGTGTGTGTGCGTGTGCGTTTGTGTTGGGTGGGTGCGGGGTGTGGGGTTGGGGTTGGGGTGAGGTGGGCGGGAGGCAGGGCAGGGCTGGCAGGATGGTGGCGGGGCAGTGGCGTGAGAGCTGTGGCGACAGCGGACAGAGGATGGGGGGGGGCGGCTGTGATGCCGCGGCGTCCAGACACAGCGCACAGCGCACAAGCATGATTCCAGGGACCAAACGCAGGGACCAAACGCGGGGAATGTGGGCGGGACTTCGCACCGCAGCACGCACAGGGTGTTTGACCACGGCAGGCCACAGGTGGAGGCCGCGGGGCCGGGCGGGGGCGGGGGGGGCCGGGGTGGGGGGTGGGACGGGAGTCAAAGGCACGCACACACGTTGGACAACGGCCGGTCGTCGCGCGACTGGCCGAGTCCAGCGCGTAACAGCGCGGCTCCGTGACGCGTGTGCCCTGACCTCCAGGCCAGCCATACGCACGCGAGGCAGCTACTCGCACATGAGCCAGCGCAGCGCGACGGGCAACCTTGTCAAGCTCCTCCTCTTTCCCGCGCCTTCGGCGACATGTCGCCCCCATAGTCGCTCACCGCGACGTCGTGATTGACGTGATGGCGCTCTTCGCCTTTTCGATGTAGCCGCGCAGCACCTCCGGGTGGTTGTCCGAATCCGACGCGTCCACAGAGTCGACTGGGTGCGCCTGAATGACCGCCCGCAACCTCCTGCACGCGCAGCTCGCCAGACAGCGGCTCCGGATGCCCGCTCGGGCAAATATGTCATTAAGGATGCTGTCGTGCAGCCTTAGCAATGGACTGCGACTTTCTAACGAGACATCGCCGATGGAAGAAGAAGAAGGGTTTGCGACAGCCATGGTATTTGCTTATTTTATTGTTGTCTTCGTGTTAATGTGAGTGGCGCATATCGAAGAGGTGGGGCGCACGCGTTCAGAGCGTGGTCCAGCGCGGCGTGCGAGGAATGCCGACCGACGGTCCAAAAAAGCTTCCGGGTTGGAGGTCGGCCGTTCAAGTGCCTTGTGCATCGCTTCCAGAGCATTTCTTGCTCAAAGACTGCATGTTAATGTTCCGAAAGACACAGCCACTGAGTCAGAGCCGGTAGCGGTGAGCTCATCGGTGTGGCCGCGGCACGACACGAAACCCTGAGGTACGCTTCCGACTCCCCCGCCCCCCCCCCCCCAGCGCCACGACCGAGACCCGCCTGGCCACCATTTAGTTGTGATGCCCAAACGGCCAAACCCGCCCCCCATTAGCGCGGACATGGAACAAACGACGAACAATATTACAGCACTGCCTCCCACGCGCCTTGGCGGCCTTGCGCAAACCGCCGTGCATGGGTGACGCGGCGCATCGGTTGGGCCCTGCACGCGCGCAGCCGCACATCTCTATGGATACAGCGCATTGTGAAGCTTACAGCTCATGTATTCGGTGTATCGGTGCTTCAGTTTCGGGGATTTCACATTTCCTTGAGGATTCACCTCCTGGCAAACCGCTCCGGGGGCGAGCAGCAGTATCCCATCATGTTACAGCTGTGGGCCTGCCTCCGACCCGGGCCCAACACACGGCCTCTGCAGCCTACCAGTCTCTGGACTGGCGAGAGCGCTCACAAAAGCAGCGCTAGAAATCCAAGCCTACGGCTGAACTGCCCTGCTACGGACATGCGCTAAATTGCGAACAGCAAGCCCGCGCACAGCAAGCCTAGCCGCGAAACGAGAAACGCCTCCCTGCGCTCTCCTGAGCCCACAGGACCAGGCGGTGTGGAGATAGCTCGCGCATCTAAAACCTCAAACTGAAACCCCGACAGGAGGCAACCCGAAGACGAACGACCCACGCTCCCCTGGGGGCTACCTACGCCTGGGAACGCACACGTCACCCCTCTGCTACTCATCAGCAGGCCACACGTAGCAAGGGGGACAGGGCCGGTGAGAACGCTCAAAGCCGCCACACCTAGCCGCCAAAGCTACAGCCCAAGCCACCACCTCAATCGAGTCACCGCAGAGGAGACAAGCACGCAACCTAGCGCCTACCCGCGACCACAAGGGTTGCGAACGTACGTCACCGTCAACGGTACCAGCCACCCACACATACACACACAAACCGCGTCTCATCTACGCTCTATCTAGCAGTACGTAATGGGGCTTGCGAGCCGGGCCGACAGGGCTTAGGAATCATTTACCATCTACTCCCTTCAGCCCCAGCCGGCAGCATATCATGCCGCCTTTCTCTACCGGTCTGCCTGGCCGTACGCACGCTGCGCCAGGCAGAAACTAACCCCCCAGAGACAAGAGAACACCACCGGCATGTGCAGCAACCGCTAACAGCAGCAACGCTAGCACCCTGCCAAGACGCCGAGTAGGGCGGGCGGTTGGGAAACGAAACTAAGGCGGCGTCTGCTCACCCTGCCTTCAGCCGTTCTTGGCTCGCTTGAAATGACACTCAAACTCGGCTTGTTGTACGATAAAAGCCGAACAAAAAAGGCACGAAAGCGTGGCCTCTGGGTTGTGGCGCGTGGCCTGTCTATTCAGGTGACTTGATCGCATGTCCGAGTGCTCCCGTCTCCTCCTGTCCAATCATTGCTCTTGCGTCTATTGCGTCCATAGCAGTGTCTGTGCTCACGGGTTGCTCTGCAGTCTTACCGGCATTACCGGCATCTATCCTGCCCTTCAGCACTCTGTGTTTCGACCTGCTGGTGGCTGTAAGTGCGTCCGTGCGCATGGTGGCTACTAGTTTGTGCCGTAAGTCCGCTCGCTACGCTCACGTCCAGCTACTCAGGCGGTGCGCGGCTTGCCCGGGGGCTCCCGCAGGGCCACCATCAACGACCTCTTGAAGTTCTCCTCGCTCCGGATGGTCGCCAGCTTCAGGTTCGCCATCAGCTGGTCCCAATCCAGGGTCTCCTGCTCCTGCTCCTGCTCCTGCTGCATGGATGCCAAGGCCGCCGGCGCCATGCCGGCCTCCAGGTTGGTGCACTGCTTGGCCATCATCAACGACCTCTTGAAGTTCTCCATGCTCCGGATGGACGCCAGCTTCAGGTTCGCCATCAGCTGGTCCCAATCCAGGGTCTCCTGCTCCTGCTCCTGCTCCTGCTGCATGGATGCCAAGGCCGCCGGCGCCATGCCGGCCTCCAGGTTGGTGCACTGCTTGGCCATCATCAACGACCTCTTGAAGTTCTCCTCGCTCCGGATGGACGCCAGCTTCAGGTTCGCCATCAGCTGGTCCCAATCCAGGGTCTCCTGCTCCTGCTCCTGCTGCATGGATGCCAAGGCCGCCGGCGCCATGCCGGCCTCCAGGTTGGTGCACTGCTTGGCCATCATCAACGACCTCTTGAAGTTCTCCATGCTCCGGATGGCCGGCAGCTCCAGGTTCGCAATCAGCCGGTCCCACTCCGGGGTCTCCTGCTCCTGCTCCTGCTCCTGCTGCATGGATGCCAAGGCCGCCGGCGCCATGCCGGCCTCCAGGTTGGTGCGCTGCAGGGCCGCCAGCATCTCGTGGGTCTCCTGCTCCGACCGCTGCTGTGTTAGGTGGTGGAGGACCGGACAAGGGGTGTCAGCTGTGTACAGCTGGAAAATGGGCTGAGCCCTAATACAGTCACGGGGTGGGTGGCTGCTTCAATGAAACGATGCGAAGGCTTCGGTCTATGGACTCGGCCAGCACAAGGCACGCGTGGGATAGTCCCACACGCTGTCCACGCGAGTTAAGGGTCCCTTACTTGCTGCCGATCCTAAACACTTGAAGCCCTCTACCGCACTCAAGACCTCCTTTTATAGCCCTCTAACGCACTGCCGACGTTATCGATGCCGGACACTCCTCGGGCTGGGCGCGGGGTGGGAGCGACCTCGGGGCTCCTCGGCATTTTAGGAGGGGCGACAGACATGGCTCCGCAAGTTGCCACAAACTCGCGCTTGAGTTCCCCGAGTTGCTTGCTGTCAATATCGTTTGCTTCATAGACCCTATAAACGCGGGCGTAGGTGACTATCCTAGCGATCTCGCTAAAGTCAATTGTCCATTGGGTTGGGAGGTTCCGCTTCGTTTGGATAGCGTCAGGGGACGTATTCACTCGAGGTCATGGGTTCGATTCCCATACAACCCCCCGATTTCGATCGGGTGAAATGCCTATGAGCTAGTTGCTGTCTGGACGAGTTTAGATCTTGGTTGACGGGATCAGATGAGGCCTTAAGGATGGTGGTGAGCGCTCTATAAAGCAAGTAGCTCGATCTGTCGGGTCGCTATAGCCTGATTTCGGCACGTGTCTGTCGCGCCTCCGGACTCCTGATGAGTTAGTGGGGCCTACATGGACCCGAATCCATGTAACAATGTTGTTGTTGTTGTAATTGTCCATGGACGCGCAAAGGCACTTCTCGCTCCGCCCGAATTTTCCCTGCCACCTATTTACATGGAGTAGACAATAACAAATACTAATACGTGGCAGTCGCGGTTTGTGCCAGTATGATACTTTTTGCCGACGCTGAGCCACACACGCACGCACGCACGGACCGGGGTGATTCGGGGAGGGCTTCGCCCCCCCCCCCTCCGGGACGCTTCGCTGGGGGGGGGGGGGCTCAGACCAAAAAGCCCAACAACACCTAGAGCTTAAACAGCTGCTGGACAAGCTGGCTGGACGGTCCACTACTCCGTAGACGAATGCCTGGCGCTTGGCTTTACAGGGGCTTTACAGGGACCTCTCTCCTCACCGACCACCTGGGTGTGACCAAAGCAGCTGCACGCATATGCGGCGAAAAACTCCACGATAACGCTGTCAGGAATGCCGGCGGCATCATAAAAATGCTCCGGTTTATGGAAAGGGAGCTACAGGACCGAGGGGGCTGAGGACCCCCCCCCTTTTTGGGCTGAGCCCCCCAGCGAAGCGTTCCAGGGAGGGCGAAGCCCCCCCAAAACACCCCTGTCCGTGCGTGCGTGCGTGCGTGCGTGCGTGCGTTCGTGGCTGCGTCGGCAAAAAGTATCATACTGGCACAAACCGCGACTGCCACGTATTAGTATTTGATATTGTCTATTGCATGTAAATAGGCGGCAGGGAAAATTCGGGCGGAGCGAGAAGTGCCTTTGCGCGTCCATGGACAATTGACTTTCGCGAGGTCGCGAGGATAGTCACCTACGCCCGCGTTTATGGGGTCTATGAAGCAAGCGATATTGACGGCAAGCAACGCAGGGGACTGACGCGCCAATTTGTGGCAAATTGCGGAGCCATGTTTGTCGCCCCTCCTGAAATGCCGAGGAGCCCCGAGGTCGCTCCCACCCCGCGCCCAGCCCGAGGAATGTTGGGCATCGGGCACGTCTGCAGCGCGGTAGAGGTCTACAAAATGCTTAGTCTTGGTGGCAAGGGGGCCGTTGATTCGCGTGGATGTGGGCGTGTGGGATTCAGGCACGCGTGCCTTGTGCTGACCGAGTCCTAAGCCCCGAGCTCGCGCATCGTCGGCATGGGCCCAACGCTCATTCCCTTGAAGCAGCCACCCACCCCGTGCCTGTATTGGGGCTCAGCCCGTTTTCCAGCTGTACAAAGCTGACACCCTTGTCCTCTGTGCCGCGGGGTGCGTGGCGAGGTGGAAGCGCGAGGGGGGTTGCCCTAGTCACCTTGCCCCGTTAATCCACGCCAGGCCCTACGGGCGGGCGTTTCCTTATATTATGATTATTATTATGCAACGCAATCCAGGGCGGGCCAAGCAAGTCGGTGGGCACGTTTTCGCATGGCAAGGCCTCTCACCTCCGCCACCTTGGGCTCCTTGGCGGCGGCATTCTGGCGCGCGCTCGGCGGCGTGGTCGCAGAGCTGGGGGCGCTGCCGTGGCTGAGGTCGGCGTCCGGGTGCTCCGGGCCCGAGTCGACCATGACCGGCTGCTCAGCCGCCCGCCGGCGCTTGTTCAGGTTGTGCGCACACATAACGCCGCTTAGCATCGAGTCCGGTGCAGCCGACAACATTTTTAGCGTGTCGCGAGAACGTGAAGTGGAGTTGGCGTTGTGAATAACGCGGGCAAAAGGCGTGTTCGGAGTGCGTAGTGCTCGCGGCGTTTGCTACTGTCAATAATGATAAGTATTCAACGAGATGAATGCTTGTGCTGCTTTTATGGAACACCGTCTGCATGAGGTTAGCATTGAATTCGGCATCGCAAACCTCGCATTCGCAGTCAGGGTCGGCGACCGGGTCAGTGACTCTGGCCGGGTCAGTGACAAAGAGTGAGGGAGCGACCGGGGGAGAGCGGGCAAACCGGTTTCGTTGAAGTGTGACACCGTCAGGAGCCTCGTGGTTTGGATATTTATTAGCGAGTGAGGTTGCAATAAATTAGATGCATGGAGCGGCTTATTCGCAGGCAGATCGTGATGGAAATGTGAACACCCCGAGTTCGCAGCCGCGTATTCAACATACTTGCAAACTACATGATGCGCTATATTAAGTTGTGATGCCCAAACGGCCAAACCCGGCCCCCATTAACGCGGACATGGAACAAACAACGAACAGAATTACAGCACTGCCTCCCACGCGCCTTGCGCACACCACCGTGCATGGGTGACGCGGCGCATCGGTTGGGCCCTGCACGCGCTCAGCCGCGCACCTTCAAGGTTAGCAACCCTTGCGGCGGCACCCGCGCCCCCATGCGCCACGGCACGCGGGTGGCGTGCTGACGTCCAGACGCGCCCCAGCACCCCCTCCTCCTCCTCCTCCTCCTCCTCCTCCTCCTGCGGCGCCCCCCCCTCCGGCCCCCGGACCCAGGGTCGGCGCCCCCACGCCGCATGAGCTACGATAGCCTAGTCTGCGGTAGCAACGGCAGCAACAGGTCCCTTTGAAGCCAGCAGCCCAACTGAACCGATCCGCCCTCAACACCTTGCTGCAGCGCAGCGGCCCCCAAGCAAGCGGCCCCCCTTTCCAGCTACATGAGCGCCGCCACGCGCTGCCGCTCCGCCTCTAGCTCGCCGCCCCGGGCCGCCACCGCCGCCGCCGCCGCCAGGTCCGCGTCCACGTTGCGGCGCACCTGTCAGTTGGCAGTTGGGCGTCAGCCAGTTGGGGCGTCAGCCAGTTGGGCGTCAGCCAGTTGGGCGTCAGCCAGTTGGGGCGTCAGCCAGTTGGGCGTCAGCCAGTTGGGCGTCAGCCAGTTGGGCGTCAGCCAGTTGGGCGTCAGCCACCGAGCAGCGGGTCCAGGAGCGGTTTGAGGAGCGCTTTCAAACCAGTCCTAGCATGAGCAGTCGCGACAGCAGCTGCAACAGCAGCAGCAAGTGCGCACGCGTGGTGCGACCCCCATACCCTTGGTGCGTCCCCTGCCCTACCTCGCCCCTCGCCCCCCTCGCCCCCCCCATTCGGCCGCATTGCCGGTGGCCGCCCATCCGCCGTCCCCGGTTTGGGCTGGTAACAACAACCCCCCCTCCCCCCCCCGTCGTCATAAATCAAACATGCATGGCACCCCCCATCACGCGGCCCTATCCTGGGCCCTGGGTCTCCAGGGGCACAACCCGTACACTCGCCGCCTGCCCCCCCCCATCCGCTACTGCAACCCCACCCCCTCTTGGTCGTTTCGCTTTTGGTTTCTGGAATGAACTACCCAACCCCACCCACACCCACACCCACACCCACACCCACCGCACCCACACCCACCGCACCCACACCAGCACTGCCACGCACATCCACCCCCACCCCCACCCCCACCCCCACCCCCCACCCCCACCCCCACCCCCACCCCCACCCGCCCCACCCACCAGCACCCCGCGCCCCGCCCTGTTGGCCAGCTCCTGCGGCGAGGCCTCGTGCCGCTGCAGCAGCGCGCGCCCCGCCGCCACGTCGGCCGCGCCGCGCTCGTAGCGCAGCGGGCCCCAGTTCTCCACACACAGCTCCGCGCCGTAGCTGGAGGGGGGCGGGGGGCGGGGTGGGGTGGGGGTAGCCATCCATAGGATGGTGTTTATCAAATGTTTGTGAAGTGCCGATGGGGGGCGGAGTGGGGGGTTGGGGGACCCTCGCACTCCCCTCCCTGTAAGCTTTGTTGATACGGGTTTGCATGCCCCCGTCCCCTTCACAGCTCACCTCCACAGTTCACACACCCCGCCCTGCCCCGCCCCGCCCCCCGCCCCGCCCCGCACCGCACCGCACCGCCCCGCCCCCCTGATTAGCGCAAGGGTCGGGCCGGGCTGGGTCAGTGTGCGCGGCGAGCCTGGGTTGGTGCGAGCCGCCGAGCGGCGCTACTGGCTGTAAGCCCGAGACCCAAGATGCCAACGACGACCAGACGGACAAGACTATACATTATCGATCGACAAGAACACGAGTATTTCCCTTGCCTCCTTGCTCTATGGGTACTGGGTTTCGCAATGGTCGATTGGCTATTGGTTTCTGGAATGACCTACCCCCCCCCCAAAAAAAAACACCAGCCCCTATCTGGTCACACCATCCTGTCCTCTCTCTCTCACACACTCACACTCACACTCACAAACTAACAGATACACGATTACGTGATCCACCCAGACAGCTGTAAACCCGTTGTTACATTCACACACACGCACGCACGCACGCACGCACACACACACGCGCGTGTCAGCACCTATCGCGCTCACCGCGGCGTGCGAGTGGCCCAGTCCAGCCCCACACTGGCGGTGAGGTAGGCCGACACCACGTGCCAGGCGCGGACCTGGCCCATTGTTTTGGGGGGGGGAGGGGGCAGGGTTGGGAGGGGGTTGCGGGGAGGGGGACTTAATTGCCCCGATTGATCCAATGTATTGGGGCGGGTGGGTTGCAAGGAAACGTGGGGAAGGGCAGCAGGTAGGCAGCAGTGGGTGGGTGGCCGGAGGTGGGGTCCGGATTCAGGCAGGGAGGGCGGGAGGGGGAGTGAGTGCGAGGGAGGGGGGCGGGGGGCAGGGGCGGGGGCTGCCTCCTGGGAGAGGAGGCATTCCTTGCTTGCAGTGGGGGTGGTTGGGTGCCGCCGCCGCCCTATGGTGGTATGGCCTATTGGGCCTATCGGAAACAACCACCCCATCACCCCACCCACGCCCTCGGGCCCCCCCCCGCCCCGCGCCCTCGCCAGCCAGCCGCAGCCCCACCAGGGCCGCGCTCAGGAACGGCGGCCCCCCACTCACCCCGATGGCGGCGGCGGCGCTCTCGCTGCCCACCCTCGCCTTGACGATCCAGTTCTTGTTGATCTGAAGAGGTGGGGTTTAGACGCAGGAGGTGTGGGGAGGGGTTTGCAGGGAGGAGAGGGGGTTACATGCATTAAGAGTAGAGAAGACGTAGACCGTAGCCAATCTTGGAGGAACAGCAGGTGTTACCGGGACCACTACACGGGGGGGGGGCACTACACGGGGGGGGGGGGGTAGCCATCCATGGATGGTGTGTGTGTGGGGGGGGGGCACCACACGGGGGGGGCGGCACCACAGGGGGGGGGGCACGCACCTGCCATGACGCCGCCAGGTCGACACTGGAGGCCGCGGCTGTGGCGGGGCCGGCGGAGGAGGGGGCGGCGGAGGAGGAGGGGGCGGCGCCGCCGGCGCTGCTGCTAGCGGGCTGCTTGGGCGGCGAGGCCGCGCCGGCGGTTGGCGGTTGCTGCTGCCCTCCCGATCCCACGGCAGTTGTCAGTTGCAGCCCCAGGTCGAGGTAGTTGGTGATGCCAACCACCTCGTTCTCCTCGAAGGGGTTCACCACTTGCCTGTGTGTGTTAGGACACGCGGGATGTGTGTGTGTGTGTGTGTGTTAGAGTGTGTGTGTGTGTGTGTGTGTGTGTGTATGACAGATGTACAGAATCAGGTGTGTGTGCGGAGTGCGAATGAGCACAAGCGTTTTGCCGCTGATGCGGAAAACCCACCCCGTCTGTCCCCCCAGCACCCCCCATAGTTTGCTTCCCTGTCCTCCACAGTCCTTCAATCACCCACCCACCCCCACCTAAACAAACCACCTAGTCAACCGTACGCACAGTGTCGACCCTTTCCCTTATGCTTTTCTAACACACACACACACACACCATGCCACCATGTGCTTCGCTGTTTTCCCTATTAATTGTAGGTGAGCATTTCGACGAGGATCGGGCGGGACTTTGGACGTAGCAGCCGGACTGGGATTCTGGGGCTAGGAGTGCCTGGGTATCACGCCACCGTGATCACACGCATCGGGTTGCGCTCTTGGAAGCGTGTTGACATTAATCCCCGTTTAAGGTTAGGTAGACGGGGGTTACGCGATTTCGGGTAAGTAAAGCAGGTCGGCGGCTCAGGTAATTCCAGGTAAACCGGACGCGACGCTGCTTTGCCTTGATCGCATTGCACGCACGGCCTTTGCTTTGTTTGTTACCTCCTTGTGAACTCTATAACACACACACACACACCACCCACCCACCCAACCGCTCACACACCGTGTGGCTGCCACGTGCTGGAAGAAGGAGAACGTGACGCGGCGGCCGCCCGCCACCTCCACCGCCGCGGTGAAGGAGGAGGAGCCGGGGGAGGCGGGCGAGGAGCCGCCTGCTGCGTTGGGTTGTGTTGTGCGTGTGGTTGGGGGATGGGGGTGTCATGCATGTTTATTTAATGACGAGGTAGATGGGGGGTTTTATTGGGGTGCGGGTGGAGGCGGTGATTGAGGTGGTCCGTACGTGTGCTGGCGGGAGGTTGGCGCATGTGCCCCTGCCCCCAGCCCCCAGCCCCCAATGGCAATGGTCGCTTTGGTTTCTGGAATGAACAATCCCCAGCCCCCCCTTGCAGGCCACCGTGCCGCCAGCCCAGAGCCACGGGTCGCGAGAACAGGGCAGTCGCCGCAGCACACATCTCGCTCTCGCACACACACACGCACACAAACACACACACACGCACACACGTGGACACACACACCACACACACACACACACACACACACACACGCATTGCGTACCTGCGCGCGGCGTCGCTCCGCATGCCGCGCCTCCTCCTCCCTCACCCGCCAGCACATACCCCCCCCTTCATCAAACACCATCCATGGCTGCATTACTTAACTCCGCTTCCTTTAGATTGGTTTAGTTTGGGCTGGTAACCACAACCCGCCCCCCCCCCCGCCCCCGCAGCAACGCCCGCACACACACACACACTCACCAGCTGCCCCCTGCTGTTGCTGTTGCTGCTGTTGGGTGCGGTGGTGCGCGGGCGGCGAGTAGGCCAGCAGCAGTGAGGACCTCGCCCGCAGCCAGCCGCCCAGGTGCGCCAGCGGCGGCAGCACGGCGGCGGCTGCGGGCGGTGACGGTGAGGCGCTGGGGGTGCTGCTGGAGGTACTGGCAGTGGTCGTCCCCGCCTTGTCGGGGTGGGCGGGTGCGGCGGCGCCCGTCCCGCTGCTGCTGCTGCTGCCGCCGCGCAGCGCCGCCAGCCCCTCCGCCGCCGCCGCCGCCAGCTGGTGCAAGGGCGCGGCGGGGCGCAGCTCCAGGCCCAGCGTCAGGCCCTGGGGCGTGCGCGCCGCCTGTGTGCATGTGTGCAGGGAGGGGCAGGGAGGGCAGGGGGAAGGGACGGGCAGCGGGCGGGAGCGGGTGGGAGCACAGGCGCGTAAGATCGGGCGGCAAGCCAAGCAGGCGTCATACCCACTGTGCACACGCACATATGCACATGCACATGCACACGCACACGCACATGCACACGCACATGCACACGCGGCGCACAGCAGTTGCCCAGCACCCAGCCACCCAAGCACCCAGCCACCCACGCACCAGCCACGCCCGCTCCAGCTCCGCGCCGCCGCCGCCGCCGCTGGCGCTCACGATGGCGCCCGCCGCCAGCGCCTCCGAGCTGTAGCGCACCCCCACCTGCGGAGGTAGGTGCGGAGGTGGGTTGGTGGGTGGGTGTTGCGGAGACACACGCGTGTGTGCGTCAGTGGGTGTGTGGGGGGCCAGGCGTGAAGGGTGTGGGTGGCGGGGAGCGCAAGGGGCCGTCAGACGCATCCATACACACATTCTGTCATGAGCTGGACCCAGTCCTCCTGCCAGTCGGAAGAGGCCCACCACACGGCGGAGGTGAGCGCCACCTCGGCAGGGGCGCGCTACACAGGTGGGTGGGGGGGGGAAGGGGCGCGTGCGCCCGCCACTCGTGCGCCCGCCACTCCACATGGGGACACCGACATCCGACCAGCCGTCGTGTCCACTACTACCCCAGTAGGCCCAGGCCCCACACGCCCCCAGCCCGCCCCCCGGCCCCCCATTCACCTGCGGCGCGCACGTCCCCGCCGCTGCTGCCGCTGCTGCTGGCGCTGGCTCCGGCCCGCCCATGGCTCCCGCTCCTGCGCCGGGCCCTGTCACCGCCTTGGGCAGCCCCACTGCTGACAGCGCCGCACTGCCACCACCACCTACACCACCACCGACATCCCCACCGCCTGCTCCTGCTCCTGCCGCCGCCGCCCCCGCCCCCGCCGCCGACAGCAGCGGCGCCACCACGAAGGCGCCCAGGCCGGAGTGCGGGTGCAGGTAGGCAGCCCGGAACTGCACGTGGCCGGGCGACTGTGTGAGGGGGCGGGGGCGGGGGCGGGGCGGGGGTTCCATGCATTTAATTTAATGACGAGGTAGACGTAGAGGGGCGGGGGCGGGGGCGGGGGCGGGGGAGGAGGAGGAGCAGCAGTGTCAGGTCACGGCAGGTGAGGCCGGGCGCTAGCAGGGAGGTAGAGCCCCCCTCTTTCCTGTTGGCAGCGCCGTGGCCTGCTGCTGCTCCTGCTGCTTCTGGCGGCCCCCTTCCCTTCCCTTGCCTTCCTTCCCTTCCACTTCCTTGGAATGTCGACCCCCACCCCCGCTTGCGGTGGGGCGCTAGTGGCAGCCCCACCGTGAGGCGCCAGCCACACCCGCGCCACCCCCAGACAGCCTTTTGGGTTCTGCCATACCGTAAACCACACCCCCCAGACCCGGCCCCCAAAAGGGCTCCAGGGCCCCCCCCACACAAACACACTTACAAGTCCCGCCCCTCCCCCCCGCCCTTGCACCTAACAACCCCCACACACACACTCACGTCCAGCGCCGCCGCCAGCTCCAGGAAGGTGTGCAGCTGCGCGGCGCCGCCCGGCTGCCAGCGCAGTACCATGGAGCCTGGGGGGCAGGCATGGGTGTGTGCGGGGGGGGGGGCAAGCATAGGGGTGGGGGGGCGGGGGAGGCATGGGTGTGTGTGGGGGGGGATAGAGGGGTTGGAGGGGTTAGGTCGTGGGGTTAGGGGTGGAGGTAGTGGAGCGGGCTCCCGTCTCTCACTGCGGCGGCGGGTCACGTGCGGGTGACTGCGGGTACCCCTCCCCCCATGGTTTCTCCAGTGCCGTGGTCACCCCAGCGCCCCCCCCCGCTTCTACCCCTCCATCCCACCCGCTCCCCCTCCCGCTCCGCCTTCACTCACCGCCGCCGTGCCGCAGCCGCGCGCGCACGCTGACGCGCTGGTCGTCGGGCGGGCTGAGCAGCAGGCCGCCGCGCACCTCGGGCTGCAGGTGGTCGCGCAGCAGCCGCGACAGCTGCTTGCGACTGGCCAGGTAGTCGTAGGAGGAGCGGCAGAACCTGGCAGCGGGGGTGGGGTGGGTTTGGGGGGGGGCCCGGGGGGTGTTTTTTTGGGGGGGCGGGGCGGGCGGTTGAGGGGGTCCGGTTTAGCGGACAGGTCGCGCTCCCGCCAATGCGAGCTTTGGAGCCGAGGCTGAGCCAATAAAACCTTGCATTGCTCGACTTAGTTCCAGAAGCCCGGCACCAGGCGGTGCGCCTCGACAGGGTTGCAAAGGGAGAATTGCACTCGCTTCCGGACTCTCCGAAGCCGAGGCTGGCGCCTACCTCGACAGCCCTCGGACATCTCGCTGAAAAAATGGCGGCACCAGCACCACTTTGGGCGGGGGCTCGGGCTGGACGCCCGCTCCGCCAGTGAGCCCCGGAATGTAGGGCGCGACAGTGGCCCACGCGTTTGCCCACGTCCAGCTGTTATTTGCCATTTGATTTCAATATGTCGATAGAAATCCTAAACCGGAGCTATCATGAGCCCGTGGCCCCGAACTTTATGCTGAGGAAATCGAAATGCAACAGTCTCGGCCGGGCCCAGCTCGGCTGTCGGTCTGCTCGGCCACTATGATGTAGAGGCGAGAACAAGTGCATGCTACAGCACCACAAAGGCAATGCGATGCCCTTTGCGAGGCCCTTCATGCGGCCTGTCCTGGACACGCACCCACCTGACTCCACCTTCGGCTCCGTCCCCGGGCCCCCCAACTCCCCGTCCCGCCCCCCCCCCCCAAAAAGAC
Organism: Chlamydomonas schloesseri; assembly: GCA_016834595.1. Lineage (NCBI taxonomy): Eukaryota > Viridiplantae > Chlorophyta > Chlorophyceae > Chlamydomonadales > Chlamydomonadaceae > Chlamydomonas > Chlamydomonas schloesseri. Next base: position 166,404 of record JAEHOD010000076.1, on the reverse strand, counting down.
AACAGCACCATACCCTAGCTGCATCGACACTGGGAATGGTCTTCAACCAGGACGGCCCTGCGTCTGAGGGCAGGAGGTGCGTGTTAGCCGAGCATGTGACCAACTGATGGAATAGCGCTCCCTTCCGGCACAAGTCCACGGAATGTTCGTACGACGTAAGCAATTTGTTACAACTTTTCCTGCCAGGCGTGCGTGCGTGCGTGTGTGGGGGTGAGGCGCGCTCCCAGCGGCACCCGACCAATCAGCCATCGGCTCCAGTGCTCCACCCCCACCCCCAGCACCCCAAACACCCGCCAGGAGGGGCCGGCTGCCTGTACGACCAGTCCGTCCGAGTGTCCGACAGGACCCCTACCTCCCCCCCATCCTATGGATGGCTACCCCCCAGCGGTCCGCACAGGCGGCCCCAGCCGCTCCTCCTCAGAGCTGCCCTGTGCTTCCCTGCTGGTGTGTGTGGGCAGTGTGGCAGCCCTAGCCACCACCCTATAGCTCTGACTGACTGACTGGCTCTACACACGTGTAGTGAGTTCCCCGGCCGGCAGCGTCCTTCTGAGCCAACCCCGCCACGCGCAGTGCCACGTGATCCGTCTCGGGGGCCACTGTACCGCACGGCCCCGTCACCGCCAGCCCTCACCGCCCGCCCGCCCGCCCCCCTGGGTCTGGGTCTGGGTCTGGACAGATCTAGCGCACACCGGCGCTCCCACCAGACGTACGACGAATGCAACAAGTGGGTCAGGTAGTACATAACTATGCGAACAAATGCCACTGGGCCACTCGCGCCCGGTCTCTCAACGCACAGCCCGCCTACAGTAGACGCTTTGTTGCGCTGCGATTTGCGCACCGCGCCTCTCTCTAGCAACCACCACCACCACCACACGAAAGACCGCCGATTCACCTCCTTCCCACCACCTCCTGGGCCGCATGCGCAAACCACCACGAACACACGCAATCATCCACCGCTTCCGAGCCACCGACACATCCAACCATCCCAAGATCACGCCCCTACCCATCACCATCACAAGCAACCCTCTTCCTGCACGCACTCACTCGCTCGCTCACTCACTCACTCGTAGTCAAAGTCCTTGTAGCGCCAGTCGCCTGGGTGGCTGCTGGCCGCCGCCACGCCCTCCACCTCGCGCAGCACGTCGCCCCAGCCGGGCGGCGCCGGCAGCGCGCGGCCCAGCAGCTTGCGCGCCAGCGGCGGCCAGGGCTTGGACAGCGCCGTGGCCAGGCACTGTGAAGAGTGTGCGGGGGCGCGCGTGTGTGGGTGTGTTGGTAAACGGAAACGGTGTGTGTGTGTGTGTGTGTGTGTGTGTGTGTGGATGTACACGTATTGGGGCGAGAGAGCACAAGACGTCTGTGTGTGTAATTGTATGCGTGTATGTGTACGTGTGTGTGCGCACACACGTGCAGGCGGGCGGTTGGGAGGGAGGGCACAAGCGGGGGTGTGAGGACGAGGGCGGGGGTTGCTAAGGGTTGCGGACGGCACGCTTTGACCGGAGACGGGGGGACCAGGTGTGCGGGGAGGGTGGCGAAACCCCCCCCCCCCCGCCCGCCCTGTCGCCGCCATCTACTGCTTCCTGTCTGTCCACCCACGCCAACCCACGCCACCTGCACACCTCCACGGCCCCCCTGCAACCCCCTCCCGCCCTCGCTCCCTCCCACCCGCCCTCACTCCCTCCCATTCGCCCATCCGCCCTAGCCCCGCCCCCCCCCCCCGCCCCCCGCCCGCACCTTCTTGCTGACGCCCGCCAGCTCGCGCTTCACCGCCGCCAGCACCTCGTCCGCGGGCAGCTCCTGGTGGTGGAGGTGGGGGTGGTGGAGGTTTGGGGGGCGGGGGAGGGGTGGCGGTGCCATGCAAGTTTAATTAAGGGGGGGGTGCCATGCATGTTTAATTAATGACGGGGGAGATGTAGACAGACGTTGCGGGGGGCAAGGGACAGGGGTTACCGTAGGTGAGCAGTGATGTGTGTAGGTCAGTGAGCAGGGGCGCATTCCACGCCCACACCCACACCTGCAATGTGCACCGACCCACGCCTGACCTCCCACGCCCCCCTGTGGTAGGCTCCGACCTCCTCCACGTCCGTTATCCTTTCACCCATACTTCCGGACTCCCTGACCCCTCACGAATGCCCCTCCATCAACCCTTCTCCCCATGCCACCCCACCCCCACATCCATATAACCTCCCTTACCACCCCAGACCCCCAAACCCCCACACCCCCAGACCCCCCACACCCCCACACCCCCAGACCCTAGCCCCCAGCCCCCAACACCCCCCACCCCAGCCCCCAACAGCCCCCCAGCCCCCCCAGCCCCCTCCAACCCAACAGCCGCCCCCAGCCCCGCCCCCCGCCCCACCTCGAACATGCGCGGGAAGGTCTTGTCCAGGAACACCAGCGCCTCAGCGTCACGCAGCGTCTGGACCATCTGAAGCAGCTCCAGCAGCCTGGGTGTGGGGTGTGGGTGTGTGTGTGTGGGGGGGTGCCATGCATGTTGAATCAATGACCCGTGTGTGTATGTGTTAGGAAAGCACAAGGAGAGGAAGGGTCGACACCGTGCGTGCAGCATGCACGTGCATGTGTATGTGTGTGGGGGGGTTACATGCATTAGAGTTAGAAGGGGTATGTGCGGGGTTAGTTTATTCCAGAAACCATGTGGGGGGAAGGGGCCGGTAGGGAGGGTAGGGTAGGTGTGTTGTGGAAGTGACGTTCAGGCGCAGTGCAGGCGGAGAAGCCCACGCCCCAGCACCTGAAACCTACAGACCCATGATCCAAACAATCCGCCTCCCACCCCGGATCCTCTCTAACCGCACCGCGCCCTCAACCAAACCTCTTACCTATATCCTTCCCCCGCACACTCCCCCTCCCCCTTCCCATTTCATGCCCCCGCCTCCACCCACAAACCAGCCCCTCCTCCTCTGCCCCCGCCCTCCCACCCCTCCCCTCCCAACTCCTCCCACCCGCCCTCCCCCGCTTTGGCTTCTGGGAATGAACTACCCCTCCCCCCAGCCCCCCTCCCCCTCCCCCAGCCCCCCTCCCCCTCCCCCAGCCCCTCCCCCTTCCCCTCCCCCGAACCCACCTGTAGTTGGTTGCGCCCATGGGCCCGGTCACGTCGTACAGGCGCACGTCCCGCGGGTCGGGCAGGTCGCGGCCCAGCATGAAGTCCTCCACCAGCTTGGAGCTGGCCTCGGAGTAGCCTGGGGGTGTGGGTGGTGGGGGTTCCATGCATGGGGTTGGGGGTGGGAAGGGGTACCGGTGCTTATTTCCAGGCCCCAAAAGCAAGCCAACCATTGCGAAACCCAGCAGGTGGGTGGGTTCCATGCATGTTAAATTAATGAAGAAGGAGATGTAGACAGACGATGCGACACAGAAGGCGTACGTGGGTGGGTGGGTGGGTGGGAGGCCACTGCGCATATAGCACTTGGCGGTGCGGCTGTCTCACCACATCACACCCAGCAGTGTGCCAACCACTCACCACTCCTCACCCGCCATCCCTCCCCTCCCCTCCCCCTCTCCACCCTCCACCACCCCCGCCCCCCACCTGCGCTGCGCATCACGTCCGTCAGCCGCCGCGCCAGCCAGGCCTTGCGGTCCTGCTCCCACTGCTTCTGGCCGATGGAGTTGGGCGAGTAGTCGTCGCGCTTGATCTCACTCAGCCGCCAGCTCTCAATGTTCTTGCCTGGGTGGGGTGGTGAGGAGGGGTGGGGTGCCATACATGTTTAGTAATGACGAGGTACACGTGGGGTAGGCGGGTGGCAGGGGAGCGGGCACAGAGGAGGCAGGTGAGCCAAGGGGCAGGCAGGCAGGATGAGGGTGTCCGTGCCAGCGTGTCCTTGTCACACTCATCTTTCCCCCTATAGCCGCCCGCCGCCGCCCGCCCTGCAGCCGCCCCTGCCCCTCCCTGCCTTGCCCTGACCGTCATTCTCTCTCTTCCACTGCCTCCTCAGTGCTTCCCCGTTGCTTCCTTCCCCCCTCCCCTCTATGCCTTACAGTCGTCCCCCTTTCCCCTCCCCCACTGCCCCCCCATAAACACCATCCATGGATGGCTACCCCCTCCCCATTCCCCCCCCTCCCCATTCCCCATTCCCCCCCTCGTCCTCTCACCCCGCGCCAGGATGAACAGCTCATCGGGCGCCCCCGGGTCCAGCTGCGTGACCTGCTCGCTCAGCCAGTGGCCGAACAGCTGGCGGTAGGGGTGGCGCTTGCCGCCCCACTCCACCTGTGTGCAGGTGTGCAGGTGTGCAGGGGAGGGGGAGGAGGAGGAGCAGGAGGAGGAGGAGGAGGGGGGGGCAGGAGGAGGGGGAGGAGGAGCAGGGGGTGCCATGCATGTTTAATCAATGACGGGGGGGTTCCATGCATTTAGGTCCAGAAGAGTAGGTGTAGACAGGCAGGCACGGGGGAAGGGGAAAGTAAATGCATTTTGAGTTAGGAAGAGAAGGCGTAGGGAGGAGAGGAGGGGAAAGGGGGAGAGAGGAGAGGGCAAAGGGGAAAGGGAAGAGGAGGAGGAGGAAGGGGCCCCAGGGTTGGCGGAGCAAAGTTGGGGTGAGGGGCTTGGGGGGGGTCACGCCCGTGCCAGCACCACCACGATCACCACCAGTGCCGAAGCTTGAGCCGTACCCATCCACCCGCAGACAGCCCCCCAGGCACCACTAACCCATAGCGCCGTCCTCATGACGCCCCGCCTCCCTCAGGCACCCCCATCCGCAAGCACGCCCCTACCGCCCACTACCGCCACCCCACAGCACCCACCCACCCTACCCACCCACCACCGCCACCCCACAGCACCCACCCACAGCACCCACCCACCCACACCCACCTGCGAGGGGTCCTTGGAGTTGATGTCGTCGATCAGCGACAGGCATTTGGTCAGCTGGTCGCGGGAGGTCTGGGCCGGCCGCTGCGTGTGTGTGTGTATGTGTTGGTAAACAGAAACGGAGAGGAATCATGTGTGTGTATGTGTGTGTGGGTGCGTGTGACAGGGGGGGGTGAGGGCGGGCGGGTGAGGTGAGGTGTGTGCTGTGTTGAGGCGCGCAGGTGCAGGCCGGGATGCGGGGCGTCAAAAGAGGCTCTGGGCAAGAGGCGGCTCGGGAAATTGCAGCGACGGGCTCTCTGGGCGCGTGCTGCTCAGAGGCACACGGCGCCCTCCCTCCCTCCCTCCCTCCCCTCCCCTCCCTCCCCTCCCCTCCCCTCCCTCCCCTCCCCTCCCTCCCTCGGCCGTGCTCCGGCGGCACCCCTGTGACTGCCAACCGCCATCACCACCGCCACAGCCACCGCCACACCCACAGCCACAGCCACGTCAGCCACCCGCCAAACAGCACAAGCACAGACACCAACACTAGCAAAACGCTAAAACCCACAACACTACGGTAACTCACCGCCGCCACCATGGCCTCCACCAGCGGCGCGATCTCCGGCGAGTCGAGCGTGGCCCGGCAGGGGGGCGCACGCAGCGGCGGCAGCGGCCGTTGGGGCGCGGAGGAGCCCCACACGACGGGGGCAGCGAGGGAGGAGGCGGGGCAACGCGGCGCGGCAGCCTGCGCGAGTGCGTGTGTGTGTGTGGGTTGTGTGGTGTGTGTTTTGGTTCGCGGCAAGGAGGAGGGCGGCAGGGTGCCGTACTGCTGTTGGTGGTGGGTGCCGCGTGCCCTCACCCACCCATGCCCAAGCACCTCCCACCCATGCCCAAGCACCTCCCGGCCTCCCCCGGCACACACCGCAACATCTAGTGCACGCTGCTCAAAGGTGAGCGCGATGAGGTGTGCAACAGCAGCAGCGGCCTGCAACAGCCTGCCTCCCCCGCCCGCCCAGTTCGCTCACCACCACGACGGGTGACGCGGCGTGCGATGCCGGAGCCACGCGCGTCGACGCTCTGCATATTCATCGACAGAGAGCACCGGAGTAGCACGTTCACAGGTTATGTCGGCATCCGCTTAGCATGATAGCACTCTGTGACGGGAGGCTTGCGGCTCTGAGGCAAAGTCGGGGGATGTCAGCAATAAGATGCCGCTTGCACGCGTCGCCCTAGGCCCCAACACCACATGTTAACCTGTCGATCTATGCAACTCATAGTCATACATGCACTCGACGTGCTCGCGGGCCCTCCGAAAGCTCCCGAACTTGCGCGCCCTCTCGCGACTCAAGATGTGCTCGCACCTTGCCGAGCTAGCGGAGCCCATTCCCGTTTGCATTCTAGCAGTCGCCATGCCTCTGAGCACTTCTATCACGACAAAAGGGTGCGTACAGGAGAAGCGTAGGGCAACTGGGGTTTCACGGAGATCCTGGCTTGCAAGCCCCTATGGTCCAACAATATTCTCGAGAATAGCTGGCAATTACCGTTCAGCAACGCTTTATGTATACTAAGTTTCTGTGGACAAACGCTTGTGTAGCGAGTTCGGCCGGATTGAATATGACATCGTGCCCGATCCGTGCCCGAACCCCTGACCCCTGGCTGTCTCCGCTTTCCTTCTACTTGTCCTGCCCGTCTCCCCGAGGGGTTCCCCTGCACCTCCTATTGTGTGATATGCGGGGGCCCGCCGGTCAGCAGGTTGGACACACCCCACTTTACAGTTTGTGCGCTTGAGTGCAGTCCTCATAAATGGTGTCCAGCAGCTGGCCGCACTGCAGGGGCGCAAGGGCCACCTCATGCAGTCACCGTGCGTGGCTCAGCGTGTCTGGTGTCCGCCAGAACCCCATGGCGGGCACCGGCCCCGACCTGCCATGCTGCCAGCCCCCGGCCTGACGCAGGGCCGCACTCACAGCCGCTTGCATCCACCTGCAGGGAGGGTGTGGCCCCGCTGCCCCTTTCCGGCTAGAAGGCCCGCGGCACGAGGTATTTGGTGCTGCCCTGCTCACGGGCCCCGCCCCCTCCCCCCCGCCCCCAAGCCTGGCAAGCTTCCCCCTCCTGCTGATTGTAATTCCACACCAACACCCGCGCGCGCGCACACGCACGCACGCACGCATGCACGCACGCACGCACGCACAGCAACTCGTGACAGCCCCACAAATCCTGCACATGCCGGCAGCAGCAGCAGCTCGCCCTCCAAACACCCCGCGTGACAGGTAGGACTAGGTAGCATCTAGCATCTAGCACCTGCGGTAGCCGCTTCCCCGCCAGCCGCCTGCTGCTGCCTCCGCCGCTTCCACTGCCGTTGCTGCCTCCGCTGCTGCCTCCGCTGCTGCCTCCGCCGCTGCTGCCTCCGTTGCTGCTGCTGCTGCTGCTGCTGCTCAATTGTTGTTGCTGCTGCCGCCCTCCGCCGCCTTGCGCGCCGCCGCAGCGCCCCGCATCGCCGCCAGCTGCGCAATGGACAGCCGCCCACCACCGCCACCGCCACCGGCGCCACCGCCACCACCGGCGCCGGAAGCGGGTGCCGGAGCGGATGCAGCCGCGGCAGCCGCGCCGCCCGGGGTGGCGGATTGCTGCTGCTGCAGCTGCTGCGGCTGCGGCGGCGGCGGCTGCGCGGCTGCCGCACCAACGGCGTCTCCTCCTCCTCCTGCTGCTGCAGCCGCCACCGCTTCCACCGACTGGGACGGCGTCCGCTGCACCGGCACCGGAGTCACCCGCCGCACCTTGGGCGCTGTCGCCGCCTGCTGCTGCTGCTGCGGTTGGAGCTGCCCAGCGCCGGCCTCGCCGGCCTGTGCCGCCGCGGTGCTGCCGGACTGCGGCGGCGGCGGCGTCCCGAACGTGAGCACCTGCGGTGTGGGCATCTTAACGGCTGACGGCGGCGCGCCGCCGCCCACGCCCCCCAGCGCCCCCGAGCCCGCCGCCGGCAGCGGCGTGTGCGACGGCGGCACGGGGGCTGCAGCAGCAGCCGCCGTCGCCACCGAAGCAGACGGCGCAGCGGCGGCGGCAGTGGCGGCGGAGGGCGCATCCACCCGGACCGGCACGATGCGCCGGCGGCCAGGGGACGAGGCCGAGCCCAAGCCCGAAGGGGGCGCCGCCACCGCCATCGGCACTGCCGCTGCTGCTGCTGTCCCGCGGGGGGCGGCGCTGCCGGGCGCGGCGGCCGCAGGCGCCGGCGCGGGTGCCGGCGCGGGTGCGGGTGCGGCCAGCAGTGTGGCGGACAGCGGCACGGGCGTGATGCGCTTGGGCGGCTTGGGCGCCTCGGTGCTGCCCGCGGCGGCGGCGGGGCCGTCGGCCGGCCGCTTCAGTGCGCCGCCGACAGCGGCCGCAGCGGCACCCACAGCGATGGGCTGGATGCGGCGGGGGCCGGTTGGGGCGCCGGTGGGGGCGGCGGGCGGCGGCGTGAGGGCCACGGCGGCGGCTGCGGCGTTATTGACTGCGGCATCCCTGTTGGCACCACTGCCGTCACCCGTCAGGTCTATCACCTGCTGCTGCTGCTGCTGCTGCTGCTGCTGCTGCTCCGCAGGAGCAGCGGCCGCCGCGGCGGCGGCGGCCGCAGCCGCCGCCGCCGCCGCTGCCGCCGCCTTGCTTGCCGCCGCCGCGGCGGCTGCGGCTGCGGTGCGCTCCTGGTGCCTGCGGGCGGCGGCGCGTGTGACGGCGGCCGCCACCCCGGGCGGCAGCTCCTCGGGCGCCAGGGGGCTGCCCAGCTCGCCCTCGTCAAAGGACACCACCGTGCAGTAGCCGTCCCTGTGTGTGTGTGTGTGTGTGTGTGTGTGTGTGTGTGTGCGTGTGTGTGTGCGTGCGTGTTTGTACGTATGTATGGGTTTGTGGGTAAGGGGGGGCCCAGCTGGGGCTGAGGGGCTGAGGCGGCAGTCGAGGGAGTTGCCGCGCCACGGTGTCCCCAGTAGTAGAACGGCGGCCCGTCCCTTACCCCACCGCCCTCCCTCCTTATCCCCTTCCTCATTAGCCCCCCACCACCGCCCCCACCTCCCACAACCCAGCGGCACTCCCACCACCCCACCCACCCCCACCCCCACCCCCACCCACCTGCTGGCCACCACCAGGAACCTGCCGTCGCTGCTCCAGGCCAGGTCGGTGACGGCGGCGAAGTGGATGCCGCCCAGCACCGCCAGCGGCTCCAGCGACTGAAGGAGGAGGGGGCGGGGGGCGGGCGCGGGGTGGGCAGGGTGGGCAGGGTGGGTGGGGGGGTGGGTGGGGGGCAGCAGGGGGCAGCAGGCAGGTAGCGGTCAGGGAGGGGGCAGGTAGCGGTCAGGGAGGGGGTAGGCAGGGATTAGATACCGGTCGGGCCTGGGGCCTGAGGCGCGGGCCTGGGGCCTGGGGCCCAGGTTGACCTGGTGCAGAGCGGTGTCGCGTTGGCACACGCCCGGGTTGCACACCTCCCCACCCGCCATCCCTCCCTCCTCTCCCTCCCCCCTGACGTACACACACACACACACACACACACACCTACAAACGGCTCTCCTCCACTAGGGAGGAGAGCCGTTTCCTGGGTTGGGATTGGGCGGGCTGCGTGTCTAGTTAGCTTGCTTGCTGCACGCCGTTAGCATTGCCGCCTCTTTTTCTTTGCCATGCCCGTGACACTTTCGCGCTGCCGCCCTTTGCCTATGCCTCCTCTGCCGCCTGTAGGTGAGACTACGGACAGCGGGCGGGAATCAGGGAATTAGGCGTGCTGGGTAAACGTTTTTAGGCGCATGTCACAAGCATATGGGTGCATGTCGGGGTCGGTTTGCTTCGCGAACGCCCGACGGGTTCCAGGCTATTTCTGCGGGTAAGTATGACTACCGGGGCTACGCGGTACCGTCCAAGAAGTATTCGGTGCGTATCCGTCAGTAACTGCGAGCGATTGCGGGGATTCCTCTCCGTTTCCGTTTACCAACACACCTGCATGTCGTACAGCACCACACTGTCCACACTGGCCACCGCCATCACCAGCCTGTACGGCAGCAGCCGGCGGCTACTGCCGCTATTGCCGTTGTTGGCGGCGCAAGACGAGGGCGGCTGTAGCGGCTGCAGCGGCTGCGCCGCCGGCGGGGGCGTGCCGGCTGTAGCAGCCAACTGCTGCTGCTGCTGCTGTTGCTGGCCGGGGGCCGCGGGCGCACGGAAGAGGCGTGGGCAGAAGCGGACCACCAGGGCGCCCTTGCTAAGGCAGGGCAGGCTGAGGGCGGGGCCGGTCCTGTGGGGGGAAAGGGCAAGGGAGAGAGGGGACAGACAGGAGGCATAGAGGTCGTGAGGAGGGGGAATGGGGGAAGGCGCTGGGCCCCGTTGTCGTGAGACCCCCTGCAGCGCTTACCGCCAACGGCCAAGTCATGTGTGTGTGCTGTTGAGGCACGGCTCGCGCTGAGCTGCACCCACGTCCCCACACCGGCGGCAGCGGCAGCGGCAGCGGCAGTGGCTCACCCCCCCTCGTCACCCCCCCCCTGCCCTCACCAGTCGCCGCGCGCGAAGATGTGTGTGGTGGCGGTGACGGGCGCGGTGGAGGCAGCCCTGCAGGCGGAGGCGGGGGAGGAGGAGGGGGGGAGTTCATTCCAGAAACCAAAAGCGAAACGGGGGGGGGGCGGAGGTCCACACGTCGCAGGCGGAGTCGGGCGGACGCAGGTGGTGGCAGATGGGCTGCTGCCGCGGGGGTGGGGGGGTAGGGGGCGAGGGGGTCGCCCCAACCAACGACCCCGCCGCTCCCCCAGCGCCCTCCCTCCCCGCTGACACACCCCACCACAACCGAGCAACCCGAACCATCATTTGATGAGGGACTGAACCACTTCCCAACCCCGCTCCACTTCTTGACCACCCCGCTCCACCCCTCTCCACCCCGCTCCACCCTCCCCTCCCCCTCCCCCTCCCTCACTTGTACACGCCCGCCGGCGCCGCCAGGAAGGCCCCGTCCGGGCTCCAGGCCAGGCGGCGGAAGAAGGTGGGCAGGCTGTCGTCCGCGAACAGCGGCTGCCGGGTGGTGGTGGCGGTGGTGGCGGCGGCTATGGTGGGTGCGGCAGCGGGCGTGGTCGGCAGCGCGGCCGCCGCTGCTGCTGCTGCTGCTGCTGCTGCTGCTGCGGCGCCGCCACCCGGTGTGACAGCGCCAGTGGCCACCTCCGCTGGCTGCGCGGGCGCAGGGGCGGCGCCTGCCCCCCCTGCCCCTGCTGGCGGGGCGGCAGCAGGGGCTGAGGCGGGGCAGCAGGAGGAGGTGTGGAGCAGGCCTTTGGCCAGGGTGGCGGCGGCGAAAAGGCCGTCCTTGGCCAGGCCCGCAGAGGTGACCACCGCCGCCCCCGCCCCCTGGCCGCCGCCGCCACCACCGCCGCCACCCGCAGCCGCCGCCCCCGACACGCCGCACACACTGCTGCCGCCGCCGGCGCCGCCAGCCGCCCGCTTGGCGCCTACGAGGCAGCGGCCATACACACACGGTTACACACGGTTACACACGGTTACACTCGGTTACACACGGCTTCATGGGTGTGCATGTGAGTTGGCGATGCACTCCTTGATGCAGTGAGACCCTGGGGCCCGCATCCGTCCCTCGCCTCGCCCTGACATCGCACACCTTTCCCACCGACCCAACCTCCCACCCAACCTCCCACCCAACCTCCCACCCAGCCGCTCACCCACCCACCCACCCATCCAACCTCCCACCCAACCTCTCACCCAACCGCGTACCCAGGCGCCCACCCACCTGCCTCTCCCGCGCCGCCGCCGCCGCCGCCGCCACTGCCGGCCGCCCCGGCCGGCGGCGGCTTCATCGAGTAGACGCGCGCGGTGCGGTCGGCGGACTGGCTGGCGACGTAGCGGCCCAGCGGGTCCCAGGCCACGCCCTGGACGTAGTGGCCGTGGTCCTGCAGCCACTTCTGTGGTGGGGGGTTGGGTTGGGGGTGGGGGCCGCGGGAGGGGGGTCCAGGTATTGTTGGTTAGGAGCCGAAGAAGGCGTAGACAAGGGCGGGCGGGGGTCCAGGTATGGTTTAGGGTAGATGAGGGTTGAGGGGCCGGGGGGTGGATGAGGTGGGGGGTGGGAGGTGGAGGTGTGGGCAGCGCAGGGTTGAGGGGGGAGGACCGCTGCTGGTCGTAGTTGAGGACCGCAGGAGGGGGCGGGAGGGAGAGCGGGCGGCCCAGGCGTGGTGGTGGTGGTGGTGGTGCGGCGGCGGCTGCAATGTGGATTGCTTCATTGGTAGGGGTGCGCAGTCCCTAGCTACCTGCCCCCTCCCCGTAGCCTTTTCGGGCTCCTCCTCCTCCTCCTTCTCTCTATGCCCCCACGTTCTCCTCCCCGTTCTATTGCGTTTTGCATGGTCCATTGGGCCCCTGGGGAACCAACAGCCCCCGCCCCCACCCTGCCCTCCTGCCCCCCTCCTGCCCCCACTGTGCCTTGCCCTTTCCAACCCTGCTTCTTCCCTTTTTCACATGTCGCGCTTCTGGCCCGGCGCGTGCTACCTGGCGTCGGGGCTGCTTTCCTGGTCGCCAGGTAAGTCGTGGTTTTTGCCTTACTGCCTGTGCGTGCCTTGTCTGTGTCTGGCCGCCGAGCTCGGGTGGCATTTCTAGTCGCCGGCGCACCCAACACGTCTTCTTCGACTGCTTCAACCTAACGAGTATTATGTTGTATCGCCTTGACTGCATTGCTTAACTCCGCTTCCTTTAGATTGGTTTAATTTGGGCTGGGAACCACACACCCAGCCACCACCCCCCGTTACAGCTCCTCAGTCCTCCTCACCAGGCTCCGCCGCCCCTCCACGTCCCACAGGATGCAGTTGTTCTCTATGCCGCCGCTGAGCAGTGCGCTGCCGTCCGGCGCCCAGGCCAGGTCCAGCACGTCGTCGCAGTGGCCGCGCAGCAGGCCCACCTGCGGGTGTGCGCGTGCGTGTGCGTGTGCGTGTGTGTGTGTGTGTGTGTGTGTGTGTGTGTGTGTGTGTGTGTGTGTGTGTGTGTGTGTGTGTGTGTGTGTGTGTGTGTGTGTGTGTTAGAGATCACAAGGGAGAGAACTATGAAAGACTTGTGTGTGTGTGTTAGAGATGGCAGTGGTGGTGATGGCGGTGGTGGTGGTGGCGGTGATGGGTGAATGGGGTGGCGTAGGGGGTGCAGCTCACATCCAGACTGAGCTTTCGGCTGCTACCATTGTGATGTTGCTACGGCTGCTGCGCTCACCGGCATCCCAGCAGCATCCCACTAATCACCCACTCACCACCCACCCACCCGCTCACCACCCACACTAACTCACCCACCCACCCACCCTAACCCACCTGCTTCCACAGCCCGCTGGCCCCAGGGCTGCAGGCGGACAGCGAGGCGCCGCCGCCGTCGCCGTCTGCGTGGGGTGCAGCCGCGGGGGGGGGGCGGGAGGCGGTGGGAGAGCAGCGGACAGCAAGGGACGCGACAGACAGAGGCAGACCATGCGACGCAGATAGAATCAGCCAGCCGGTCAGCCAGCCAGTCATACATGCAGGCAGGCAGGGCACCTAGCTACTCACGTGGCCCTGCCTCCGGGCCGCCGCCGCCGCCGCCGCCGCCGCTGTCGCCCAGCAGACCGCCCAGGCGCGGCGGCGGCGGCGCGGCCCCGGGCGCAAAGGCGGCGAAGCGCCACAGCAGGACCTCGCCCTTGTCGCCCGCGGAGGCCAGCATGTCGCCTGTTGGTAAGGGTGTGCGGGGTAGTGCGGGGGGGGAGGTGCGGGGGAGGTGCGGGGGAGGTGCGAGGGGGGTGGGGGGGAGGAGGTGCGGGGAAGGGAGCAAAGGCAGGGCAGGGCGGAAGGGAGGGCACGGGAATCAGGAGGGGCGATGCTTGGAGCGCTTTGCTCCCCCCCTGGCGGGCGGAAACCCCGCGCCGGAATTTGGGGGGCCCCACATCCCTCTGAACGCGCCGGCACACGGAACGCGTCGCGCCGGCTCACCGCACCCCACCGTCGACCCGAGCGAGCGCACCTGCCGGTGAGAAGCGCACGCAGTTGACGGACTTGCTGTTGACGGGGTAGGAGTTCAAAAAGCGAACGCCGGGGCTGCCGTCGTCCTCTGCCACCACCTCCCAGTGCTGCGCAGCGATGTGTGGACGCACGCGCATGGGGGTGGATTAATATAATCGGGGGGGGGCCAATCAGGTGGGGACGGGTTGAGGCACCGGGAAGCAACCCGGACGGCGCTGGCGGAGGCAAGCACGAACTTGTAGCCCCCGCCGTGGCAAAAATATATTTTCATTGCGGTGGTGAGCAGTCGAAGTCTGCTTGATTATTATTATAAACATGGGGGCCAAACCCGCCACGCGTACCTTGACCTCGCCATCCTGCCCGCCGGACACCAGCATATGGCTATTCGGCTGGAAATCGACGCTAAGCACCGGCTCCTTGCCATGCCATACAATCTGAAGCGTCTTGAGCTGCATGGTGGAGTGCGCTGTTTGCCAAGAGAGCGTGGGCTGTCGCTCAAAAGCAGGTCCGGAGCTCAAGCTCGCTTGCTGTTTCCGCACATGTTGCAAGCTCAACGGGAGCTAGTTGTGCACTATTTCCGTCGGGTAAGTGCTTGAACCGAGGCTTGTCGCCAGGCGCGAAGGCGGGAATGTGAGAATTTTCAATTGAAACTTGCAGATTCAGCCTGAATGCGACCTCGTCTAACAAGTATGTTATATCAAAATGAATGGCGACAATGGGTTGGGGTCGCTGGTGAGACAGCATCGACAGGTTGCCCGAGATGGGAGACAGCATGTACGCCATGCGGCCATGTTACCAGCCCCGTCCCCACCCCTGCCCGTCCCCGAGGGCCTCGCCAGGCCTGGTTGCCTACCACGACCGCTTTCTCCCAGGCAGACCAAGCTATGCGGATGACAGGGGCTTGAGATGCTCAGCATGATAGCCCCCGGCTTGTGCTCTTCTGTGCGCTGCGGGCAGAAACGATGGGCCCATAGCTCCCACAGGCACGTCCATGCACGCGGTGGGGCAGGGTGGCTCGCTAGCAAGCTGTGTCGCATTTACACCGGCGCCTTCGTCCCCCATTCAGTCATTCACAACACAAACCTGAATGAATATTTGAGAGCGTCTTTACCGCACATGCATCGTCGCAAAGTTGCGCATTTCGGGACCCAACATCTATCATCCTCCCGGTATGCCAGCCCCAGTCCTCACGACGTATTCTCTCACGGGGACGTTGGTGGCCTGGCTAGTGGTAGCATCCTCCATCGTTCCACTCGCACTCTCACACATATCACACAGCCCTGGGAAACGGTAAAACTCCCGGGGGGATCAACCAAAACTGATGACAGGCGCTCCGCCGCCCGCTTCGACCCCATGCAGTAGTCAGCCACATGATTATGTTTTTTCTCGCGTCCCAACCCAACGTTCAGTGTACTTATGTCCATGAGTTACCAGTTGTCAAACGTCAAGTCATCTTCTCCTAAACAGTCAGTCAAGCCAGTTCCTGGCCCGCAACGGGCCCTACAGGTCTGCCGCTCCAAGTGCGCGAAGGCACCAGGGCCTGACACGCAGCAGCCCCCCCCCCGGTGTGCCCTGGGGCGCGTCACCGGCACCCGGGTGCACGCGCACCGCACCTGGCGGGCAGCAACTCCCCCTTCCCTCACCGCCGGCGCCACAGCACCACCTGGCGGCTGCAGACGCGCCGCGCAGCCCGCCCCCACCCCCAACCCCCATGTCAGCCCGTCGCTATTACTACTTCAGCCGTCCACAAGCACGCAAGCCAGCCTCCCCTTCCCTTTGGGAGCGCCCGCCACCGGCTTACGCGAAGCCCTTGCCCTTGCCCTTGCCGCCCGCCACCGGCTCGCCCAGCAGTTCCTCCTGCGTCAGCTGCGCCCCCCGGCTCGAGTCCTTGGGCGACAGCTCGTCGCGGCGCTGCAGGATATACTCCTGCAGCTCGCGGAACCTGTGTGGCGGTTTGGTGTGGTGTGGCGTTGGGGTGGGGGCGGAGTGGTTGGGAGTGAGATGGAGGTGGGTAAAGGGGGGCAGTTCATTCCAAACCCAAAGAAAAAAGCCAAAAACCCAAACCATGGCGAAGGGGGGCCGGGTTGGTTGGATAGTCTCATACCAGTCAACACAAGACAACAGCCCCGTGAGGGCGGGGCATATGGCAGTCATAGCAGGCGGACTGTGACCTGATGGTCGCGCGGTGCTAGAGTGCCGATGTCGCAGAGTGCCTAGTACCACCAAACCGGCCTGGTGTGCATACGTACGGTATCCCTTTGTACGTCGCGCCGCGCCGCGCCCGCCCCTCGAGCCGGCGCCCCCCCTGCCAACCTGCTGCCTGCACGCCAGCAGCAGGACCCCTACCCGGCGCGCTCCACCAGCGCCCTACACAGCAGGGCCATCGCAGCCCAAGGCCCCGGCAGCAAACCGCTCCACCGCAGGCCCCCCCCCGGGCACCACCACCACCCCCACCACCCCCACCCCCACCACCCCCACCCCCACCAGCAGCTCGAGCCCAACCAGCACACAGGACGCACACCACCACACTCACTTGTCCAGCGCGCGCATCTCGATCTTGGACCCGTCCCGCAGCACCACCACCATGTCGCCCCAGGCGCCCACGCCGCGGGGGATGGAGCGCACCTCCTTCACCTCCTGGTAGGCGGCGTCCAGCTGCTCGTCTGTGGGAGTGTGTGTGGGGGGGGGCGGTCGGGAGGGAGTGGGGAGATGCGGGGGAAGGAGAAACAGGGTGAGATGCCGGGGAGCAGAGCGGGGCTGTTAGGGTGATCAGTTCCGCGTTCACTATCGAGCAGGAGGCGGCGGCGGATCCCCGGGCCAACCCCTGCACATACCACCAGCAGCCCACACCACCAGCAGCACCCCAGCAGCCCCCAGCGGCAGTCGCAGCCGCAGCAGCAGCAGCAGCAGCGCGACTCACTCTTCCAGGGCGCGGTGGTCTTGACGCTGATGCGCTTGTCGGTGAAGCGGTACTGCACGAACAGGCCGCGGCCCAGCGCCGCGATGGTGAGCGGCAGCCAGAACAGGGTGGTGCCCAGCGCCAGGTTGACGGCCAGGTCGCCGCGGTGGGGCGGCCCCTCGTAGTGCAGCTTCTCGTCGCTGTAGTCGTACACCACCTTCTCCACCTTCTCTGTGGGGGGGAGGGGGCGCCGGGTAAGGGGGGAGGGGTAAAGGGGGGGAGGATGCCGGCGTGAGGCCGGGCGCGAGGGAGGGAGGGACAGGGAGGGAGGGGCGGTTTGGCGCGCAGACCCGCGCCACCGCTCACCTCTGCCCTTGGCAACCCCAACCCCTGGTAACAAGCCTATCGGGCCAATCAGGTCTTTTATTTCCCAAATTGCATCACACCCGGCGCGGAGCGCACTCACTCTTCTTGGGGGCCGGGGCCTCCTCAGCAACCTTCTTGGGGGCAGCCTTCACACCCTCGCCATAGGGGGTGGCACCCTTGGCCTGGCGCAGCTTCGCAAGGCGCTTCTCCAGCTCAGCATCCTCTGCACTCATTGATAATACATCAGCAAATAGTCTGATCAGCGACGATTACAGGCAACGCTGAGGCGCTCTGGCAGCGCGAGTGGCCCAAATCGACCGAGTTATGTCGACGACACGCACCGTCATCAGCGCTGGCGCGAACAACAAGGCTGCTGCGACCACGAAGGCTCACAGGAGCGGACACACGGTACGCAGCAGTCCGCTGCGCGACAGCAGGGGCGCATGTACGCTTCAGCATCATTTTGGTATTCGTGTGGTTTCGCCTTTATAAACAGCCTAAGTGTTGAAGGGTCGTAGCAGCTCTTTTGTTTATGTGACAACCGGAGTATATAGAGGATGGGCTAGGCCGGGCCGCTCTGTGGCCACAGGTCGCTCTAGTGGCGCGATGAAGGCGGATTGGGGTTAGTGACCTGACGACTTTCGCAAATTGTATCCATGTGTCATAATATATATAAGGACTATTTTTCTATTTGTTGTCGGCGTCTGCAGCGCGCGTGGGGGACCCATGGACCGTTCGGGACCCTACACGCTCTTCCACCCCCGGCTGGTGCTTCACGCCCCTGCTAAGCCCAGACCCATACTTGCTTCACGCAACCTCCCCTCCCCCCGCCGCCACACGACACATAAGGTTTCGAAGCCAGGGTCACAGTAATGATAAACCACTGATTGTGCCCAGATAAGCTTGCTCATCCAGTAGAGAACGCTATGGTACCTCCCGGCAGTGTGACGCGCGCTAACCCTGTTCTGCTCTGGGGCTGACACCGGGGGCATTCGTGTCGTTACCCGTGCCCCCCCCATAGGCAATAGCTCGCCCTGGCCTACCACTGCGCCCCCTCGGCCTTATGCGGCTCTGCCTGCTGCGGCGTCATCCCCTTAGGACACAGAAGTCAGTCCGCGTGGGCTGCTTCCCTGGCTGCTTCTTCTTCAGCGGCCCAGTCAACACTGCCGCCACTCTCCTTGGGAAAGCATTCCCCTAACCAACTCAGTTAAATTGTTATGGACCAGCCGTCATGCGCAGCACAGCATTCCGACGGTCAGCCTCAATGTAGTCGCACACACTCGTCTCCTGCTTGTCCCTCTGGCGGTTACGGACATGCTCTAAATTGCGAAACGAAAACGTAAGGTTGTGGGTGAGGAAGGGTGAAAGGTCTGAAGAGAGAGTTTGCAACGAGACGGCTCGTGGAAGGCTTCATGCCAGCCAAGGGCGTTGCGTGACCATGAAGGCGCTGATTCCACAGGGGTTCTGCCGGTACAGGTAAGGGACGGGCTGGCTCACGCGCCCTGGGTGCGCCTTGGTCGGGGTGCCCTCGCTGACCCTCGTGACCCTTCGTGACTGGGGTGCTAGGTGGAGAGGTTCCCTGCCTCTATCTGCCCTGCTCTGTCCCTACCAACTTTCTGGCACGCCAGCGAGTGTGTGTTCCTGCGCGGGCAATGCTCACGTACCGGGGAGAACCGGGGAGGGGGGAGGGCGCCGTGGGAAGCCGGGGAGGGCAGCGCACACTAGCATGCGCATCGGTCCTTCTCGAAGAAATACGGTCGCTTAGGTGCGGCCTCCACCCCGAGCCGCAGATTTGTGCATTTGCACTCAATTATCTTTCTTGCGACTTGTTCACGCCGTAGGGCATTACAGACTATTCGCTCGGCGACTCAGCAGACGTTGTTCTTCTCCACCTCGATCGCTCCATAATAAATTGTCAGAACCGATCGCACTTGTATATAAATAACATTTAGGAGTAGGACTAGTAATAGCGTGTGCTTGTAGACACAATCCACTTGCTCGCTCGCCCCGTAAAGGATGGCTGCCTGGGGACAGGGCGACCCACGCTGGCTGGTTGAGCATAGGGATGATGGAAAGAATGTAAACGGTGAGCACGGCCAGAGGTCGATTGCCATCAAGGAATTTCGCGGTCGACCAGAGCACAGTGTGCGTAGTTGATTGCAGACCTGGCAGGTTGTGCATCAAAATAACTCGTTTGACGTTTGGGGTCCTAGCGACCGGCCCCACGGCGCGCGACCGCGCGGAAGGGGCTTGTGCCCCTGCACCTCCCCGCGCCCCGCCCATGTTCTCCCGCCGCCCGCCCCTCTTCCCCTGGCTTTCTCTCAAATGCTATCACACCGTGCATTCGCGCATCTCACCGCGTGGGCGCATCCAGGCTGGCACTGGGAGGAGAAGGACCGCAAGGAGTGGACCAAGGCGCGGCTTGCGGAGCTGTTCTCGGGGCAGGTGCTGTTCTCGGCGCCGGACGCGGACGAGGGCCAGCCCGCGGAGCTGCGCGTGGAGCGGCTCAAGGAAGTGACCGGCGACGTGAGAGTGGGGGGGGTCGTGGTGTGTGTGTGTGTGTGTGTGTGTGTGTGTGTGTGTGTGTGTGTGTGTGTGTGTGTGTGCGTGTGCGTGCTGGGCTGGGCTGGGGGGCGTTTCCAGCTGGGCGGGGCGGGGCGGGGCGGGGCGGGGCGGGGCGGGGCGGGGCGGGGCGGGGCGGGGCGGGGCGGGGCGGGGCGGGGCGGGGCGGGGCGGGGCGGGGCGGGGCGGGGCGGGGCGGGGCGGGGCGGGGCGGGGCGGGGCGGGGCGGGGCGGGGCGGGGCGGGGCGGGGCGGGGCGGGGCGGGGCGGGGCGGGGCGGGGCGGGGCGGGGCGGGGCGGGGCGGGGCGGGGCGAGGCTGGGCGGGGCTGGGCGGGAATAGCGTGAGGGTGTGCGACGGTTGTAGCAGCGAGGGTCCAGCAGCAGTGGCTGCGGCGATTGTGGCGACTGCGGCGGCGCCACGCACTGAGACCGCAGCATGGCGGAGGGACGGAGTTGGAGGAGGCCGCGCGTGGCCCCTAAACTGCGCGTTAGTTGGTGTAGGTGTCCAGCCCCTTGGATTCTAGTGCTGGTTCTCACGCCCCCAAGCATCTCCTGCTCCCGCCCCACCCAACCCCACCCAACCCAACTGCTCCCCACCATCACCACCACCACCACCTCCCCCACCTGCTACAGGCCGCCATCACCACGCGCAAGGGCAACAAGCGCTTCGCCGTGTTCGACCTGACCATCAGCCTGGCCTGGGAGGGGCGGCTGGCGGGCGAGGCTGGCGCCACGGTGCGTGGCGGCGGCGCGCGGGCGTGTGTGGCGCTGCGGGACTGACTGCCTGCAGGACTGCCGGCGGGGGCAGCGGGACTGACTGGCTGCAGGACGAGCTGCCCGACTGACTGATTAGGGTTGCGTGCGCAGCTGGGGCTGGTTGGCTGGCTGGCTGGCTGGCTGTCTTGCGCATGAGGGGAGGGGGGCAGCTGGGTGGGTCCCAGGGACGTTGTAATGCAAGTGTTGGCGTTGGCGGTGGGCTGTGTGCCGGTCTGTGTTTGGTGCCCGACACCACCCCCACCAGGGGTCCGCCACCACCCATCTCCACGTGTCGTCGTTGGCCCCACCGCCGCCCTTTCCCTCCCAACGTTGACCTCGTCGACATCGGCCCCAGCCCCAGCACGAGCACGAGCACATGCTGCCCGCCCCCCGCCCACCCCATCCCCCACCCGAACATTCCTCCATCAGCTGCGCTCCCACGGCGTTGGTTGACGTTGATTACCGCCGCCACCGCCGCCAACACGACCACCGCCATCCAAACTACTGTATCACAGGCGCGCGGCGAGATCCGGATTGAGGAGGTGCACTCCACTAGCGACGAGGACGACTACGTGTACGGCGCCACGGCGGACGGCAGCGGCGCGGCGCAGGTGTGTGGGCGTGGGCGGGGGGGGGGTAGCCATCCATAGGATGGTGTTTATCAAATGGTTGTGGAGTGCCGGGGGGAGGGGCGTGGGTGTGTGGGTGTGGGTGTTTGAGGGGTGGGGGGAAGGGGAGGGGTTAGTTGCAGGGTGCAGGGGCGGGGTGCGCAGGGTATGTGCGGGCGTGGGGGAGCATTCGAGAGCGAAAGCGTGTCAGGGAGCCGGAGCAGGGGAGATGGCATACATACGTGCACACCTGCTGTCCGTCTGTGTGCTGCACCGCTACTCACCCTTTTACCTGCCTACCTGCCTACCTGCCTGCCCACTACACCACCGCCACCTACCTATCACCCCTGCCACTGCCCCATTGATCCCCTTGCTTCGGGTTACGGAATGGGCTATCCATGCCTACATTCAACCTAGCCCACCTATCGCCACACCCACCCGCCCGCTTTCACCCGCGCCCACCCTCCCATCCGCCCAACCCCCTAACCCCCCCCCCTTAAAAAAACACCACCGACAGGACAAGCTCAAGTGGCTGGCCGCGGGCCCGGCCGTGAAGGCGGCGGTGTTCGCCACCATCGCCCAGGTGGTGGCGGAGCTCAAGGAGCAGGCGTGAGGGAGGGAGGAGCGAGGAGCATGGGGGGGGCGGGAGGGAAGGGGAGGAGGCAGGTCAGGGGAAGGGCGGCGAGAAACGAGAAACGGAGCGCTGGCGGTGTGTGCCAGGAGGTGGTCTAGTTAGGTAGGCAGGTGCGTTGCGGGGGCAGGCGTGTGAATGTGAGTAGTGCACTGCTGTACTGCACTTTGAGAGTTGTGGGCGCAGGCGTACGTGTGGGCGTGCATAGCCACGGGCGAGAGTGTGGGGGCCAGTCACCAGGCAGCAGGCAGCAGCGGGTGCAGATTGTTGGGTGTATGCGTGGGGGGTTTCACAGGCAAGTAGGCAGTGGGACGGTAAGGGCATGGGGCCCTAGTGCGCCGCGCCGCATGTGGATGTGGAGCCGGCGGACGAGACTTTGGTGACTTCGGCTGCTTTGCTCATGGTTTCGGTATCGGCACAGGAGCGGGTACGGTAAGCTAGCTAGGGGGGATCCTTGGCGGTGAGGTGGTGTTACTACTACCCCACGTCTGGAGGGCGACAACAATAAGAGCGACTGGGCGGCAAGCAGCCAGGGTGACGTGGACGGGGCTACCTGCCTGTGTACGTGGTTGCGGAGTGTACGGCATCACCCGGCAGCAGTATCGCTCGTCACTGGAACTTGAGAGTGGAACCAGAGTGGTCCGTCAGCAGCTGTCTGTCTGTCTGTCTGTGGTTCATGTAGGGCTGGTTGGGGTGAATTGATGGTGGAGAAGAGGAGGGCAGGAGGCGGAGGAGGAGGAGGAGGCGGTGTGCCGGTGCGCGGTGTCACGACGTGACTGGAACAGGCGGCATGTCAGTGTGCTCACTGTCCCTTGCCCTGTATGTTCCATGGGCATGAACTCAAGTAAGCCTGATTAGGACCACCACACATAGCCAGGAGGGACGGCGATACATACAGGCGACCAGGGCGGCCGGCGGGTAACTGCAATGCCGCAACCATGGACCGCAGGATCCGGGGGAGGGCGACTTCAAGTGGGCGAACGTGGGCGCGCTGTAAGCTACCGAAACAACTTTGTTTCCCAGCCAGCCAAGTGCGCGCAGAAAGCTAACGCGTGGCCTCGCGTGGTTATTGCGGCAGTTTGCTCATACGGCGCTTTCTCAGACGCGGGCTGGCCCGGAGCCAGCTCGGACGTCCTGATGCAGGCGATGACGCCTCCCTGGACGCCTCCGCGCAGCCCAACCCCTGGCCGAGGCACCCGCCCTTTTAAAGTGCCTCACTTCGAGTGGAGGACACGCAGGGTTGCCGATTAGTTGTGTCATCGTCAGTCGTCACCATTAGTAATGACTTCGGCACAGTGCTCAGAGCTATTACACGTTGGTTGACAGGGCTTGCGCACATTCTCGCCTAACCTGTTCGCGTCTTCTGCTCTCTCACACTCTCTCGCTCTTTCCTCATCCGCCAGCAAATGATCAAACACGAGGGAAGAACACGTAAGTCCTACGGTGCCACGCCGGGGCCATCTCGTGATAAGTGCTGCTGTACAAACACCTACATGCCGCGGCGTCGATACCTCTACGACTCCACTCCGTCGCGATCCCGCTAACACGCACACCCTACCTACGGTACGTCCTCACCACACCACACCACGTAGTTCCATCATCAGGGTGTGTGCCTCACCAGTCACCACCCAGCAGGTGCGTGCAGGCCGCCCTATTTGCTGTCACAGCTCCGCTGTCGCGTCGCACAACTACCGCCGCGCTGGTGGATCCGGGCTTGGCCCTAGCGTCCTCTCTCGGCGCTCTCTCACTCCCTCACTCTCTCACGCTCTCTACGCACAGCGCTCTTGTGTAACGCAGTAGCAGCAGCAGCATTGCGTTTTTTGTGGCGCCCCGCAATGCGGCCCATCCCCGCACATGGTGTTGTGCGTCTTGCCATGGCCGCCCGCCCGCCCGCCGCCATCATCTCGCGGGGGGGGGGGGGCACAAGCCCCCACCACCACCCCATCAACCACCACCACACCCAGCACACCCAGCACTACCTAGCAGTCCGGCCCAAGTTCTTGCGCGGCTGTTTTGCTTCTTCCGAGGTCACAATGCATCTTCAAACCACGACCACCACCAAACTTGAACAAATATGAACTGCCGCGCCTCTGCTTAGTAGCGGCCTTTGATCAAATACGCGACAAAACCCAAAACTTGTCCTGTGTGTGTGTGTGAGGGCGCGGACGTGCTAACAGCACGTTCACACACGGGGGCAGTGCCTCCCACTCGTGTGTTGTGGTGGCACATAAAACACCATGAAACATGCCGGTGCCCGACCCGATCCCGCCGAGTCCCCCGCCGCCCTCCCTGCCCTTCTTGTAAGCACGGATGGTGCCGACACGCCCGAAGGGCTCTCCTGCATCGCCTGCCATCCCCCTCCTTCCCTTCCGGCGCACCAACAGGGAAACGCGCATACAGAGGGTGTTCACGACCCAGCTTCCGCAGAACTGCTGCGGCTGGTGCTGTCCCGAACTCCCCCCGCTCCTGGTGGTGGTGCTCCTCCTCCTCCTTCTCCTCCTCGTATGTCCCACACGAGCCCAGTATCCGCACAACCCAACTCGTTGCCGCTAGCGATGGCGCTACGCCAGTGCAGGCAAGCCCTGCTCTCCCCACTCCTGCAGCCCACCAGGGCTGTGCTGCGTGCTGTGTGCAGCAGCAGCAGCAGCAGCAGGCGGCGACAGCCCTCCCTCCCGCTCCCAGTCAGTGCTCTCCTAGCTCTCCTTTGGGTTCGGCTGCGGCGGGGTTGGCCCCCGCCCCACGTTCCTCACAGCCGACTGGCCGGATGGCGGTTGCTGCTGCTGCCGCCCCACTCCTCTGCAGTGCCGCCGTGCAGTGCCGCCGCGGCGCCACCACGACCTCTACAGCCCCCTATGACACCGCAACGCTAATACACCACAACTACCTCTTAGCTAAGCTATCTATCTAGCTGTGCCCCACCGCTGTGCCCCACCAATGTGTGTTTGTGTGTGTATGTGTGTGTTTGTGTTCACTTGGTGTTGCTGGTCGTGAGCGCCTTCTCCACCACCTCCGCCACCGCCATGTCGGCGCCGCTGCTGCTGGCGGACACGTAGGCGGCGGCGTCGCTGGCCGCGTCCGCGGCGGCGCGGGCGGCGGCGGCGGCGGAGCGCGCGGCGGCGTCCACGGCGTCCTTGCGCTCCTGGTGGTGGTGGGGGGAGGTGGCCCGTCAGGGGGGGGGGGGCGGGGCGGCGGGCAGGGAGGGTTGGGGTATCGGTTGGGGGTTAACAGCGGTTAGGGAGGTGGCTGGAGCTGGTCGGGGTTGTCATTGATGGTGGCTGCCACTGTGCTGCTGGCGTCACATAGTCCCGCAGGCGTCCCACAGGTCCGTGCGGCTCTCGGTCCGCAGCACCCCACCCCACCCCACCCCAACCCAACCCAACCCATGTGCAGAGCCGCATGTGAACCCTAGCCCGTTGCCCAGCCTCCCCAACACCCCCCCCCCCCGCCCCCAGCTCTTCCCCCCAAACCCCGGCCCCCCCGAAATCCCGCTCCGCCCCGCCCACCTTGAGCGACAGGGTGTCGGGGTAGTACTGGGCGTTGAGGGTGGGCGCCAGGCCGCCCAGCATCACCACCAGGCCGGGGATGCCCAGCTGCAGCAGGCTCATGCGCGCCTGGTTGCTGCTCTTCCAGAACAGCGTCAGGCCGAACACGATGAGCTGTCGGGCGGGTTGGGCGGGTGTGTGTGCGGGTGTGTGTGTGTGCGTGTGTGTGTGTGTGTGTGCGTGTGGTGGTGGTGGTGGTGGTGGTGGGCGGGTGGGCGGGCGGGCGGGTGGTTGTTTGTTATTAAGGGGCGCCAAGGGCGAGGGAGGGGCACAGAGGCAGAGACAGAGAGAGACAGAGGGTCTGCGGTCTCCCAGGCCCCGCTCGCAACCGGCCACCGCACCGTCCTCCCCAATGCCCATCTGCCCGTCTGCCAGCTGCATCCCGCCGCCGAGTGTCCGTGCACTACACCCCAACACCCCCCCAAAACCACCCCCTCGCCCCCCCTGTACCTCTGGTCGTCGGCCACTTCATAATCGTCAATTTGACCCATACCATCCCATGGATGGCTGAACCCCCTGGGTTTTTGGGTCGCAATGGTCGCTTTGGTATCTGGAATAAACCACCCCGCCCCGCCCCGGCCCCCCCCCCCACACACACGCCCCCCCCCCACACACACGCCTCCCCCCCCACCTGCGGCAGCGACAGGCGTGTGGACAGGAAGCCGTGCCAGTGGAAGTCGCTGAGGCTGAAGAACGCCCTGTGGGTGGTGGGTGGTGGGTGGGTGGGGGTTGGTGGGGAGGTGCAGGTGGGTGAGCCAGGTGAGTGAGCCAGGTGAGGGGGCCAAAGGCGCCCGCGCCCACCCACCCCAGTAAACCCCGAGCCCCACCCCACACGCACCCCCTGAGCCCCACCCCACTCACTCAGCCACCCGCCCTCAGCCACCCCACCCTCAGCCACCCGCCCCCGCCCTCAGCCGCCCGCCCCACCTGAAGAACTCGCGGATCTGCACCAGGTTGAGCGACAGCAGCACGTCCATGCCGAACGTGAAGAAGGCGCGCTGCCGGATGCGCTCCATCGGCCAGGTGGCGGCCCACACCGCCGCCGCCATGGAGTCCGCCTCCGCCTCGGAGGAGGGGCGCAGCGCGGCGCCTGTGAGGGTGTGCGTGTGAGGTGTGTGTGTGTGTGTGTGTGTGTGTGTGCGTGTGTGTGTGTGTGTGTGTGTGTGAGCGGTTGTGGTTGGTTGGACAGCAGTGACAGAGACCTGCCACTCCTCCTCCTCCTCCTCCTCCTCCTCCTCCTCCTCCTCCTCCTGCTGCTGCCCCGCTCACCCGCGTCAGTGGCCTTGTCCGCGGGGCGGCTGAGCTGGTCCACAATGGCGTCGGCCACTGCACAGCAGGCGAGGGGAGGGGATTCCATGGAGGGGAGGGAGGGAGGTGGTGAGGGGGGCGTGTTTGTGGAGGGAGGGGGTTGGAGGGGGTTGCAGGGATTGATAGCAGCAGGTGGCCAGGACAGGTACTGCGCTGGGACCAAGCAGATGGAGTTGATTGGGAGCCCGTCCCCCAATCCCTCCTACTTCAGCCGCACCCTCCCACCTCCTGCCCCCTCAAAACCCCGCACCATTCCCCATACATTGGGTTTGGTTTAGCTTGGGCTGGTAACCCCCCCCCCCCGCACCATCCTCCCCCCAGCACTCCTCCCTCCCCTCCCCTTCCCCCCCCAGTCCCCATCTACCCGTGGGCGCGGCGCCCATCATGCGGCTGATCATGAAGCCGGTGGAGGGGTGCACCATGCCTGCGTGGGGGTGGGGGGCGGGGTTGTGTGCGTGTGTGTGGGTTCAGTTGGTTCGACCCGTCCGAGGAATGGGGGTCGTGCGGGTCGGATGGGCCGCAGGGGGCAGGAGCGCAGGAGGAGGGCTGCTGCTGCCCCATCCGTGCCTCTTGCCGCCCCCTGCGCCCCCCCCCCCTGGTCAGACCTCAATGACCCCGACCCGCTCGCCTCCCCACCTCCCCGTCCGACCCGCCGCCCTGCCCCATCCGGGCCCCGTTCCCCGTTCCCATCCGTTCCCCCCCTCCTCCCATCCACTCGTACGCCCATCCTCTCTCCCGCTCCCAAGCCCTCCGTCTCCTCCTCTCCGCTGTTGCCATCGCCTCTCCTCCCCCCAGCCCCTGCTCCCCCGAGCCCCCCAGCCCCCCCCCCCGCGCGTGCTCCTCACCCGCGGTGCCGCCAATGGCCAGCACGCGCTGCGGGTGCTTGGGCAGTACGCCGCCCATGGGGATGAGGCAGTACTCCTCCTCCAGCACCTTAGTCACCTGGGCAGCAGGAGGGGGTGGGGATTCCATGCATTTGAAGTTAATGACGAGGTAGACGTAGGACAGACGTTGCAGCAGGAGGGGGTGGGGAGGGGTGCGTGGGGGTGGGGGTGGGGGGTTAGGGAGGAAGGCACCCCCGGCACACGCACACACGCACACACGCACACGCACGCCCAGCTCCCCCTCCCCCCAACCACAACACATGCACACGCACACACGCCCAGCTCC
Organism: Chlamydomonas schloesseri; assembly: GCA_016834595.1. Taxonomy (NCBI): domain Eukaryota; kingdom Viridiplantae; phylum Chlorophyta; class Chlorophyceae; order Chlamydomonadales; family Chlamydomonadaceae; genus Chlamydomonas; species Chlamydomonas schloesseri. The sequence continues at coordinate 138,822 of JAEHOD010000076.1, read as the reverse complement.
CCCCCCCCCAGCCCGCCACGCTGCCCACCTTGATGCCCAGGTGCTTCAGGCGCGCGTCCAGGCGCTCCTTGAGCTCGGGAAAGTCCACCGCCGGCCGCGACACCAGGCTGGTCTCCTCCAGGAACACCTGGGGGTGGGTGGGGGCGGGGGTGCCATGCATGTTTAATTAATGACGGGGGAGATGTAGACAGGCGTTGCGACCGGGGGCGGTGGGGGTTCCATGCATTAGAGTTAGAAGGAGAAGGCGTAGGGGGTGAGGGGCGGTGGGTGGGTGGGGGGCGATGGGTGTGGGTGGGGTGTGGGTGAGCGGGTGTGGGTGGGTGGGTGTGGGTGGGAAGAGAAGGCCGTGGTTGCGAGGAAGGCGGGGGTGAGGAGAAAGGGATTGCTGGGTCGCGAAGGGCGCTGGCAGGGCTGGGAGGGCTGGGAGGGAGGCGCGGCCGCACTTGTTTGTCCCCTGCGGGTGGTCCCCCGACTGCCACCCCCCCAGCTGCCATGCACTGGAGCTCAGGGCAGCCCCCATGACTGGTTGGGTCCTTACGACGACGCCCTCCAATGCCTCCCTCCCTCCCTTCCCCCACCCTACCCTCACAAACCCCTCCCTAACCCACCCTCCTTAGCCCCGAGGCCCACCCCCCCCGACCCGCCCCCCCGTTTAATTGGGCTGGTATTTACACCTACCCCCCGCTCCCCCCCCCGCTCCCCCCCCTGCCCCCCCGCTCCCCCCCAGCTGCCCTCACCAGGTTCTTGGTGAAGGGCATGGCGTACAGGAAGGTGGGCAGCGCCGCGTTGGCTGCGCGCATGGCCTCCAGCCCGGCCACGTGCGTGTGGTCGTCGCGCCAGTCCATGAACAGCATGGTGTCCAGCGCAAAGGGGTGAGACTCCACCTGGTGGTAGGGGGGGGCGGGGTGGGGGCGGGGCGGGCGGGGGCGGGTTGAACAGGGGGTGCCATGCATTCAAGTTAATGACGAGGTAGACGTAGAACAGACGTCGCAACACAGAGGGGGGATTACACGCACACTTTTGGGTTGAGAAGAGAAGAGAGGGGGGAGGCGTGGCGGGCGGGGGACCAGGTGGCGAGGCCGGTGACATGGCAGTTGGAAGCTAAATACCGCACCTCCACCACTCCCGCCCGGCCCTCGCAAACTCTCATCAACCCCATCCGCACGCCGCCCTCCAGCCCCATCCCCACCCCGCGCCCCGCCCGGCCCACGAGCCCGGCCCCACGGCCCCCACCCCACCCCGCCCCGCCCCCCACCCCGCCCCGCCCCCCACGCCCCACCCCACCTCCGCCACGATGCCGTACGCGCCCTGGAAGCCCGGGTCAAACTTCTTGTCGTACTGCACCAGCCGCCGCGAGTGGCCCGTGGCGTCCAGCACCAGGCTGCCGCGGATCTGTGGCAGCGGCAGGTAATCGCGGTTAGGAGTAGCAGTTAGTAGTTAGCCTTAGTTAGCAGCAGTTAGCAGTAGTTAGCGGTGGGCACTGGCGGGTGGTCAGGGGGGCGTGGGCGCAGCCAGGGGGGTTGCTGGTGGGGTCTCCGGGGTGCGCCACCCAAATGCCCATGAGGCCCCAGCACCCCCCCCCCCGCACCCAACCCGCGGACAGCACACATACACACACACACGCACACACACGCCCAGCCATGTTCTTGCCCTCACACTGCCCCTCACACCGCCCTACCCGGCCTCCCTCATACACACTGCCCGCAAACCCTACCTCCACACGCCCCCAGTGCCCCCAGGCTAATTTGGGTCCACAGGTTTGGTTTTGTTGAGGTTCTGGAATCGATATGTACCCACCTCACCCAACCCCCCCCAGGCGCCCCCCAACCCCACCCACACACCCAACCCACACACCCCAGCCCCAACCCCACCCTGACCCCACCTCGCGGCCGTCCGCCAGCTGCACCGCGCTGCTGCCGCCGCCGTGGGTGACGCCCGACACCTTGGCGTTCAGGAAGGTCACGCCTGTTTGTGTGCGTGTGTGTGTTCGTGTTTTTGTGTTGGTGAATGTTTGCGAATGAGGCGAGCTTGGACATGCATGATAGCACATGGCAGCACGGTGCCCCAAGCTCCCAACATCTCACACCCCACAGCGCCCCATCTAGCCCCGCCCCCACCCCAGCTGACCCACCCCCCTCAAAAACACACACGGCCCCGCCAACCCGACCTGTATCCTCCTGCTGCACCACTAACCCCCACACGCCTCCAAACCCAACCCCTCTCTCAAACCCACCCACCCCTGTCCAGCCACCCGCACAGCTACCCTGAGGCCACCACACTCCACCCACCCACCCCTCACCACACCCCACCCACCCGAGGCCACGCAGCGCTCCAGAAGGATGCGCTTCATCTTGGGCCGGTCCACACGGCCGAAGGGGCGGTTCAGGAACCTGGTGGCGGGGTTTGGGGTGGGGGTTGGGTGGTGGGGGTTGCAATGATGTGTGGCGACGTGGTAGGGGGTGGGAGGCAGGGTTGTGGTGGGTGCGAGGCAGGGGGCATTCAGCGGGTTTGGCACCATGCAGAGTGAGAGGCGGGTGTGCGGGCGGGGCAGTCGGCAGTCGCACGGCGCCCTGCCACCACGGCCCTCTCGTCAGCACCGCTACCGCTGTGGCGCCACGTGCCGCCCCCCCCCCAGCTGACCGCGGAGGCCCCCTGCTGGTACCTCCCCCCCACGGCAGCACCCCGCGCAGGGAGGCGAGGCCGTGGGTGGCCCCAAGGGGAGGGCGCACTCACTTCTCGCCGTCGGCCTCGCTGTTGAGCCACACCTTGGCCTTGGGCCAGATGACGTGCAGGCAGTCCTCCAGCCCCATCGCCTGCAAGTGCAAGTGGCACGTGGAGTCGCCCGCGGAGCTCTCAGTGGTCGTTGAGGCGGGGAGGGCCCCGGGATTCATGGCCCAAGGCATGCCAGGTCGCTTCGCGCCGCGCAGTTCCGCACGCGGCGCTGCGGCCGGCGAGTTTTGGCCGACTGCCATGGACATGCCAGTCTGGCCACCGGAGCGTTTACAACAACCATCGCCCTTATGCGGGCGCGCCCGGCGCACCTGAAACTCATCAAGCCAGACACCGTAGTTGTTGGGCCAGTGGGCCAGCGGCTCGGGGTCGACAACGCAAACCGAGAAGCCCGCAGCAGCGACGCGGGAGGCCACCGCGACACCAGCAGGGCCAGCACCCGCTACCACCAGGTCAACGTATTCTACCTCGTTGAGGTCATGCTGCTGCAGCTGAACGGTCTCAGCGGTGGGCCATTGCTCAGTCTCGCGGTAGAAGTGCGCGACCGGGCCCTGGGGAACAGGGTAAGGCCCCGAGGGGAATGCATCCTTCTGAGCGGCCGCCACAGTGCAGATGCGTCGCTGCAGATGCTGAGGACGGGAGACAACGCGACTGATGGGAGACACAGTCGCGCTGCGGCCAGAGCGCAGGGCCATAGGCCTGCTGCCAGCCTTTAGCATCATCTTCGCAGACAGTTGTTAATGCGCTGGTAAGAGGCGGCGTGTCTTGTTGAAAAGTCAGCAAGCTAAAGGCGAGTGGTTCCTGAGGGCCGCTGCTAGACTAAGCGAATTGGCACTCACGGGGCCGGTAATGAACAAGTAAAGACAGACTCGCCACAAAAGTGAAGACCGATGGGTGAGCCGTGGCTTCTGAGGACGGGCGACCGCTCGCCTTGGGGCCCATGCAACAATCTGAGCTGGTTGTTTTCTCCCAGCATCTTTAACCTTCGCTGATTGTAATGTACTCGGTGGTGCTCATTCCTATTTCGCACCTGTAACTGCGAGCTCCGCCAACGATGAGCTCTGCGCAAGAAAACTGAAAAGCCTTAAAGCAGCCCTGGCTTGACCGCGCACCGGTGCATTGCACGTGCTGAAGCTGCACCAATCATTAGAATGCGCATGAATTACTGTAAACGGGGCCTGACGGTGCTGCGAGGGATGCAGGGACATAGGGAAGCGCGGGAAGGTGGAAATACGGGCTCGCTTGTGTGGGCTGCAAGCTCAAACACATTAAACCTAATTAAAACAGATAAATCACACTCAAACAGCACAAAACGCGGCTATACAGCAAAATTCCAGATGCAACTCGCTCAGCGGCCACATTAATAGCCATCCAAAAGACATGAGAAGCCGTAGCATATATCAGTAACTGTATTGCACCCATCAGGGCACCAATTGACCGCTTTTTGTGAAGCAGATGTTGCAATTTGCTTGCCAGTCCTCGCAGCATACCGTGCAACGCTGCTCGACGCATACTGATTAGGTACTCATATGTCAGCCATTACGAGGATACAAAATCCCATTAGGCATCACAACCTGGGTGCTTGTGTCATTTCTCACTTTCCACTTCTACAAGCGCTGGTAAAGGTTGGCGTCCTCCTATTAGTGGTCAGCGGCCAAAATTCGCTGCGGATTACCGCAGCTGATGCCCAAGGAGAGCAAGCCTTAGGAACGGTCTTCAGCGCGGCGTCGGGCAGCGGCGCAGCGGAACCATTCTGGGGCTGCGAGTCCCCTGCCCTAGCTGCAGGCGCCTTCCATGTGGTCGTGTCCAGCTTCAATGCCGAGCCCGAGCAGCTGCTGCCCTGGATCTGGCACCTTGGGCTGACCAACGCGGGTGGGTGTGGCGGAGCGGCGTGGCGTGTGCGTGGGGGCATGTGCGTGGGGCAAGTGGGCAGGGTGGGGGTGGGGATGCGGGCGTGGGGTGGCGGGCAGGCACTTCGACGCCGTTGGCGCCGCTGTGAGGGGGGGAGGGGCGCGGACGGTGTGCTGCCGCTGCCATGGAGTCGGAAAACACAGCTGCTTCACGTGCACGTATGTGGCCCCCGCCCCGCCCCGGCTGCTGCTGCTGCTGCTGCTCCGGCTGCTCTGGCTGCTCCGGCTGCTCAGCTGCCCCTCGCGACCCCTCCCTTCCATTCCCTTCCCTCCGGCGCCGCAGCCATCTACATATACCACCGCTTGGAGGTGCCCGCCGGCAGCAGCAGTAGCAGAAGCACCGGCAGCAGTAGCGGCAGCAGCACCGGCAGCAGCACCGGCAGTAGCAGTGGCAGTAGCAGTGGCAGTAGCAGTGGCACCTCCCCTGCCGGCGCCCTGGCGGCCGACCCCGCCTCGCTGTACGCGGGGCTGGTGCTGCCCTGCGGCATGGCCCTGCACGTGCTGCAGCTGCTGCCCAACAAGGGGCGCGAGGCGGCGGTGTTCCTGCACCACCTGGCGACCCACTACGACGCCCTGCCGCAGGTGGGAAGGTGGGGTGGGTGCGTGGGAGGGGTTTGGTGGGGTGGGAGGGTGGGGTAGAAACCAAAGAGAAACGACGGTGGGTGTGCGTTGGGGCCGTCGGGGGTTGGGGTTGCTGGCGTACTTGGTTAATCATAGCAGATGGGTGGTCAGGCGTGTGACGAGGCGGTGTGTGTGTGGAATGTGAGAGGTGGGTGTGCAGGTTTACGCCGCCCTTTTCATTTGGGGGCGTGGGGGGGGGGATTTGTGGTGGGATGCAATTGTGGGCGGGTGAGGCGTGCGCCGGGTGGCGCTGGTGCTGTCATGTGTGTGTGTTAGAGATCACAAGGAGAAAACAAGCAATGTGTGTGTGTGTGTGTGTGTGTGTGTGTTAAAGATCACAAGGGAGAGAACAGCAGACATAGGACAATGCGTGCGGTGCGGAGGTCGGAGGTACGGACGGTCGCGAGTTACCTTGCATACTTTACCAACGCCGACCAACCTGCCGAGCCGATACCATGTGTGTGTGTGTGTGTGTGTGTGTGTGTGTGTGTGTGTGTGTGTGTGTGTGTGTGTGTGTGTGTGTGTGTGTAACAACGGGTTTACAGGCGGCCTGACGAGTCTCGTGAGCGAGTACTCGGGACAGCCAGCGACAGCGAGGCATTTAGGCCACACGCTGCCGCTATCACGCGTCTCCCCTGCCCAGAGTGTGTGTGTGTGTTAGGGATCACAAGGGAGATACCATGTGTGTGTGTGAGTGCACCTCGGGCCCTAGCTTCATTGTGGGCGAACATCAGTGGTTCCGGTGATGGGGTCAAACATACCAATGGGGCCAACCACCGGACGAAGATACACGTCAAATCCAGTAATGACTAATGAGGGTTGGATGAAGCGCTGGGAGCCGGCAAGTGCGCGCCCCTCCTCCACTGCAGCTTCGCTGCGTGTCACTACCCTGCCCATACCCCCAAGCCCACCACCCCACCACACCCGGCCTGACCCGCCCTCCTCCCCACACTAGCCTCCCCCACCTCCACCACCCCCCAACACACACACACACACATGCCCCCTGCAGGCCCTGATGCTGGTGCACGACCACGGCCCCGCCTCGCGCCACTCGCTGTGCGGCCCCTTCTACCGCCGCGCCCGGGGCTACTACCGCGGCCTGCTGGAGCGGGAGCAGCTGGCGGCGGCGGCGGCGGCGGCGGGAGGGGGAGGGGGAGGGGGCCACCACGGCGGCGGCGGCGGCGGCGGCGTGCGGCCCGGCAAGAAGCACGTGTACGCGCGGTGAGGCCCGGAGGCACATGGAGAGCGCGGCAGGGGCAAAGGGGGCCGTCGCAACAAGGGGGCCACACACACACACACACACACAACGTACACATTCCTGTCTGCCAAACACAACGCACCTCCTTAACGCCCACACAACTCCCTCCTCTTCCCCACCCATAACGGCCCCAACGGCCCCAACGGCCCCAACCAACCAACCACCACACAGGTTCGCGGGCATGGTGGTGACGCTGAGCAGCGGCTGCGCCGAGACCTGGGCGCGCGGCTGCTGCGCCACCCTGCTGTGCAGCAACAGCCCCGCCTCCTGCCCCTTCCAGGTGGGCGGGCTGGGCCGCCTGCCTGGGCCGCCTGGGCCGCCTTCCTGGGCTACCTGGGTGCGGGGTGCGGGTGCGGGTGCGAGCGTGGGTGCGGGTGCGCGTGCAGGTGCGGACGCGTGGTGCGCAGTGCGGGTGCAGTTGTAGGTGCGGGTGGGGTGGCTCAACTGTTGAGCTGGGAGAGGATGGGTGGTGCGAGCACGGGGCCATAGAGGTACGGGGGCGGCGCAATGGCATCGGCGGCATCAGTGTCTGTCACACAAGCCGAGTGCGTGCCCAGTTGCCCGCCCCCCCACGGGACCCGACACCGACATCGCCTGCCTTACTCCCTACATCCTCGTTATACGGTATCCCCCTGCCCTCCATGGGTACTTGGGGGGGGGGGTGCAGGAATGGACCATGCCCGCTGACCCGCGCCGCCCCGCACCACCCTACCCCGCGCACTCACCTACGCACTTCCACAGTCCACACCCGCGCTGCGAATCAACCAAGCAACCCCTATCCAACCAACCAACACCTACCCAACCAACCAACCAACCAATCACGCACACACACGCACACACACGAACACACACGCGCCAGGGCGGCGAGGCCGCCAACTGTACCACCCACGAGCCCGACCGGCGGCTGCCGGGCGGCCGGCGGCAGTTCTACCTGCACGCCAACGACGGGCAGTACGACCCGCGCTACGACAACCAGGTGGGTGCCGGTGCCGGTGCGGGTGCGGGTGCTGATGCCGGTCGTAGTTCATTCCAGAAACCGAAGAGAAATGACCATGGGTGGGTCGTGGGCGCTGTCAGCGGGTGGCGGCGGGAGTGGGGTGGTGGTGCAGTACAGCGCCGTCAGCAAAGCAACCGTGGGGTCTGGGGTCTGGGGTGTGGGGGCCCGAGGGGAGCGCTGTTGGCGGGGGGGCCGACGCGTGTCAGCCACGTGCGTGCGTGACACGGCGGTCACAGTGCAGGGATTCGGAGAACCAAGCACTGCCATCTAGATTCCTCCGGCCCCTTCCGCGCCTCCTGCCCCTCCACCGCTGCCCCTGCTGCCCCCCCTGCCCCTACTGCCCCTGCTGCCCCTGTGAGCTGCAGGTGGTGGGCCCCGGCGGCGTGCAGTACCCGGTGGCGCTGGTGCGGTACGTGGGCGCGGCGCACCGCAGCACCGACATGTGGAACATCAGCCACGAATACCCGCCGGGCCAGGCGCGGAGGAGCAAGAACGAGACGCTGCAGGTGGGGGCGGGGAGGGCGGCTGTGTTGGCTGGTTAGGGTGGTTGCGTCGGTTATCTTGGTTGGGTGATTGGTTGATTGGTTGGCGGTTGTAACAGGGTGTAGCAGGGTGTGCAGGCGTGCGTGGTCGACAGAGCGGGCGGTTGGTTTTGCGGGCGGCGGTGGTGCTTGCGACGGACCACGCCCCCACGGACTCACGCCCGCACCCAGACCCGCACCCAGACCCGCACCCACCCGCACCCACCCACCCGCACCCACCAACAGCTGCTGCGCGACCTGCTGGCCCGCCACGACTTCGCTGCGGGCCGCCGCACCCGCTTCAAGAGCTGCTGCGCCTCGCTGGTACTGCGGGCGGAGCACGTGCGCCGCTGGCCGGCAGCGCTGTACAGGTGCGGGGGGCGGGGGGGGGGGGGCGCTGGTGGGTAGGGCTGGGTGGGTTTGGGCTGGGTGGGTTTGGGCTGGCACCGAGGGTGTGTGCCGGGGACATGCGCGTGTAGCCGTGTGTGCGTGCATGATTGCCTTCAGCTAGTCCAAGTATACACAGATACACATACACATGGTCTGCGTTTCCTCTATCTCGTGTTTTCTAACAGCATCCACACACGCACACGCACGTGGTGGTCACCATCGCCGCCCACCACCACCACCACCGCCACCACCTTCTTCCTGCCGCTCAAATCTCCCCCCCCCCCCCTCGCTATCGCTTCTGGTCTCTGGAATGAACTACCCCTCCCTGCCCCCTGCTTCCCCCTGCTTCCCCCGCCCCCCAGTGAGCTGCTGGCCTACTCCATGGACCCCTCGCTGGACTACGAGGCCACCAAGGCGCGTGCGGGCGTGCGTGTGGGCAGCGTGTGGTGTGTGGGTTTTGGGTGTGAGGGCGGCTGGTGGAGGGTGGAGGAAGTGGGAGTGGTGAGACTTGTGGGTGCGCGGCATTGAGGCAGTGTGTCTGTGTCTGATGGGAACTCAGTGCATGCACATCAACTGCCGCCCAACATCCAAGCGCCTACGTGCGGACGTTGGCCAGTGGACGCGCCGCGCGCTCTCGCTCACGTGCCCACACCCGCCTCCCGTTCCCACCTTGCTCCTCCACCCAACCCCTGCTTAGTCCGGGCCCTCCACGTCCTGATGCCGCCACGTCATATTACACACACACACACGTACCCGTACGCACACACACACACACACACACACACACACGCACACACCCGTACGCACACACACACCCGTACGCACACACACACACACACACACGTGCCCTATATGCACACAGGCGGTGTCGGGCCCGGGCTGGGCGCTGTGGGCGGAGCGCGACTACAGCCCGCGGGACGTGCTGGACTACCTGCGGGTGAGGGGGGGGGGCAGGGGAGGGGAGAGCAGGGGAGGGGAGGGGAGGGCAGGGGAGGGGGAGGGTCCAGGTATGGGTAGTTAGGAGACGAAGGGGGAGGTGAAGGGGGTGAAGGGGTCAGGGTTGAGGGCGGGCTGCTCATTTCACTACTAGGCTCAATCAGTGGAGGGGGAGTGAGGGGGAAGGCGGGTTGCGAAGGTCAGCAGGGGGGCCAGGACGAAGGCAGGATGGGGAGGAGGCAGAGGGCAGAGATTGGCCCTGTAAGGGGAGTTGGCGGCGTGGGTCTGCGCGCGCATGCGCGCACGAGCTTGGGATGGAGAGGTGGAGGAGCTCGGAAGGGTGCCTCCCCTGCTGGGTCCGGCAGCAGAGCTGCCAGCACGCGTGATTCATTCGTGTGAATGCGACGCAGGGTTTTACACGAATGAAATGTGCGCGCGCGCAGTTGCGCATCTAACCCGACCTTGCGGCCCCTGCTACGTCACAACCCCAACCCCAACCCCTTTGGGTTCTGGCATAAACCACACCACACCACACCACGTCAAACCGCCACTGCCACAGATCGACACGCGGCTCAAGGCCATCCAGGGCTGCCCCGCCCAGCGCTGGCCCGCGCTGCAGCGGCTGCTGGCGGCCATGCGCGGGCGGCAGGCGGCGCAGCAGGCCGCGGCCGCGGAGGGGGCAGAGGGAGGGGTTGCTGGTAAACAGTCCCGGGAGGGGGGGTAGCAGGCGGCGGCGGGGCGGCGTGATGACATGACTAGTAGGTGTAGATGGGCGTGCGCTGCGTGCCATGGGGCTCTCCGTGCGTGGCGACTAAGAAGTGGGCAGTGTGCCTCACCCACACAGCCTGTGTAGCGCCTGTGGGTCGGGGGGAACAGCGCCCCAACGGCTATTGGCTATTGGCGTACTCGCCTCGACGCCCCAGAGCATCAGCAGACAGCAGTACTGGCATTGGTGCGTGCGGCAGTAGAGGAAGAGGCGTACGTGGCGCATGAGGCGCACGAGGCGCACACGGTACATGCATGTCGGGGCATCAAACGCGAACAGCCCCTGACGATGCAGTAGTGGAGGGCTGTTCCTTGATTGCAGATTTGCAGGAGTGGAAGAAAGTGTGCGTCACAGGACATTGAAGCCCATCCCCAGCGCTATGCCAGGGACTCTTGGTTGCGATTGCGATTTACAAGAAGGGGACAGTGTACACAGTACACATCGTGGCACAGAGGGACCACCGCTCTGGAAAGCGCAGCCAACCGCCGCCCTCTGCCTGGCTGCCGAACCCCCTCACAGCTGCGCAGGCGCGTCGAAGCTGAGCAATAGCCCGCACAAGTCACCCCAGACACAGCATCACAATGCGCGCGGCTCAAAAATGCACCGCTAGTCCGTACGTGAGGGTAGTCTCGCTCGGCAGCTCACCGCAAGGCCAGGGGCACCCTAACCCCACGCAGTACCGCACAAACAGGCGTTACCGTACCTGACGCAAGCTAAGAAGGCAATGTTAGACCGCACACCATCACGGAGATGGGGGCGGAGTTTTCGCATCATACGTCACCGTAACAAGCCGTTCAACAGGGAAAGAGTCAGAAAGAGTTTGCAAAGGCAGATACGGTACGCAGTGGATGCGCGGTGACGCGCTGCGGCGCTGGTTGGCAAGTGCTTTGCTGACACGCAGTGCTCAACGCTCCGGGCGCCTGGCGACAGTGGTCAGACATCACGCCGACTGCACAGACCGCCATGCTGCCCGTGACGCAGATCTGAGTGAGGTCGCAGCTGCAAACAACCATCCGGACTCGTGTATCGGTGTATGTACAAGGGCTGACGCGTAGACAGGCTGCATAGGCTGGACGGCTGCAATAGACCCGCTCCAGTCCTCAAACATGAGTCCAGCCCCAGTGAAGCAAAAGCGAGGCCCCCGAGTCAGACCCCCGACTGCCTCTTAAGTTTTGCCCCTGACTGCGGCGCTTCGGCGGGCGGCCTCCTGGATGGGCGCAGCCAGCCAGCCAGCCAGCCATGGCGCGCCCGGGTGTCCCCCGCGCACCTAGCGTCTTCACGGCGCTCCATTGTCAGTTTTTGTCACACCTAAAATGCACGGGTCAGCTGGGGTCGCTGTCTCTTTGGGCTGTTACAGCTTTGCAGCCGCAGCTTTCCTGCACACGGCCCTCCGCGCTCGTGCCTTGCGCACCAAGTTCCCCTGCGATGCCGCCACGAGGGCCCTCACCAACGTTCCAGCCGGCCCCACGCGGCCCAGGTGTCTCGCAGCTAACACGTCCGTGCGGATCATCACCGCCTCCGGCATCAATCACTTGCATGCTGATGTACTAATTGACTTGCAAACCTCAAAGTCGATGGTCTTGCCCTATCGGTTGCAGGGCCCATCTCCAACCGTCTACGCACCTGGAACTCCCGAAGCAATCCTGCGTGTCGGGGCTCTCAGCGCCCGCGCCTCACCATCCACTCCAAATATATGTGTCATCGACTGTCCCAATCCGCCTTGTCCCAAAAACACACCACGCAAATCCACAAACACACGAATGATCTTTTTCTGTTTTTTGTGTGCGGTTGGCACGTATATGTTGGACTGCTGCCCACGTCAATTGCCTGTGGGAGCCAACGCCCAAGCGCCGTACCTCGATCCGAGCACGGGGGCGCACCCGTGCCCTCGGCGGGGAATTGGAGCCCGTCGCCCTGAGGCCCTATGCATACCAACAAAATCAAATACACCCCTCGTGCGCCAGTCATGCACGCACCGTCCATGTGCGGCGGGCCCACGGGGGGAGGGCAGGGGGCAGCCTGGATCTGCCGTGGGGCGGTGCCGCACGCCGCCCCCCGACCCTCCTCCGCCCTGCCTTCACATCACACCACAGCCACCACCACATGTGGTCCACACGCGCCGGCCCTGCCCTGCATGCACGCCGGACAGACACGGACAGGGGCCCCGCTAGCCGTGGGCTGCACACCCCTGCCTCCGACCGCCTGCTACCACGAGCCTCACACCATCATGGATTGAGTTTAGTTTGCAATGTCCACGGCACTTCTGACGCACCACACTGTATGGAATACGCACCATCCCACGCAAATTAAAACAGGGAAGAACACTGGTGACAAGCACGCACACTCACACAAGGCACAATGCGCGCAGCGGCGCAGCTACGCACGCCAGGGGTTGATGCTGCACAAAGCCTTGCGCGGTTGCACTCCCCGGGATCGGGCTGGCTCACACGGGATTATCAGCGAGCAGCCAGGGCGCGCGCAAGCAATCGCTGCTGCGACTTCAAGAGGCAATGAATGTCCAGTCGCGCCCACCCGCACGACGCCCGTGAAACGGGCGGGCGCTCTCGTCCTCACTATTAATGCTGCCAGTGCTCTGCGGCGGGACGCCACATTGGATTTGGGCCCTCCGCACCGATGCCACCTCAACGACCCCAAACACTTCTACACCCCAGGCACAGCCACAAACGTAATGCTTAGGACCAACCAAGCGCGCACATGCATCGTTTTTGGTTTCTGCTTCCTGCAGGAAACTGTCGTACCCGCGCAGCCGGCTCCCTGTCCATCCCGTCAACGTCATCAGTACATCTTCTGTCAACGTCGTCAGTACATCTTCAATGGTAAGTGTGTGCGTGTCGAGGCTCTCAGCCGCCTTGCCGCCAGCTGCACTCTCTACCTTGCAGCTCCTCCCAAACCAGCAACAACTTTTTTGCACGTTATGTACCCAACACGGTCCTTTCTGACGACACGCCCTCGGCCAATCCCTCCTGCGGCAGCAGTGTGCGCCCAGCCGCCCACTGGCAGTTGTGGTGGTCACTTCTGCCTCCCACCACCTGTCCCACAACCACCACCTTTACCCGCAAGGCGCACACGCACCGCGCCGCACTGCTCCTCTCACCTCACCGGCTCCGCTGCTCAGCCTCTTCGCAGCCCCCTTTCTGCCCGTGCTTTCCCGCACACTCGCAGCCCACACCCGTGCAACCGCCTCGCCTCACGTGACCTCACCTGCTTTCACTTGGCACCACGCACGCGTCAGAGGTGGAGTCTTCTCGATTTCTCCTAACCTATCAGTTTCGAAAAATGTCATCTGCCCAGCTTCCCGAACCTACTCGCGCAAAGGCCGCCGTAAATCCATTCCGGCTCCCCACGCACACACGACGTCCTCCACACGCACACGCGGCGCACTGGAGCCCACTCGGGCGCCCACCCGCCTGGAACAAACACACACACACATACACACACACACACACACACACATACACACACCGCCGCCGCTTCCGTAGGATGTTGCTTAGCAAGTGGCATACAGGGACCCGCCACCAACATCTGTGGCGGCGCAAACGTGCCCTTCTGCAGGCCTCGGGCGCAGTATCGTAAACCCTGCAGCGCACCGCACCGCACTGCAAGGCACTGCCCATGGCACAGCCCTCCCGCCCCAGACTGGGCAGGTATGAGGACTGCTTTCATTGCTTGATACCGAGGCATTAGTAAAATGAACACTGCAGGCAGCTCTCCTGCGGCGAAATTCGTGCACACACAAAAATAAAGACTGGCGGCCAGAAAAAAATTTGCCACACTTGACGCATTTTGCACGCACACGCACACACATTCATTCTGCAGCCAGCCTACACCTACTTGCAAGTGCTGTCAGGTGCACTCAACGTCGTCACCCCGAGGCACACCACTACTCGCGCTTTGCACTGGGAACCCTCGAGCCACGACACTACAAAGAAGTGTTGGCGTGCGCAGCACTTGCGCCGCCCGCACAAAAGAACCACGTCGCTGCTAACGTCGCAGGCGTTCTTTTTGGTTTTTTGGTTACCGAGATGTCTTGTTGATGGTTGACAAGCAGTCTTAAAGCGCGGATGCAAGCATCCTCCGCTTCCGAGACCGCATCCTGCCGCCACCGCCAATCCTGCCGCGCAAATTGTTGCAAACCGCGGCTTTTGTGTAGCTCCCTTCCATTTCCGTCCCGCAGCCGGCGCGGGGGTTGTCGCTCCTGTAGCTCGACTACTACTACTGCTGCTGCTGGGCCAGGGTTGCGTGTGGGGCTCCAGCGGTCCGCCTCTTCCTTTGCTTCAGCTGTCTGCATGCAGGCGTGTAGGACATGGCCGTGTGTGCGCCGCAACCCGCAGCGGCCCACACTCACTCAGCGGGCCGGCGATGACGCGCTCGGACCTACGAGTGCACGGCCACCAGCGCGGCGTCGTCGAACAGGCAGCCGGAGCCCAGCCCCAGCCCCAGCCCAAGGCCGAGGCCCAGGCCTGCCGCGCCGCCGTCGCCCAGGCCGTGCGGCAGCTCGATGAGGCTGCCGCAGTCCAGCGCCGCCGCCGCCGCCTCGGGGCCGGCAATGCCGCTGATAGCCTCGCGCAGGCGCTCCAGGCTGCAGGCGGCGGCGTCGCGGGCGGCGCGCGCGGCCTCGGCGGCCGCCTCGGCCGCCTGCTCCACCGCCTCGGCGGCCTCGGTGGCGGCCAGGGCCTCAGTGGCTGCGCGGTCCGCCTCCGCACCCAGGTCCACCAGCTGCCGCAGCGCCGCCTCCGCAGCCGCGCCGCCCGCCACCGTCAAACCAGCAGCGCCGGCGCTGCCGCTGCTGCTGCCGGCACCAGCACCGGCGTCCTCGCCGCCGCCCATGCACAGCAGCAGCGGGGCGGCGTCCAGCAGCTGGCGGGCGGCGGTGCCGGGCGCCAAGTCGGGGCAGTAGGGCGCGGCGCGGGCGGCCACGTCGGGCAGGTCGCACACGCCCCCCACCAGAGCCTCGTCAGCGCCGCCGCAGCCGTCCGCGTCGCCGCCCCCGCCGCCGGGCTGCAGCAGCACATCGAACAGGGCGGCGGCGCCGTCCTCGCCGCTGACGTCGTGCCCGACCAGGCCAAACACGTCCACGTCCACGTCCACCTCGCCGCCCATGAGCGACCCGAACGCCGTGTCCTGGTCCTCCAGCAGCCCGGCGCCCGACCGGCAGCCGGCGCCGCCGTACGCCGCCGCCGCCACGTCGCCGTCCTCCTCGCCCGACACGAACATGTCGCACACGGCGGCGGAGGCAGGCTGGGGGTTGCTGGGCGACACGGGCACCGACATGCCGTGGTGGTGCTGCAGGTGCAGGTGGTGGTGCATGGCGGCGGCCGGCAGCTCGCTGGCGCAACAGTCGCCGGCGGCCAGGCCACTGCCAGTGCCGCTGGTGGCGGGCGTGGTGTTGCTGTTGGTGTCAGCCGCCGCCGCCGCAGCAGCAGCAGCCGGCGCCGCGGCCGCCGCGCCCAGCAGCACCACGTGGCCGGCCAGGGGCACCATGCCGCCGCCCTGCACAGCCGCGCCGCAGCCCGGGGCGCTGGCAGCAGCAGCAGCCGCGGTGGCAGCGCCGCCCATGGCGGTGGCGGGCCGCTCGGGGCAGCAGGGCGCCGCGCCAGGCAGCAGCGCGCCCATGTGGGTCAGGTGGTGGGCCAGCTGCTGCACCGGCACCTGCTGCGGGTAGCCGCCGGGGACCGCGGCCAGCGGCATCACACCGCAGTAGGGCGCCGCAGCCACCAGGCCCATGGCCGGCGACACAGGCGCCGCCGCGGCACCGCAGCAGCCGTCCGCCTCGCCGCCGTCCACCACCACCTCCACCGTCACGCCCTCGGGCAGGCAGCTGTCCGCTGAGGCGCTGCCGCCGGCCGAGGCCACGTTGGCGGAGGAGGAACAGTGCAGCGGCGTGCCGGGCCGCCCCGCGGCCGCCAGCTCCATCTCGGGGGCGACGGCGGCGTAGGGCTGCTGGTGCTGGTGCTGGTGCTGCAGCTCGGTGGCGCTCTGCGGGAAGACGCCGGTCCGCGCGTACTGCGCCGTCTTGTTGGCCGCCAGCAGCGCAGCCTGTGCACCAGCAACAGCACCAGCAGCAGCAGCGGCATGGTATCGGGCAGAGGGCAGCAAAGGGAGGGCGGGATGTTACGATGAGGACCCAGACGCTTGAGCGCAGGCGCCGATGCAGTGAGAGGCCGGGTCGCAGCAGTTACAGCAGCGTGCTGGTGTGGGCAACGAGCGTATCGTGCCCGGTTTCTGCTGCGGCACCGACGCAACCCTAGTACCAAACCCTAGTTGGTGCGCCCACCTGGCGCAGCGGGCGCTGGGACACCTCCTCCACGGCCGTGGCGGTGGCGGCGGCGCGGCCACGGGGTCCGGACGCGGGCTCCGCGCGGGCGCCCTGCAACCGCATACAACCCCGGCGGACGGACATGTCAGGCACGCAGACGCGCGGTTGGCCTGCTTCCAACCCCCCACAAGACGGCAGCCCAGTCCAGCCCAGGCCATCCCCCTGCTGCTTTACTGCACCACCCCACCTTGGACGCGCGGGATTGGCGGCCACCGGAGCCGCTCGAAGGGCGCGACATGCCCATGCTGACCGCCCGCTTGTTGGCGCGCTGCTGCGCGCGCACGTAGCGAACGCCGCAAGCGTTGCACAGCGTCTTGGGGCCGGCCGGCCCCTCGCGCCACTGCGGCGTCTGTGTGGCCCCGCACTCCACGCACGTGCGCCCGCTAACGAGCTTCCCCGTCCGGCGCACGGGAGCGGAGGGCATCTCCTCTGGCGACTGCGTGACCCGCGAGCGCTTGGCGTCTGCCTCCTCGCCGCTGTCGGCCACGCTCTCCGCCGAGCCCGAGCCCGTCAGCGAGCGCTTGCCGCTGAGCTGCGCCGGGGTCGCCTGCTGCCTGCATGCCATACCAGCCTGGTCGGCTGCGGCAGAGGGGCCGACAAAGGCAAAAGAGCGCGCATGGCCATTGAATCAATTTAGGCGGGAGTTGGGAGGCCGCTCACACCGGGTTCCGTGCGCGCGCCTATATAACAGGTACAAGCACCGCTACTTGAATGCGGCGGAGTTACATGCGCGGACTCACCCAGCTCGGCGCAAGGCAGCAGGACCCCCGCACGGAGCGCCCTCGCGCACCAGAACCACTCGCAGCCCGCCGGGACGTTAGCCTGGGCAAGCTGAGCAGCCTGTATATCAAGCGGGTGAAAGACACGGGTGTCGGCGAAGAGGTGGCGCGTGGTCAGGCGGCAGAATAAAGACCGAAAAGGCTCACCTCCTCCGCGTTCGACGCCTTCAGCACGCAGGCCTTGCCCGAAATGCAGCCGATAGGATTGACGTCAGTCTCCTCCAGCTCAACCACCTCGCGGGAGTCGCGCGCGGAGGCCTCGAGCACCGCTGCCCGCTCAAACCAGGCCACCTGCGACAACAGCGACAACTCCGCTCAAGCCAGCCGTAAAGCGCGACGCATAACCAGGCCTAAGCGGAAGCGGGAGTTGGAGGGACCGTCCGAGAGCTCACGCCCCATACAAAATGAACACATGAACGCGCGAACCTGCTACGGGGGCCCCAGCCCGCCCCCAGCGCCTTCCAGCGGGCCCAGGTTATACCTCAACGCAATGCGGATCGCCATAGGCGCCGCTCTTGTCGTGGAAACACTTGACGACTTTGGCAACATAGTGAAGGGAGGCCTCCTCCTCTGGATACAGCAGCACGTACTCCCCAACCTGAAACGAAACTCCGTTCAGGTTGAAGCCGGTGTAATAGACGCGGTCAGCAGACTCATGGACGCTCGCAGCATTTTGCGGTGCCGCGCCGAGCCAGAAGAACTCTATCGTAGCCTTCTGCTGCATAGGTACCGCTGCTGAGAGGTTTGGAGAATGGGGGAGTAGGTAGGGGTGGAGGACTAAATTGGAAGAGGGAGCAAGGGCGCTGCGGGCTGCCATAGGCGCGCAGTGCACCGCAGCGATGGGCGAGAGGAATCCTTGCTTTTTTCTGTCGAAGTGCTTGTCGGCCGCACCTCCTGTTACGTCCCTTGCAAAGACCCCAGCTTTATCCACTGCGCATGCTATGGGGCGTGCAGGCCTAACACGCTGTGAGCTTGCCGACATGCTCTCCATTTGCCGACCGCGCGTGAGCTCGCACACCTCTTCCCCTCTCAAATCAAACATAAGATATGATACATAATCAGTGCACGGGTCACGTCGGTGTGACGTGGAGTCGGAGGGCCGTGGAGTTGAGTAGCGCTGCTACTGCCCCCAATCCAACACCTCGTGCCCCGGCCCCTTCGCCTCCCACACACGAGCGACCAAATGTGCCTTCTCCACGCCGCCCTTTGGCAGGGCATCACACGATTACGATGCGCCTCGTTCCAGCAAATCATCCAGCGTCAAGTACAGTCAAGCAGTGTTGTCCCCGTCTAGCTCTGTGGCAGTACGGCGGGTGTGACGCTCGCACGGAGTGCAGCCGCCGCGCGGCACGGCGCCGCTCATCAGTCCTCGCCGCTGCTCCCGCCACCATGGTTCGGCTGTGAGGGCAATGCGCACACGGCACACAGAGTGAGATTAATGCAACCAGCTGTAGCCCAACAGGCCTACAGGTGTGACCCATATGCGCGGCAAACGCAAGCGACTGGGGTGAAGTCTAGCTGCCCCGCTCTCGACCCAATCAGCGCACCTTGCGTTTCGTGCGCGCGCCCTGACCGCGTGCCGCGTCCTGCAGGCCCCGTTGCGAATCCGGCAGTACAAGCTCGTCATCCATGAGCACACCGGGCACCGCGTGCACAAGTGACGTTCGTGGTGGTGGTGCTGTGGCGGCGAGGGGGCCAAGTTGTCTTCTGCTGTGCCGCCCGCCCGCTCGAGTCACTTACCGGCTTCTGACCATTCTTATGCCCGCCGCGCTTTTGACCCGCTGCTTTTTGTTGAGAGCGCACATATCGTACGCCGCACGCGTTACAGAGCGTCTTGGGGCCTGTGAAAGACCAGCAGCAGGGCGGCGCGGCACGGGTTGGCGGAGTGGCATCCAGCCGAAGCGAGGCATCGTACGTGAACCTTGCAACGCACACGCAGCCGGCGCAAGGCCACGGCCGTGCCAAGCCCTGCCATGCAGGGCCACACGATCATGCCCGCAGCACAAGGCAGGCGGGCAGGTCAGGCGGGCAGCACTCACCCATGGGGCCTTCTCGCCACTGCGGCAGTGCAGCGCCGCACCAGGAACGCAGCCACGGAAAGCGGCGAAGGGAGGGTAGGGGGCGGGGTCAGCAAGACGAGGCGGCTTCCCGGTGCCTTCAAGTGCTGAACAACTGCCACATGTGACATAATCACGACATCCGCGCCGGTTGGTGCCAACAGCCGGCAAGCCCCTGGCGTAGCCCGCACCCCCCCCCCCCCCTCGTTAGCGAGCCCCCTCCCGGAAGCAGCATCCCCCCGCTGCTCTAGGCTACCGCCGCGTGTGCCCTTGGGGCGGGGGCCCACCTGCGGCGTGGTGGTTGCCCCGCACTCCAGACACGTCCGCCCCGCGGCGGCCCCCTTTTGCTTCTTGGACGACGGCTGCTGTTGCGCCGGCGCCGGGTGGTGCTGCCCCGCCGCCCGCGCACGCCCGCCGCCGCTGCCGTGGTGGCTGTTGTGATTGCGGCCGCCGCCTGCCCCCGGCCCGCCCCTGTGCTCCTGGTCCGATAGTTCCTCCTCGCCGCCCGTGCCGCCTCCGTCGCCTCCGTCGGCATCCAGCCCTGCTGCGCCCCAGCCCACGCCCGCCTCCCCGGAGTCGCCCAGGTGGTGCGGGTGGTGGTCCGCCCCACCGGCCCCGCCGCCCGGATGCAGCGCGTCGCCGGCGCCCTTGCCGCCGGGCCCGTGCCCGTGGCTCTGCGGCAGGCCCCATATGGGCCCGCCGCCCGCTCCATAGCCGCCGGCGCCCAAAGTGGGCCCCCGCAACCGCGTCGGCGTGGGCGGCTGCGCGGGTGGCAAGGGGAGGAAGGCCGTGGTGGGTTGGGGCAGGGCGAGGGCACTCGCACGGTGACGCAGGGGCTGCTCTGCACGCGCGCAGCTTGCAAGGCCCCTGCCCTAAACGGCAAGGTCATCACCTGCCCCCTGAGTGCGCGCACAATCGCAGATCGCGCCATCTCCTGCCCTTGCACGCCATACCCCCCTTGCCCGGACCCCTGCCTGTCTGGCACCTGCGCGCCGCGGCTGCCCCATGCTCTTCCGCTCAGTGTCCGTGCCACCCCGCTGTCGCGCTCCTGCGCACCTGCTCGCTCACGCCCAGCCCCGGCCCCGGCCCCAGGTGGCCGCCGCCGTGCCCGTGCCCGTGCCCGTGCAGGCCCTGGCCCTGGCCCCCCGGCGGCACTGCCACTGCCGCGGTGTCCACTAGCCCCAGCCCCACGTCCAGCGCCACGTCCAGCCGAGCTGGTGGTCATGCGAAGGGAAAGATGGCGCCAGGATCCATGGCACAGGGGGGGGGGGCGGCACACCGGATGTGAAGTTGCTGCTGCCAGGGCGGGACGAAGGAAGGAAGCGGCAACTGCTACATGCATGCGGCCGGCGCCCCCGAACAGGCAAATGACTACAACTTGGCCACGTTGCCACCACACGTTCTGTGCAGACCCGCGCTGTCCAGGCCACTTGCCAGCCAAACACATACCGGTATCTCATCCCCGCCTCCCACCCAGCCACAGGCCCACAGCCCCCAGTGGCTGTTGCCTACCCCGCTGCCACTCTAGGCTGCGGCCCAGGCCGGACTCCCCAATCACCAGACGCCGCCCCTTCCCCTCCCAACCCCGCCCACCCCCGCGGGCAGCAGCAGTGCGCTCACCCATCTCGTCGGGCGTGTAGGCCACGAAGCTGTTGGTGCTCTGCTGGAAGTAGCCCCGACAGAAGAACCAGGGCTCGGACCTGGGCTCGGCGGTCTGAGGCCCCAGGCCGCCCACCCCCCCGCCCATGCCTGCGACCGCCGCTCCACCGTCAGTGCCGCTGCCGCCGTGGCTGCCCCCCGCCCCCGCAGCAGCTGAGGCGCAGCGCAGCCGTGCCTCCTCGTAGCTGAGCGCCTTGACAATGCGGCACTTGCCGCTGATGCAGCCTGCGGCGGCGCACATGTGACGCGCCCGGGTCGGGTAGCCATCCATGTTTATCATTTGGGGAGGGGGCTCGGGGATGAGCGCAGGTGCGGTGGGTAAGGTGAGTCACCTAATGCCGCAGGATTACCATGAGGGCGAGTGTAGGCCCGCCAGTACCGAGGGACGGGCCTCCCCCTGCCTCAACACTACTGCAATGCACGCCCCGCGCCTTCCGCGCGCACGGCCCGCACAACAAACCTGCATCCCACCTGCTTCCACCACCCCGTTTGCTTTTGGGTTCTGGAAATGCTCTGCCCTATTCCCCAACCTCTCACCTATGGGGTTGACGTCCGTGTCCTCCAGCTCAAACACCTCCCGCTCACTCTCCTCGATGCCCTTGGTGGCGGGCTCCAGGTTGACACGCCGCTCAAACCACTTGACCTGCAGCACACGCCACGCAGGTGAACGCAGCAGCAATATCAGGGGCGGCAGCGACAACAGCAGCGGCCGGCACCAAAAGACCAGGTGGGTGCGCAAGAGGGCGGCTACACCTGCTCGGCTCCGAACTGGCGACCTCCCAGCTGCCCCCGCCTCACACCCTCACCTCTATGCAGTGCGGGTCACTGCCCTCCTGGACCTGCGTGTCCACGAAGGCCGCCAGGATGCGGGCCACTGCACCGCGATAAAATCAGGGGGGGCGTGTGTGGCTAGGTAAGGGGTTCGAGTGTTGACGACGGGGACCTGGTGCAACTTGCAACCCTGGCTTCGTTGCGCTTGGGGTTGCGTTCTGCACGACGTACCATATGGTGGATAACTTTCATCCTCAGGGAAGAGGAACACGCAGTCGCCCACGCGGTAGTCAGTCGAGTTGAGGCGGAAGCTATTATACTGAATGCGCCCGTCCGCTCGCTGGTGGCCATCACCAAGCCACAGGAACACTTGAAGTGAGGGCTGAGGTTGCGCTTGCGGCTGCTGTAGCTGGGCCATATTACCTAAAGACTACTGGCGAGCTGGCGAACTATCGCGGGCTCAGGGAACAGGGTCGCGCTGCGATGCAGAAAAATTGACATGCAGTCAGTTCGCCAACACGCGAGAGACAACGGAAAAGCACTGGTGCAATTCACCATCGTCACATGATGCCAGTGCAGCAACATTGAGACCTGATGCATACGGGCGAGCAAAGGTCGCAAAGGTCCCCGTCCCTAAAACCCCAGCGCCACACAGCATTTCCAGTTGGGCGCACCTTGTAGCCTCAGGACTCAAGCAAGGAGAACGTTGCGAGCCGCATTCCTCGCGCACCATACAGGGAGACGGGAGCTTAGGTATGCTGAACTCCAGATCGTTTGCCACTTCGCGCAAGTCGTGAGCTCGCTCTCTTAGCTTTACAGAGCACTCTGGTCGTGGTCACACGTTACTTATTCCAGTGGATGTGACCTGACTTTGACTTTGAGCCTGACACTTCAAGAGTCGCTGATCGGGCACCAAGCGGAGGAGGGTTGAGCCCAATTCGACAGTTGTGATATATATGAAGCAGATAACTTGACTGAGCGATCACCGACCGTTGTCAGCCACGCGTTGACGGGCCTGCAACTTCTATGCCATGCTGCGTTCGCGTGTCACCACATGCCGACGCCCCCCCCCCCCCGCTCCCGGTACCCCAACCCCCTGTCCAACCTGGCGCCCCCCCAAACACACACACACACCAGACACACACATCACCCGTAACATGTACCCGTTTGAGCCAGCATCGGGACAGAGTAAAGCCTGAGCATACCCCGAGGTTCTCAAACGCAACGTTACTGGTACTGGTTACATGGTTCACTTGCGCAGTTTTGCACCGCCAGCGCCAGGGGAGGCCAGCGCCATATTAACACCGCCGCACGCTACTAATGCTACCCGTGCCCCAAACCTCAAGCCGTAGACTATTGATACCCTCGATTCCATTTCCACTCGCCGCGAAGCTAGGGCGCATGCATTTATAGCACGCTTACAAGCAACGACACGCCGCGTCCTACAAAATGAGTGCATGAGGCTCGCGCGGCAGCGCCTACAGCAGCGGGGCCCCACCCCTGAGCGGCTGAGCCCCGCAATTCGCAATGGTTTTGGCAAACGGCAATTTGGGGGGGGGATAGGAGGGCAGCACCACAAGCTGGGCGCGCAAAGGAACATCCATAGCACAGGACCACCACCGCTTACCCCAGCATTCATTCCCTTTTTATGTCGTGGCAAAAAGCAAGGCTAAGAACCCCCTGACGCCCATGAACCCTCGAGTAACTGATGTCACACGTGCGACCGCCCACACGGGCCAAGACCGCAACGCAAGACTCGCCGAACACAACGCACACACACCACCCCCGTCCCCTGCTGCATGCGCTCGCCCGCCTCTGCGCGCACCGCCCGCTCCCGCAGTCCCACTGCTCCCACTGCCTGCAGGTGCCGTGCGCCCGACGCCCCTCCTCCCTCTGGCCTTTCCTCTGGCCTTTCCTCTGGCCTTCCCTCCTCCTGCTCACTCCGCCGCTCCCGCCTCACTCGGTCTTGGCGGCGGGCTTGCTGCCGCCGGCCGGCTTCTTCTTGCCGCCGCCCGGCCCCAGCACCTTGAGGGCGCCCTTGACGATCTTGTAGTACCACCAGGTGTTGAGCACCGCCAGCGTGGCGGGGAACACCAGCACTGCAACACGGGGGCGTGGGTTCCATGCATGTTTTAAATTAATGAAGAAGGAGATACCCGCTCCCCCCGCCCCGGGGGCGGGGGCGGGGGGAGCCCCGGGTGGTTCATCCCAGAAACCAAAGCGACCCTTGCAGCCCGGGGGGTTTACACGCATTATGAGTTAAGAACAGAGGGTGCAGGCGCAGGTGGGGGAGGGAAGAGGCGGGGGGGGGGTCCAGGCATGATAAGTTATACTTATGAAGAGTGGTACAGCAGAGGCCTTGGCGATACCGAGCGGTGTGAGGAGCGGGGGGGGGGCGTATCACCCAAACGCAGCAGCAACGCCCCGGCAGTGGCCCCTGCACACCCAACTGCCCGCAGCCCGCCCCCCCATCGGCACTTCACAACCATAAATAAACACCATCATATGGATGGCTAACCCCCCCAAAGCACTGCAGGCCCACAGCTCCGCAGCCCCCGCAGAGCTTCACTGGTCGAATGGGGCATTGGTATGAACAACTCCCGCGCCCCCCCCCCCACATACACACGCACACACACACACGCTCTGCGGCGGCGCGGCGTCCTTTCATTTTGTTCGCATCACGTACACGGTCTTTGTCTGGTTTGCCAATGTATACAAACACCACCACCACCACCCTCACCCCCTCTCTTGCTCTCATGCATGGGCATGGTGTAATATGGCTGGTATTTACAACCCTCCCACCACCCCCACTCACCCCATCACCCCCACCCCACCCACCCCAACACCCCCACCCCAACACCCCCTCCAGCCAAGCCGCCGCCGCCGCCGCCACTCACGCAGGAACTGGCTGAGCGGGTTCATGAGCGGCACCGTGTCGCGCGCGCCCCACACGGTGGTGAAGAAGGGCACGAAGGTGGCCATGCGCGCAACCGTCCAGCTGGCCACGATGAGCAGGCCGTTGACCACGTACAGCGGGTGGCTCTTCAGGCCCTGTGTTAGAGATCACAAGGGAGAGTACTATGGAATACTTGTGCGTGCGAAGGGACAGGAACGCCAAGCATGTGTGTTAGAGATCACAAGGGAGAGTGTGTGTGTGTGCGTCGGGGGGGGAGAGGTGGCCGGAGTGGGGGCAGTGTTGGGGAGGTGGCGGCAGGGCGTGGTGTGGTGTGATGTGTGTGGTGTGTATGTAGTGTGGTGTGGTGTCGTGTGTTTGTGGGCACAAGGGGAGCCAAACCACAACCATGGAGCGATACGTGGAGTGGAGTGCTGCCTGCCCCGCCCCGCCCCGCCCCGCCCCGCCCCGCCCCGCCCCGCCCCGCCCCGCCCCGCCCCGCCCCGCGCCCCGCCCCGCGCCGCCCCGCAGGCCCTAGAGCCAACCCACCCACCGCCTTGTCTAGCATGTAGCGCGCGGCGATGAAGGGCGTGGTGAACTCGGTGGACAACATCCACAGCGTCAACGCGTGGCCGTCGCCCGCGATGGCGGCGGTGGCCACGCAGGTCATGGAGCCGATGTGGTGCAGCACCATGGCGCTGCCGCCCATCTGGGGTGGAGGTGGAGGTGGAGGTGGAGGTGGAGGTGGAGGTGGAGGTGGAGGTGGAGGTGGAGGTGGAGGTGGAGGTGGAGGTGGAGGTGGAGGTGGAGGTGGAGGTGCAGGTGGCGGTGGAGGTGGAGGTGGTGGGAGGGGGCGTGTGTGGGTGTGGGCGTGTGGGTGGTGTGTGGGGTGGGTGGGTGTGGGGGTATGGGGGTGGGGGTGGGAGTGGGTAATGGGATCCATGTAATGGAGTGGCCGCAGGGCCCTTCCACATCAGCAGCGACTGCTCGAGCTGGCCTGCCCCTGCGCCTGCGCCTGCGCCTGCGCCTGCCCCCACCCCTGCTGGCGGCGCTAACCTCCCCCCAAACGGGACTACTCACGTCAGCTCCCGGGCCCCGCCGACCCCCCCTCTCCCCGCCGCCCCCTACCCCCCCCCCCCACCCCACCCCCCACGATTCACAGGTAAAGGCCACACCTCCTCCGCGCTCTGGGCAGGGATGGCCGGGCTTTGGGTTCTATCGGTTGGCCTGCTTTGGGATCTGGAATTAGCTACCCCACCCCCCCTCCCTCAGCAACTCACCCAGTACTTGAGTGTGGGCACCAGCTCCATGGCGAAGAAGCCCAGGCTGACCCCCAGCGCCGCGTAGCTGTCGGCCGACACGCGCTTGGTAATGGGGCCGCCGCCGGGCTGGAGGGCGGGGCGGGGCGTTGGGGTGGGGGGAGGGGGAGGGGCGGAGGGGTCAGGAGGCGCGGGAGGGGGTGGGGGGTGGGCTAGAAGGGGCAGGGGGGTTGGGGGATGGATGGAGCAGGTTGAGGAGAGGGTTTGAGCGGAGGTCAACCTCACGCGGCCCCAACTGCCCCCACCCAGCCCTCCTCCCCCCGCACCGCCCCCGAGACCCGTGCGGTTGCCGAATCCCCCCCTCCTTGCCAGCCCTTATTGCTTAGGGGTTCTGGCACAACTACCCACACCCTCCCCCTCACCCCCCTCGCTTTCCTTGGTCTTGATGAGTTCACTGGGTCCGGAAATATGTAACCCCCCTCCCAAGCAACCCCCTTCCTCGCGCCCGGCCCCCCCCTTCACCCCCCACCCCCCTCACCCTCCACCCCCCTCACCCCTCACCCCCCCCTCACCCCCCACCCCTCACCCCTCACCCTCCAGAAGGCGTCGTCCAGCACCAGCAGCCGCACCGCCCACCACACGATGTAGACCGAGTAGGCGATGTTGCCCAGGCTGGTGGGTGCGGGGTGCGGGAAGTGGGAGGTGGGTGGGATTGGGAGGTGGGATTGGGAGGTGGGATTGGGAGGTGAGTGCAAAGGTGCAGGAGCGGCCAGATGGTAAGGGTCCGGTCTTACCCGAGCACTCAAGCCCCAAAGCCATCCACAGCCGTATCATCGCATCCCAAGTCCGCCTAGCTGATACAAACCCTGCCTGCCCAGTGCCCACCCCTTATCTACCTACCTACCAACCTACCAATGCACCCTGCCCTCCCGCCCAAGCCCACCACCCTCACCCCCACCACTGCCCACCCTGACCCACCCGCCCGCCCCACCCACCCTGACCCACCCGCCCGCCCCAACCCACCGTGTGTCCCAGTCACGCTGCTCAGCGGGCTTCATGGCACTGTAGCCCTGTGGGTGGGGTGGGTGGGGATCAAGGTGGGGATGCAGTTGTGCGCGTGCGTCAAGTGAGCGGGAAGGAGTGGGCGCGGGAGCGCGTAAGGCAATGTTTGTGTCTGGGACTGCAAAACTAAAAGGGGGCGGGGCCATGATAGGGCATGCCCCGCTGTTGCCCCCACCAGCTGCAACCTCCCATCCTACCCCAGGCCCCTTGTCACAGCATGCAGCCTGCCTCCCCACGCCCCCCGGTTCACTCGGTGGGTTTGCTTCGGGTTCTGGTCTTCTGGAATGAACTAACCCGCCCCCCCTAAACACACACACACACACAAGGTCTTTGTTTTGTTTGTTAACTCCTTGTGCTATGTAACACACGCCGCTGCAGCATGCTCACCGCAGTGTGCCATGCAGCGGCCATATGCCTGTCGTACAGCCGTACGCCGTACGGCACTTCACACCCTCCAGTACAGCACCCAGTACGACACCCCGCTGCTGCTGCCGTACCTTGAAGTACAGGGGGGTGTAGTACTTGGACAGCTTGTAGGCGAGCGTGAAGAACAGGAAGCCGGCCAGGGCTGAGCAGGAGGGAGGAGAGAGGGGGGGACGGTAAGGGGGGGGGCAGAGGGTGTGGGGATGTGGGGACAGTTGAGGTGTGCGGCTTCAGGGTTTGAGGTGTGGAATGGAATGAGGAGAGTGATAGGCAGGCTGTTAGGCGGAAGGGCACTTTCGGGTGGGTGACACTGAAGGCTGTGGGTTGAGCCCCCGGCCGCCAGTGCCGCTGCCGCCAAGGGCCGCAGCTGCGCCCAACCGGGCACCTTGCCCCCGCTCCCCCACCCCCGCCCCTTGGACACCCACAGGCCCCTCAATCATAGGCGCTGTGCGGGGCGGGGTGCAGCACGCCCGGCAGGAGGCGGCGCCGCGGGTGTGCGGGCCCCCGCCCCCCGCCCGACTGACAAGCATGTGTGTGCCGCGCCCGCCCGCCCCGGACGTCCGAGCCCGCCGGGCAGTTGACTGGGCCGCAGGCTCGCCCCGCGCACACCCCGCGCTCAGGCCGGCCCGGTCCCCGGTATTACCACTCACCCCAATAGGCGCCAATGCCCAGCGGCGTGAGTGTCGCATCCTTGGTCACCAGCGCTGCGCACACCAGAGAACCCCGGAGACGTGCATGCGCATCGATCAACGGCCCGCGACAAGAGCTCAGCGTCTTAGACTGAGGGTTATCTGCTCGCAACGCTCACTCTTGCCAGCAATGGTGATCTCCCCGAGCTTCTCCAGCACACCGGCGGGAAGGTAGGGCGCAGGATGTGCCATTTTTGGACTCTCTAGAAGCTAGTGTGGTCGTGTCCGCCGCTATCAATAATACCGATTGTCCTTACGAAAAAAAATTAGAATGCGAGGCCATGAAATCCCAGAACGCCCATCCTGCTGGTCCACCTCTGCATGCAAACTCCATTCGCAACGCCTAGTCCAGCACACAAAGCGCTGAGCTTGCTGCATATGTTTATTATCAGTAATTGATATTGCCTGGCACGTTTGCCCTAGGGCAAAACGATAACAATTCTACACGCGCTTGCGAGGCGCACCCAATTGCTCCTGCTTTTGCCATTATAATTTTTGAGCCCATTGTAGCCTTACTACATTCCCAGGGTGCGTAGTAGGGCCTCTGCTGAACCAGGAGCCGCCAAGCCACAGCTGCCGAAGCGTTAGAAGCGCATTTGGCGACGCCCAAACATCTATTGTGTGCCTCAAGCGCACATTCTCGTGGAGGAGCTAGCGTGAGCGGCTGCGCGTGGGCTGTCAGGACTCACTTGACGGTGCGGCACCAGCGCCGCACCTCATCCGCCTCTCGAGCTCCCTCTCGCTCCGGGGCGCGCGCTGCCAGCGGCTCTTGTGCTGCTGGCTGGCGCTGCGGCCCCATGCTATCCCTCGATCCCAGACGCGGCCGCCACTGCTGCGGATGCGCCGGCGCAGCGACGCCCCAGCAGCAGCAGCCGCCGCTCCTCTTCCCAGCTCCAGCGGCGGCGGCCCCCACCTCGACTGCCCAAGTTGCGGCCCCCGCTGCATCTGTCGCCGCGGCGGCGTGCGGCTACGGCCGGCTGGCGCACCCCGCTGCACCCTCAACTCTAGGCGCGGTGGCTCGCCCACCTCCACCTACACCTGCACCCCCACCCCCAGCAGCAGCTCCTAGCGCCTCCCGCCCGTGGTCCACTGCGCCCTGCCCCGGTCCCTCGCTGGCCCCCCACAGCCACGGCCACGGCCGGGGGGCGCGGCTGAGGGACCTGCTGCTGCGAGCGCAGCAGGTGCAGCATCAGGTGCAGGTGCCGCCGCCTATGTGTGGCCCGTGGCACATGAGCAGCGGCCGCATCAGCACCCGGGTGGCAGTAGCGGCAGCAGCAGCAACAGCAGCAGTGCCCCGCGCCGCGGCAGCGACGCCATTGGCGGCCGTCGCCTCCGCCGCCTCCGCCGCCTCCGCCGCGTCAGCTTCATCGCCGCCGCCGACGCCGCCGCCTGGCAATGACAGCGTTGCGCCGCACGCCTTCCCTCCCTCGCTGCCGCCGCCGCCCTCGCCCTCGCCCTCGGCCGTAGCGCCACTGGGCGCGGGGCTGATAGGGCGCGGGGGCCGGCTGCGCGCGCCGGCAGCGGCAGCGGCAGGGGCAGCGGCTGGAGGCGGCGGCGCCCGTAGTGAAGGGGGCGACGCCGGTGACAGCGCCCGACCCCGTGGCGGCAGCAGCGAGGGAGGTGGTAGTGGTGGTGGTGGTGGTGGTGGCCCGGGCTCAGCAGGTGGGCTTGGGGCAGCAGGTGTGCCGCTGCAGGTGCAGGTGCAGGTGGGTGCAGCGTCCGTGTCGGGAGGAGGACTGGGCGTGTCGCTGACTGGGCCCAACAGCCATGGCGGCAGCAGAAGCAGAAGTAGAAGCAGGGGCGGCGGCGGTGGCGGCGGCGGCGGCGGCGGCCTGCAGCCCCCCGGGCCGCACCACTCGGGGCGCCGCCACCTCCGTTATGACGACCAGACTGTCGTGTCAGGCACCGCCAACGGCCGCAGCAGTCGCAGTAGCAACAGCAACAACGGGCGCATTGGCATGGGCGGCAGCGGCAGTAGCAGAGCTGGAGGCGGTGGCGAAGGCGGCGGCCGCCCAGGAGGAGGTATGCAGCAGCAGCAGCAGCAGCAGCAGCAGCAGCTGCAGCTGCGCGGCGCCGCCCTGACCCGCGCCATCAAGGGCTGCACCTCCCCCGCCCAGCTGCTACAGCTGTACACAGCCTACAGCGAAAGCAGCAGCAGTAGCAGCAGCAGCAGCAGTGGCAGTAGCAGCCTGAACGACCTGCACCTACTGGCCATGCTCAGCCAGCTGGCGCAGCTGTCCACCTCCACCACCTCCACCTCCACCTCCACCTCCACCACCTCCACCACCACCTCCACCACCGCCTCCACCTCCACCGGGGCCCCAGCCGCCCCCGCACCCCGCCTTGCCCAGCTCCCCGCGGCCGCACCATCGCCAGCCGGCCCTCATGCCGCACCTCCAGGGCGGCAGCAGCAGTCGGGGGCACGCAGCGGCGGCAGTAGCAGCAGCAGCAGCGGCAGCGGCACACGCCAGCCGCCGGTGCAGCGGCAGCGGCTGCAGGGCCTAGGCGGGGGAGGGCCAGCAGCAGCTACTGCCGACCACCTGGGATGGCGCCTGGCTACGCAGCTCGCCGACCGGGCCGCGGAGGCGGCGGCTGCAGCAGCAGTAGCAGCGCCACACGGCCACAGCAGCAGCTACAATAGCGGCAGTAGCACCGCAAGCGGCAGCAGCAGCAATGGCTACAGCCGGCAGCAGCAGCAGCAGCCGCACGTTTTGCTACAGCCCCGCGCCGCCTCCAACGCCATGTGGGCGGTAGCACGGCTGGGGCTGCGGATGCGAGCCAGCTGGTGGGAGGCGGCGGCGGGCCGGCTGATGGGCTGTAGCAGCAGCAGCAGTAGCAGTAGCAGCAGCAGTAGCAGCACGGGCCCCACGGGCGTGCCGCCTTCGGGTCGCGACCTGTCCAACGCCCTGTACGCCCTGGGGCTGGCGGCTGCGGAGGCGGCGGCGGAGGCGGCGGCAGGTGGAGGGGGTGCAGCAGCAGGCGGGCCGGGGGCAGGGGGCTCGTCAACGCGGGGGGCCGCGTCACGGCGGTACGTGGCTCGGCTGCGGGCGGCGGGGCAGCAGCTGCTGGCGGCGCAGGGCACGGCGGCGCGGCTGCAGGTGGGTGTGGGTCAGGGTGGGTTAGGGTGGGTTAGGGTTAGGGTGCGTTCATGATGTGGTGATGCGGGCGGGCAGGCGGAGGCCGGCGGTGCTGACGAGGTGGGGTGGGGGTTGGGGATGGTGCGTCCGGTCGTTTGTCGGGTCGGTCGGTTGGTCGGTTGGTCGCACCTGGGGGGCCAACCCTACACTGGCAAACAGCTGCCCGCCTTTTCCTCACGTGTCCCCGCCGCCGCCACCTGTGTGCCCCGTCGCCCATCACCGTCCCATGGATGGCTACCCCCCACCCCAACATGCATGGCACCCCCCGCCCCAACTGCTACTGCTGCTACTGCTGCCGGCCCTCAGGCCTGCACCGCCCCCGAGCTGAGCTCGCTGCTGTACGGCGCCGCGCTGCTGCGGCTGGCCCCGCCGCCGCACTGGCTGGCGGGCGCCTTCGGGCCGGCGCTGCTGGGCAGGCTGGCAGGGGCAGGTCGGGGGAGGAGGGGGAGGCAAGACCGCAGTAGCAGCAACAGCGGCAGTAGCAGCAGTCACCCGCAGCAGCAGCAGGACCTGGACCTGGACCTTGACCTGGGCGGGGGGCTGCTGGAGGGCGGCAGCGAGCACGACCGCCACCACCGCCACGGTGACGACGTGGGGCCGCAGGTGGTGGCCAACACGCTGTGGGCGCTGCAGCAGCTGCTGGCGCCGCCGCATGATGATGATGAGGAGGAGGAGGAGGAGGAGGAGGAGGTGGAGGCGGAAGGAGAGGCGGTCGCAGAGCAGGTGTGGGGGGAAAGCGAGGAGGCGGAGGACCGGCGGCAGGAGCGGGGGCAGGGGCAGGGGCAGGGGCAGCGGCAGGAGCCGCCCCTGGAGCTGTGGGCGGCCCTGCTGGAGCGCAGCAGGCAACAGATGGAGGCGACCTGCGTACGGCAGCAGCCGCAGCAGCAGCAGCTGCAGCAGGCAGACGGCAGTAGCAGCAGCAGCAGCAGCCACGGCCGCAGCAGTAGCAGCAGCAGCAGTAGCAGCAGCAACAAGGGCATGTCGCCGGAGCTACTGGCGACGGTGCTGTGGTCGGTGGGCCGGCTGTGCCAGCCGCCGCCGCCGCCCCGTGGCGGGGTGGTGGGGGCTGCAGGCGGCGGCGGCGGCGGCGGCGGGCTGCACCCCCGGACGAGACCCGCGGCACCGGTGGCCCTGCCGCCCCCTGACGCAGCCTGGCAGGAGGCGGCGGCTGGCGCACTGGCGCGTACGCTGCTGCAGCACCTGCTCTCCAGCGGCAGTAGCAGCGGCGGCAGTAGCAGTGGCAGTGGGCAGTGGCAGTCGCCGGCGGGGCCCCTGACACCGCGCACACTGGCGGCCCTCGCCAGCGGCCTGTCCCTGCTGCTGCGGCTGCGGCGCCGCACGGCTGTAGCCACTGCCGGCGCCAGCGGTGCTACAGCCGGCGCCGGCTCGGGGCTGTGGCCGCTGGTGTACGCGTCCGCCGCGCGCATGCTTGCGGCACAGGGCCAGGGGCAGGGCCAGGGGCAGGCGGGTGGGCGGGCGCCGCCGCCGCCGCCGCCGTCTGGGGCTGCTGCAGCCTGGCCCGGGGCCCAGTGGCGGCGCTGGGACCCACGTGACGCCTACGCCCTGCTGTCCGCCGCGGCCGAGGCGGCGGAGGCGGAGGAGGAGCAGCAGCAGCAGCAGCAGCACCCAGCAGCAGGAGCAGGCGCTACTGCCGGTCGAGAGGGGGCGGCGGGCGGGCGGGGCCCCGGCCGCTACGGCTCGCGCTCCCGCCCCCCACCCGAGCTGGTGGAGGCGCTGCTGCTACAGCTGCAGCTACTGCCGCACCCGCACCCGCAGCGGCGCGGTGGCAGCGGCAGCAGCATTAAAAAGCACAGCTGCAGTAGCACCGCCGCCGCCGCCTTCGGCAGCGGCTGTAGCGACGAGGTGCTGGTGGGCTGCATGGCGGCGCTGGCGCGGCTGAGGTACGTGCCCTCGCGCCACCTGCTGGCGGCGCTGGCGGCGGCGGCGCGGCGGCGGCTGTGCGGCCTGAGCCCGGGGCAGCTGGCTCAGATGCTGTGGGCAATGGCGCGGCTGGGCGTGAGGCTGGGCGGCCCAGGCGCCCCTGGCGGCGTGGATGGCGGCGGCGGCGGCGCGGGAGAAGTGTCGGCAGTAGCGGCAGTAGCTGCAGCTGGGAGGGCCCGGCGGCGGAGTCGGGGCGGGCTGCGGGTGCGGCGGCCGCGGCAGGAGGTGCTGCAGCCGTCGGCGGTGCGCGGGCTGTCGGCGCGGGTGCGGCGCGCGGTGCAGCGGTTGGTGGAGGCGGCGCCCGCGGCTACTGCCACAGCTACTGCCACAGATACAGCCACAGATACAGCCACAGCCACAGCCACAGATACAGCCACAGCTACAGCCACAGCTACTGCCGCCCGAGGCGCCAAGTCCCAGGGAATGGCTGCGCCGGTGCTGCCTGCGCGCTCCGCGGTGCAGCTGCTGGTGGCGCTGCGGGGCCTTGGGGCGCTGGCGGGGCCACAGGGGGGGCAGCTGCTGCCGGCGCCGCTGCGGCGGCGGCTGGCGGCGCGGCTGGTGGCGCCGGCGGCGGCGCAGCTGAGCCGACAGCTTCGCGGGTTGGGCCGGGCTACTGCTGCTACTGCTGCTACTGCCCCTGCGGTTGGTGGTGCAGGCGCAGGCAGCGCCAGCACCGCCAGCAGTCTCAGCGGCGAGGCGGCGGCGCTGGCGGAGGCGGTGCGGCTGCTGGCGGCGCTGAGCTCGGCCGCGGCCTGGCTGACTGCTACTGCTGCTACTGCTGACCCGCAGGCGCGGCTGTTCCAGACACCCTTCGGGATGAGCGCCGGACCGGTGGGGGCCAGGGCCCTGGGCCTGCACCGCCAGCTAAGGCTGAAGGTGCCGCGGCCTTCGCCGTCTGCGTCCTCATGCCCCCTGTCCTCTTCTCCCTGGCCTCCAACACGGGGGGCCGGCGGCGCCGAGTGGCGGCTGGGCAGCGCCGCCGCGCCGCTGCGGCGGGCGCTGTGGGGCGCTGGCCGGCAGGCGCTCAGGGCGCAGGAGCGGCTTCTGCAGCAGCAGCAGGCGGCGGTGGCGGAGGCGGAGGCGGAGGCGGCGCGGTCGCGGTCGCGGCAGGAGCAGCGGGAGAGGCAGCAGGAGGAGCCGGCTGTCGCCGCCGCCGCCGTGCCGCTGGCGGTGCGTGACGTGTCCGTGTACCTTTCAGGTGGGTGGGCAGGGTGGCTGTAGCAGCTCGCAGCGGCAGCTGCTGACGTGACGTGGCTACTGCTGTACGAATTTATGCACGGCACTCATGCCTAGCCTGTTGTTGCTTGCCCAGGTCTACGGCGGCTGCACATGGTGCCGCCGCCGTCCCTGGCGGTGCCGCTGCTGTGCCGCCTGGAGCGCCAGCTGGGGGCGGGGGCGGCGGGGGCGGGGCCGGCGGGGGCATCGCCGGAGCAGCAGCAGCAGCAGCAGCAGCAGCAGCAGGGGGCGCAGACGGAGGCGCTGGAGCCGCAGGGGGCTGCGGCCGCACAGCCGCCCCTGAGGTCGCTGGTGTACCTGGTGCTGGAGCTATCCCACCTGCCCCCCCTGGTGGTGCCCAGGCGGCAGCAGCACCAGCAGCGGCAGCAGCAAGAGCACCTGGGGCCGCAGGAACAGCCGCAGCAGCAGGCGGCGGAGCGCCAGCTTCCCGCGCTCGCTGTGGTGCGGGACCGGCTGGCTGCGAGGGCGCAGTCGCTGCTGCGGCGCAGGCTGGTAGATGCGGAGGAGGAGGCGGAGGCGGAGGCTGCGTCCGCCATGCCGGGCAGTGCGACGCAGCAGCAGCAGCAGCAGCAGCGCCTGTCCTTGGATGAGGTCAGCACGTTGCTGCAGGCGCTGCGGCGGCTGGCGGGCCGGCGGCGGCGGCAGCAGCCGGCCGTGGAGCAGGCGCTGCTGGCGGCCCTGCTTCGCTACAGCGCCGCCACGGCCGCCGACATGGACCGCGGCAGTCGTGCGGCCGCCGCCAGCATTGCGGCTGGCGAGGCGGCGGCGGCGGCGGTGGCGACCCGCAGCCGGCGTGGGGCCCGAAGTGGCGGCGCACATGCGGCGGCCACGGAGGCGGCGGCTGCCGGTGCCAAGGCGGCGGCCGCGGCGGCGGCGGCGGAGGCGGCGACGCTGGTGCGGCTGGCGGCGGCGGTGGCGGCGGTGCTGCCGGAGCTGCCTTCACCCTGGCCATCCGCGCCGTCGGCTGAAGGCTCGCCAGCCGGGGCGGCGGCTCCGGCTCAGGCTCAGGCACCGGCACCGGCACCGGCTCAGGCACCGGCTCAGGCACCGGCTCATGCACCGGCTCCGGCTCAGGCTCAGGCGGCCGAGGTGCGGCACGCGGCTGCGGCGTGGCAGGCTGCGATGGTGGCGGCGCTGAGCGCGCAGCTGCAGCTGGTGGCGGCGGCGGGGCCGGGGTGCGAGGAGCTGGCGGCGGCGCTACTGCCGGAGCTGGCCACGCTGGCGGCTGTAGCTTGCGGCCGTGCGGGCTGGATGCGGGGCGCTGTCGAGGTGGGTGCTGTCGAGGAGGTCGCAACCTCGGGAGAACAGCGGCACTGTGGAAAACACTGCGGTGTGCGCAGGCTGCTCCACTGCTGTTTATCCGCAGACTTAGTTGATCCCAATCCTGAGTATGCCCTCATTTCACCACACTGCACCACAACAGGAGCGGCTGCTGCCGGCCGCCTACGACGCCGCGGCGCGCTGGCTGCTGCCGCCGCCGGCCCGGCCCGGCGCGGCGGCGCCCGCGCCCCCCGCCCTGCCCGCCGTGTGTCGCCTGCTGGACCGACTGCTGCCGCTGTCGCAGCCGGACGTCCTGGCGGCGGCGGCGGCGGCGGCGGCGCAGTCGCAGTCTGCCACTGCTACTGCTGCCACCGCTGCTGCCACAGGCCCTGCGAGCTGCTGTGTGCCGCTGCCGGCGGCGCTGTGGCTGGCGCTGTACCGCTCCACCTTCCGGACCATGCAGCTGCGGCTGCAGGCCGCGGAGGCGGAGGCGCAGCGGGCGGCGGCGGCGGCGGCGGCGGCGGCGGCGGCGGCGGCGGCACCCCAAGCAGGCTTGCCGGCAGCGGCGAGTGGTGGGGGTCTGCGGCATGCGGGGCAGCGGCAGCGGCAGTGGCAGCAGCTGGGTGGTAGCTCCGGCACGGCACCTGGGGCGGGTGCGTCTGGGGGCGCGGGCGCCACGGAGGCGGGCGGCGGCGCCTCAGCGCGTCAGCAGGCGCCGGCGCTGCGGCCGCACCCGCACCCGCACCCGCCGCCGCCGCTGCCCGCGGCGCAGCTGGTGGGGCTGGCCTACAGCCTGGCGCGCCACCCGCCGCCGCAGCCGCCGCCGCAGAGGTGGATGCGGCTGCTCATGCAGGTGCGTGGCTGTGTTTCAGGAACACGAGGAAAAAGGGGTACACAGACCGCGTGGCTGTGTGTGTGTGTGCGTGTGTGTTGAAAATCACAAGGGAGAGAACTGTGTGTGTGTGTGTGTGTGTTAGAGAAAACAAGGGAGAGTACCATGAAAGACTTGTGCGTGCGAAGAGACAGGAACGCCAAGCAGGGCACGCGACGCAACGCATACGCTTGTTACCTGGAATTACCTTGCATACCTGAATCGCCGCCGGCTTACCATCCGGAAATCGCGCAACCCCCTCTACCTAACCTTGAGGGGGATTCGTGTCCACACGCTTCAAGGATGCAGCCCTATGTATGTGCTCTCACGGTACCGTGAGACCCAGGGCACTCCTAATTTCGAGCTCCTCGCTGCGTGTGTGTGTGTGCCTGGATGTGCGTGCGGGCCTGATGGGGCCGGGTTGAAGACGGGGAGCTGGGGAGGAGCTAGACGGCATTCGGTAGGGAGCTAGGTCAGGCAACCAGTCCAGTCCGATCCAGAGCTATGTGTTGGGGGTCGTCATGGTCACGGATGTGGGACCTCACCCAATGGCCGGCCTGCACCCCATCCCGACATGTCTCCGCGCTTCCTCGCGCACCCCACCCACCATGTGTGCAAACCGTGCTCCGTCACCCTCGCCCTCACGCCCCGTGCCACCCCATCCGGCTGCCCCCACTGACACTCACCAGTCGCCACTCACCCACCCGCCACCCACTCTCCTCACCACCCACCACCCACCACCCACCCGCACCCCCACACCCGCACCCCCGTCTGTCTACATCTCCCCCGTCATTAATTTAACATGCATGGAACCCCCACCCCCACCCCCACACCCGCACCCCCCCACACACACACACCAGGGCGTGGAGGCGGACGTGGGCAGCCTGGGCGCCCGCGAGTGCGCCGACCTGTGTGTGGCGCTGGTGAGGCTGGGCGTGGCGCTGCCCGCCGCCGGCGGCGGCAGCAGCAGCAGCAGCAGCAGCGGGGGCAGTAGCCAAGGCGCGGATGGAGGCGGCAGTAGCAGTAGCATTGGCAGCGGCAGTAGCAGTGCCAGCTGGCTGCGGGCCTTTGTGCGCCAGGTGGAGCTGAGCCGCGCGCTGACGGAGAAGGCGGAGCACGAGCTGCTGGGGCAGGCCTGGCTGCGGCTGAGGCGCTTCAGCGGGGGCGGCAGTGGGGGCGGTGGTGGGGGCGGTGGTGGGGGCGGCGGTGGGGGCGGTGGTGGGGGCGGCGGTGGGGGCGGCGGGGGCAGGGGCAGATGAAGAGCGGGGAGGTGTGCGCAAGATAGCACTCTGAGGCGCACCCAAAGGCGTTTTCACACGAAAGGGCTTGGTGCAGTGCATTGTGGGCGAGCGCCTTCTTGTCTTCGACATACTATTATGAGGACAGGCAAACTGTAACATATGGGCGAGCGAGCGCACGGACGTGTCGGGGGGAGAAGTCCCGCGGGGCATGGGGCGGGCTGAGTCACGCCCGGGCTACCTTATCTCGCTTCCTAGGCGCCCATTTCCAACAGCTGTTCCTCTTATTCATCTGCCAGCAACATTATCCCCGAGCCAAACAAACAAATGCCACATCCACGCTACGACGACCAGCTCGAGCTCGCGGGCGCCGACCTTGCCTCCCGCGCCGGAGAGCTGCTGCCGCCCGGCCCCTCCTCCGGCGAGCTACTGCTGGGGGCCCCGCGGCTGCAGCAGCAGCAGCAGCTGGGTGCTACAGCCGACGAGAATGAGAGCTATAACGACGACGGCGCATCACCTGACCTAGATGATGACCTTTTCGAGGGCGAGGAGGACAAGGACGGCGGCAGAGGCATGGCCGCCTCCTTCAGCCTGCCGCAGCAGCTGGCGCTGGCTCAGGCGTACGCGGCGGCGCAGAAGCAGCGGCGGCAGCGGGAGCAGGAGCAGCAGGGGCCAGAGCAGCAGCAGCAGGGTCCGGGCGGCGGCTCCCACGCCCCCACGCCCCACGCCCCCCCTGAGGACGTTGCCGCCGCCAGCGACCAGCAGCGGCGCATGCGGCAGGCTCACTTCGCACAGGGAGAGCAGCCGCAGCCGCAGCAGGCGGCAGAGGCGGAGGAGGAGGAGGCAGAGGAGGAGGAGGCAGAGGCAGAGGAG
This sequence comes from Chlamydomonas schloesseri, assembly GCA_016834595.1. Taxonomy (NCBI): domain Eukaryota; kingdom Viridiplantae; phylum Chlorophyta; class Chlorophyceae; order Chlamydomonadales; family Chlamydomonadaceae; genus Chlamydomonas; species Chlamydomonas schloesseri. The sequence continues at coordinate 100,208 of JAEHOD010000076.1, read as the reverse complement.
GAGGAGGGGGCTGGGGTGGAAGCTGGGGGAGGCGGAGAGGGCCCCACACTGCAGGTGCGCGGCCGCCGGGGCGGTGAAGGCTGGACGCTGATGCACCCACCCACCGGGCCCCTCGAGCAGCCGCCGCCGCAGCCGCATGTGGCGGCGGCGGCGGACCCGCACAAGCAAGGTCACAGCGGCGGCGGTGGCGGCGCTGTGGCGGCGGCAGCCTCACCCGCTACTGCCGCCGCAGGTCTGCCTGCTGCTGCTGCTGCTGCTGCTGCTGCTGCCACTGCCGCAGGAGCGGCGGCGGGTGAGATGCTACTGCCGCCAGTGGTGGCGGTGCCGCCGGTACCTGACCTGCAGGAGCGGGCGTCGGCTGAGGAGGTGAGGGGGCGGGTGGCGGGTGGCGTGGTGACTGGGGGGTGTGCTGGGTGGGGGCAGGTCAGGTGCTGGGGGGCAGGGGTGCTGGGTGCTGGAAGGCAGGGGGGGCAGGGGGGCCTTATCAATCATCATGCCATCATCATGCCATCAATGGGCTCGCCACATGCCGGGCAGTACCGGGGGCGCCTGACAAGCACAACTGACAACAGAGATGCACACGTGCACATATTGCCCACTTTGGTTCCGGTGCCCAATACGGTACACACCACCCACATTGCCGCCCTGAGTGACCGCCCTAACCCACCCTAACCCACCCTAACCCACCCTAACCCACCCTAACCCACCCTAACCCACCCTAACCCACCCTAACCCGCCCTAACCCGCCCTAACCCACACGCCCCCACCAGGTGCACCAGCTGGATGCGGCCCTCACCGCCCAGCGCCACCGCCTACAGCACCAGCAGCAGCAGCAGCAGCAGCAGTACACCAGCACGGGCGGCGAGGATGCAGCCGGTGCGGCTGCGGCTGTGGGCGGCGGCGACAAGGTGGCGGTTGGCTTGGAGGCGGAGGAGGGGGAGGTGGGGGAGGAGGAGGCGCCGCAGGCAGGTGAGTGGGAGGTGGAAGGAAGGCGAGGCCGGGGCGGGGGGGGAGCTGTGGCGGCTGTGGCGGCTGTGGCGGCTGTGGCGGGATGCACCGTGTGAGGGGCGGCCAGGGGCTAACATGTGGAATGTGGAATGCGGGACAGGGTGTGGGGGGATGTGGGGGATGTGGGGGATGTGGGGAGGTGGGGAGGTGGGGGAGGTGGGGGATGTGGGGGATGTGGTGGCTGGACCCGCGGCGCGCCTGCATTGGCCCCGCCCCTTACAGCCCCCGCGCGCTCCCCTCTCAACTCACGTGCACACGCGCACACACACACACCCGCGTGCCCACACGTGTCCCCTCGCCCCCTGGTTTCTGGAATGAACTACCCCTCCCCCCCCCCGGGACTGTTTACCAGTATCCCCCCCACACACGCACGCACGCACATCAACCCCCACAGACGCGGTGCTGGCGGCCGCGGTGGAGGCCGCACGTGACGACACCGCGACCTACCTGTCCGCCCAGAGGCGGCTGGCGGCGGCGGCGGCGGCGGAGGCGGCGGCCAGTGTGCCGGGCATGAGGGACCCGGCCACGCAGGAGGAGGTGGGGAGGCCCGGTGCGGTCCGCGGTCCGCACCGGGGGTTGAAGGTGTGTTAGAGATCACAAGGGAGAGAACAGCAGACAGGACAATGCGTGCGGTGCGATTACGGACGGTCGCGAGTCGAAGGTGTGTGTGTGTGTGTGGGGGGGGTAGCCATCCATAGGATGGGGTGGAGGGACGTCGATGTGTATGTGTGAAGAGGGCAGACGGGCGGGGAATAGGTTGACATGTGACGTTATGAGGGCAGCAGGTGATGCGTGGACTGGACAAGCGGGGGCGCGGGTATTTACAACCCCTCACCCGGCCTGACAGGTGCAGCAGCTGGGCCAGGCGCTGGCCGCACTGCGCCGCCACTCCTCATCCGCGGTGCCGGCGCCGCCCCAAGAGCACCACCTGCTGCAGGAGCAGGAGGGGCCGGCGGGCGGTGGCGGCGGCGGCGGCGGCGGCGGCGAGGCGGGCAAGGCGGCGGCAGTGGTGGCCGCGGCTCCAGCGCCAGCGCCCACGGGTGCGGGTGGAGGGGCCGCGTGTGTGTCGGGTGGCGGGAGTCCATTCCTGGCTGGCTGGGGTGGCTGGCTGGCTGGGGTGGCTGGCTGGCTGGGGTGGCTGGCTGGCTGGCTGGCTGGCTGGCTGGGTACCGCGCTGCCGACAGGCCAGGCCAGGGCAGGGCAGGGCAGGGCAGGGGCTTGCAGCGACGGGTGAGGAAAAGCGCTGTGTTATCGACCTTCCCCCTCACGGCCCCTCCCTCCGTCCCTGACCCACTGACCTACTGACCCACTACCCACCACGGCACCACCCCCAGGCGAGTACGTGCAGGCCGCAGCCCGCGCCGCCCGCGAGCAGGACGCGGCCGCCTACCAGCGCCAGCTGGATGGCAGCAGCAGCAGCGGCAGTAGCGGCGGCAGTAGCGGCAGTAGCAGGGGCGCCGAGGTGGGAGGGCAGCAGCAGCAGCAGCAGCAGCCAGTGTCCGACCCGGTGCGGCAGTTGGTGGCGGCGGTGATTGGGCGACTATTGGTGCCGGGAGCCGGTGACCAGCAGCAGCAGCAACAGCGGCAGCAGGAGCAACAGCGGCAGCAGCAGCAGCAAGAGCAGCTGCAGCAGCAGACGATGACACCCCCACCACCGCCGGCCGCCGCCGGCAGCCCCGGCGCCGCCCCAGCCGCCGCCATCACCTCCCACGCAGTGCCGGACCTGCTGCTGCTGCAGGAGCAGGCCTCAAGCACCGCCGCCTCGCTGCCGCCCGGGCTCCTCACTGAACGCGGCGTCAGCGGCGGCACCGGCACCGCCAGCGGCGGCAGTGTGGTGGAACAGGCGAGTTGCTATCATGGGGCCGCCACTCACGGTGCTACTGCTATTTTATTAGCATATGTCCGCACCGTTGCCGCTAGGCTGCTGCTCCCACCTGCGTGCGGCCGTGTTCCTTCACAGCCGCTTACACCGCGCGTCAATCAATCGGCAGCCTGCACACTGCTGAGCCTCCGCCACCTACGTACCGTACCGCCCCGCCCCGCACCTGGGGTCCTCCTCCCGCGCTTACTGGACCCCTCGCTCTTATGCATTGGGTTTGGTGTAGTTTGGGCTGGTAAACACAACCCCTCCCTCTCGCCGCAGCTGTCGTACTCCCTGTCCGCCAGCGCCGCCGCCACCGCCGCCGCGCTGCGCCAGCGGCTGGGCAGTGCGGCGCACGCGGTGGAGGGCGCGGCGCTGCAGGCGGCGGCGGCGGCACTGGACGCGGCGTGCTGGGTGGGTGCGCCGTTGAGCCGTTGAGCCGTTGAGCCGTTGAGCCGTTGAGCCGTTGAGCCGTTGAGCCGTTGGGCCGTTGAGCCGTTGGGCCGTTGAGCCGTTGGGCCGTTGAGCCGTTGAGCCGTTGGGCCGTTGAGCCGTTGAGCCGTTGGGCCGTGGTGTGCCGCCTGCCTGCCTGCCTGGCGCTGTTGGGGGCGCCGCAAGGCGATGGAAGTGATGGGGTGTGATAGTGGGGGTGTGATAGTGCGGGTCGTGCAGGGTGGGTGGGTGGCTGCGCACCCAAGGTACACACTGGCGGGGGTTGCGCTGTGTGCTCCAGGGCGGCCTCCCCCAACCCTACCGAGGGGGTAGCCCTATAGGTGCGGTTGGCTGCTGCATTGCACACTGCGCCCGAGTGCATGGCAGGAGCGACCCGACCCGACAGACCGGGACCCGGCGGGACCCCGCCTGCTGCCTGCTGCCTGCAACCGCACCACGGCGCAGGCGGTGGGTGCTATGGAAGAGGCAGCAGGCAACCAGGCGGCCGCAGCGGCTGCCGCGAGCGCGGCTGGGCCCGGGGCCGTGCAACCGCAGGGCGCACACGCAATCAAGCGCTCGCAGGCGGCGGCGGCGGCGGCGGCGGCTGAGGGGCAGGTGCTGGCGGCGGCGCCGGCGGGTCCGCCCGGCGACTCGGAGTCGGACCAAGTGGCGGCGGCGGAGCACGGCGGCGGCGGCGGGCGCGGCAGCGGCGGCGGCCACGCCGGCGGCGGCACCGTGGGCGGCATGCAGGGTGTGGTGCGCGAGGTGCGCAATGTGCTTCACGAGGCGCTGCGCATCCTGGACTGAGGCGGGGGGGGGGGGGGTTATGGTTGGTGCGGCGGACGACGGGTGCGGCGTATTGATGGGGTGTCACGGAGGAGGAGAGCAGGTCTGCTGAGCGGACTGCTGCTGTACATGCAGCAGCGGTAAAACTAGATCTCTTGCGCTCTGCACAAAGCCAGCGCACGAGGGCTGCTCGTAGGCTCTGAGAAGCGGTGTTGTGTTCGGCGTTGGCGGCTGCAGATCTGCGTGCATGCCACAGAACACGACGCGGTGCGTATGTGGGTTGGCAGGGTGTCTTGAAGATGAAGAGCGGCAGTTGCTGTGTGGCGGGTAGACAGGGTTGCGCCGCCAATGGTTGCTCCATCATGGCGACGCATTGTAAGCAGGTCAGCAAGATGAAGATGATGTGTGTTTGTCTGTTTGTCTGTCTGGGTCCCAGTGCAGCGCGCCTCAAAGCAGCATAGTGTCAATGCCTCAAATGGTCAGCACGGCCGCCCCCTCCACCCGCCTGCGCCAGCCTGAGTGCACACAGCATTCACGGCAGCAGACCCACGGTACCTTAGCCATTCGCACCCTCAGAGCACCCGAGCGCCATTTACCCAACTTACTACCTTGTAAGGAACGGAGCCACTCTCTATAAGGCGCCACGAGTGCCAGTGGCGTTAGAAGCCGCCGATCCCCTGCCGACAATTAAATATGGCAGGAGCCAAGCAAGGGGTCTGCGCAAACGCGCGATCATAATTGTATATCTGCGCACAGCCTGTAATGCACTCTGGCATCTTTGAGAGGGACAGGTCCCGCCTGGGCGCAAGTGCAGACATAGGGGGCGAGTGCGGGCAGACGCCGCGTGTCGACGCCTTGACACGGCACGCTACCGATGCATCGTCGCCCCCAGAATACGGTCCAGCCCAACCCATCAAATGCCAGTTGCTAATACAAATAACGTAAAACTCATCGAAATTATCACCGGCCTCGCGGGCAAGCTTTCTATTCCGCCTCGAAGTTCAGTTTGCACAACTCAGAGTCACGCGGCCTCGATTACACCAACAAACTATGTTATGGGATTATATCTCTAGGAGCCATTGATACCCCTTGTAACGTGAGCCGCGCGGAGTGGGGGCTCCATTAAGCTTGCCAAGGCAAAATGCCGCCTAAAAAGAAGGACGACAAGAAGAAGGACGCTGGCAAGGATGATGCTAAAAAGGCAGAAGAGGAAGAGGAGCGCGAGCTGGTGGAAAAGGAGCTCGTTATCGGCTACCTGCGCTCAAAGCTTAACAGGTCGGTTTGTCGCAATTTCGTGGCTTGTGGGTGCAAGCTACAATCCGTAAGCTTGCCTTGGGTGCGAGCAGTTGCCAAGCGCATGCAGTCATGGAACCGACGCGCGTAACTTGCAAACAGCAAAGCCACCGCTTACACGCCCTGATGAGCCCAGAGTTATCAAGAATGGGTGCTGGGTTCGTGTGTGCGTGGGGGAGGCCGAACCAGGGGGCTGCTGCGCGGGGAAGTGCCAGCTGGGGCGTTCGGGGCGGGTGCATGGTCACGAGCGTGCCGTGGTGCCCTCCCCGTCGTGCTGCGGCACGCTACCTGCGCTGCAACGCAACTTTCACTGCCGCCGCTTTGCATTCCACGTATGCAGAGTAGGTCTAGCAAGCCATAGGGACGGACGTTGGCTGGGCACACACTGTTACCCAGCCTGAACTGGTCTTGCACATGGTACCGTATGCATATGAATGCGACATTACATAAAGGACAGTCCGACCAAGCAAGGGTGCATATGGATGCATATGGATGCACCTCAAGCTACACAACCCCACGCCGAGAGCGCATCGCAACCTGGGCTTCCACCTCCTCCTCTCCATGCCCCTTCTGGTAGACAACCTAGCCACCACCACCATCACCCTTCATGCCCCTCACGGCTGGGCTTGGCGCAGGCTGGGCCCTGTGCCCACCACTCGGCGCACCGCCGTAAGGGCCCAAATAGTCTCATCACCTCAGCAAACGCCCCCCACCTGCCCTGCCCATCCCACTTCCCCCCTTCATCTCCTACCTCCCCACACACGTGCCCTCCCCCTCCCCCTCCTCACACCCACCCACCCACCCACCCACCCACCCACCCACCCACCCACCCACCCACCCACCCACCCACCCACCCACCCACCCACCCACCCACCCACCCACCCACCCACCCACAGGTACCAGGACCACGGCGACCGGCTGCAGGTGGACGTGGTGCGGCTGACGGACGAGCTGGAGACGCAGAAGCTCAACCTGAGGGACATCAACGAGTTCCTCACCAATGAGCTCAAGGTAGGAGGCCAGGGGGGGTTGTGGTTACCAGCCCAAACTAAACCAAACCCAATGCATAAGAGCGGGGGGGGGGGAGGCAAGGCCAGGGGGGGCGAGGGGGCATGCAGGGCGAGGCTGTGCAGCAGGGGCGGTGTGAGGGTCCATGGCTGGGGGCGTACCTGCCTGTGTGGGAATGTCAGCGCAGTGGGGCAGGAGGAGGCGAAGTCAAGCAGTCCCTTGTTCTTAACTCCCCACCACCATCAATATGAATGAGCACCGGCCAACACCCCGCTCCCCACCTCACCTTACCTGCCGCCCCCCGGCCCCCCGGCCCATGCCCCACACCACCTCACCTGCCGCCCTCCTTCCCGCCCCGCCCCCCTCAGGCCCGCTCGCTCACCACGTCGGCGCTGGAGGCCAAGGTGGCGGAGCTGAACGGGCTGATGGAGGAGGTCAAGAAGAACCACGAGGTAGGGGTGTTGCGGGCTGTGTGTGTGTGTGTGTGTGTGTGTGTGTGTGTGTGTGTGTTGGTGTGGGGCTATGTGTGGGCTGTGTGTGTGTGTTAGAGATCACAAGGGGAAAACAAGCAAAGCAAAGACCGTGTATGCAATGCGAACAAGACAAAGCAGCGTCGCGTCCGGTTTACCTGGAATTACCTGAGCCGCCGACCTGCTTTACTTACCCGAAATCGCGTAACCCCCGTCTACCTAACCTTGGAGGGGGATTAATGTCCACACGCTTCCAAGGGTGCAACCCGATGCGTGTGATCACGGTGGCGTGATACCCAGGCACTCCTAGCCCCAGAATCCCAGTCCGGCCGCTACGTCCAAAGTCCCGCCCGATCCACGTCGAAGTGCTCACCTACAAACAATAGGGAAAACAGCAAAGCACATGACGGCAGCGGGGAAGTGTCACGGGCAAGCAGAACAATGATGGAAGCGCGGCGACGCGCGACGAGCAAGAATAAACACGCAGCCCCAGTCCCACTAAGCTATACGAGGGTTACGCGATACGGGAAAGAGAGCGAATGGCGGCGAGGCAGGGCACAAAACACGCGAGGGCGGTGCATGGGCGCATGCAACGAGCAATGCGTGTATGTGGGGTGTGAGCACCATGGGCTGGCGAGGGTGAAACCCTCGCTCCCCGCTCCACGGTGCGCGCGCAAGGTACAACACTCCCCTGGTACGCAGTAGCAGCGAGCGCCACGGGCAGCACCAGGTCCAAGCGTAGGTACCGCGCGAGGGCCGTGCAAGTGTGGAACCGGTCGGATGGAAGACGGTGATGTTGACACGTACCGTACCCGCCCACCCCAGCCCCGCCCACACGCAGCCCGAGAGCGAGGGACAAGAAGTCAGCAAAGCAGGGAAGAAACCGCGTCCCGAGGCGCCACAAGGCCCCCAGCCCGGTACCCGCGAAAAGGACGCGCCCACGTCCACCACGATAGCGACTTTCGGTAGCATCGTCCAGACACGACGTCACGCAGCACAGCACAGGTAGGACGCCGAAAGTCACCCTTACGGTCAAGAATTGTGGGCACAAGGACAACTTCGGCCGACAGAGGCACTGTGGCACATCATGAACCGTCCAAAGTTGTCCTTCTGCGCACAATTCAAGCCGATACAAGAGCCCTAGTGGCCCCGGAACGCCCATGGGCAATTAACCGGCTCGCGCACTTGTGTTAGAGATCACAAGGGGAAAACAAGCAAAGCAAAGACCGTGTATGCAATGCGAACAAGACAAAGCAGCGTCGCGTCCGGTTTACCTGGAATTACCTGAGCCGCCGACCTGCTTTACTTACCCGAAATCGCGTAACCCCCGTCTACCTAACCTTGGAGGGGGATTAATGTCCACACGCTTCCAAGGGTGCAACCCGATGCGTGTGATCACGGTGGCGTGATACCCAGGCACTCCTAGCCCCAGAATCCCAGTCCGGCCGCTACGTCCAAAGTCCCGCCCGATCCACGTCGAAGTGCTCACCTACAAACAATAGGGAAAACAGCAAAGCACATGACGGCAGCGGGGAAGTGTCACGGGCAAGCAGAACAATGATGGAAGCGCGGCGACGCGCGACGAGCAAGAATAAACACGCAGCCCCAGTCCCACTAAGCTATACGAGGGTTACGCGATACGGGAAAGAGAGCGAATGGCGGCGAGGCAGGGCACAAAACACGCGAGGGCGGTGCATGGGCGCATGCAACGAGCAATGCGTGTATGTGTGTGTTGGAGTTGGAGTTGGTGGTGGTGATGGTGGTATTTCGGGGGGAGGGGTGCGTGTACAATGGGAGGGAGGGGCAGGAGGGGTGAAGGGCAAGAGGAGGGGCACACGAGGTGGGTGGGTGGGAAGCAGCATCCCGGTGGGTGATCGCAGCGACCGGCCGTGCGGGCCTGGGTGTTGGCGCGCGACCAGGGCGGGAACGGCTGTGCCAGTCGGGGAGAAGAGGAGGGCACTGTGTGCTGTGTGCTGTGTGACGAGGGTTGGGGCAGGGGCCAGGGGTGCCACCACCACCACTCCCACTCCCCCACCTCTTCAGCGATGCCTCCCCCTTCCACTTCCCCTCCCTTGCCGCCCGCTCTCGTTGACTTCCCGCACCCCCGCACCCACCTGCCCCGCCCCGCCCCCCGCCCCACGCCGCCCCCCCCCCAGGCCGCGCTGTCCCGGCTGCGCGGCGACAAGGACCGCGAGATCGAGCGGCTGGAGGGCGTGATGCGCGAGCACGAGCGCAAGGCGCGCATCACGCAGGAGTTCCTGGACAAGAAGGACGCGCTGGAGGCGGAGATGCAGGTGGGGCGGGGTGGTGGTGGTGGTGGGGGCGGGGGGTGGTGGGGAGGGCAAGTGGCGAGGGGCAGGGTGGGAGGCGGAGAGGGGCAGGGTGTTAAGGAGGGGCTGGTGCGGGGCGGGGCACAGGTGAAGGGAAGGGGGCAGTAAACGGGCTATTATGGTGCGAGGTTGATTGCAGGTTTGCAGGGGGTGCAGGTGTGTTCCTGGTTTTTTACGTTCGCCCCTTCCCTCTCCGCCACCCCTACCCCCCTACCCCCAGAGCCTGAAGGAGACACTGGCGCGCAAGACCAAGGACTTTGAGCAGCAGCTTACGTGAGTGGTGGGGCGGAGCGGACTAGAGCGGAGTGGCAGAGGGGGAGGCAGGGGGAGGGGGCTCTATTGGCTGAGGCGGGCGGGGAATGGAGTAGGACGGAGGGGTTCTGCGGGTGCGTTACGAAGGTTGCAGTCGAGAGCTTGCGGCCCACGTGCCCGTGTGCTCATCCGCTCGCTTCTCCCCCCTCCTCCCGCCAGCCCCTGCACCTCCCTCCCCCCTCACAACTCCCTCCCCCTCCCACTGATCCTCCCCCCCCCGCCCTCCTCTCCTCCTCATCGGCACTTCACAACCGTTTGATAAACACCATCCTACCCCCCCGCCTCCTGCCTATCTGCAGCGACATTGACCGGCAGCACATCCAGGACCGCGAGAAGTGGAAGCGCGAGATGGCGGGTCGCATCAAGGAGACCAAGCTGCAGATGATGAAGCTGACGGACAACCAGCTGGAGATGACCACCAAGCGCACCATCATGGAGAACGAGCAGATGTCCATCGAGCTCAGCTACCAGAGCCGGCAGACGGAGAAGCTGCTCAACAAGAACAACAAGTGAGGCGCGCGCGCGCGCGGGCGGGCGGGCGGGCGGGCGGGAGGGAGGGAGGGAGGGAGGGAGGGAGGGGCCCGGAGGGGCTCGAAGGGGGGACGGAGGGGGTTGGCGGTGGTCAGCCGCGCGGGCACACAACGCAGTGAGGCGCGTGGCGGATTCACACCCAGTCGCATCTCGCCAGTGCCTCTCCTGGTCCTACTCTCGTTAACCGCCCAGTGCTGCCCGCCAGTCCCTGACCCTTGTCTCCCACTCCCCCCAATTCCCAAAGGCTGACGGAGGAGAACGCGGAGCTGCGGCGACAGCTGGAGCTGAGCAAGCAGACGGAGGAGGAGCTGGCGCGGCGCAACAACCTGTACCAGAAGACCATCAAGACGCTGGTGAGGAGGCGGGGCTGGTGCGCGGGAGGGAGGCGGCAGGGAGGCGGGCGGGCGGGCGAAGTCACGGGCGGCAAGTAGGGCGGGGAGGAGGAGCGGAGGGAAATGGCACCAGCGGGGTGGCAACGGTCCAGGCAAGGAGGCGGGCGGAGCCGTGTCAAGGCATACCGTAGCTGTACAGTGCTGGCCTTCAGCTCCCATAAACCCCTCGCGCTTACCCTCCCGCGCGCTTTGCCTCCCGCGCGCCTCCTCCACTCCCCCCCCCCCCCGCCCTTGGCAGCTGTCCAAGCTCCAGGACCAGGGCTACCAGGCGGCGGAGAGCGAGGAGGTGCTGGGCGCGCTGGACAGCCGCATGAGCGACCTGGCGGCGCACCTGCACCTGGCGCAGCTGCAGCTGGAGGAGAAGACCGCGGAGGCGGAGCAGGTGAGCGGGGCGGCGGGGCAGGCAGCGGGGCAGGCAGGAGCGGGAGGAGGGGGGCTGTGTAAGGCGGGATGGGCTGCGCGTTGTGGGTACGCGCGGGCACACGGGCATGGCGAGCAAGTGTGACCACGGATGTGGGCTCTCTCACAAGGAACGCGCTTGACGATGCGGTGGCTTGGGACTGGTCTCTGACTTAATCGCGGCCAAACCCTCCCCCCCTAGTTGTATGCCGCTGACTCCTCCTGACCCCACCGCCCCGCTCCTGCTCCCCGCCTCGGTGCTGCCCGCCCCCCTGGCTGGTTGGTTTGGGTTCTCTTGGTCGTTTCGCTTTTGGTTTCTGGAATGAACTACCCCCCCCCCCACCACCACCCCACCTCACAGCTGCGCGAGCGGCTGGAGTCCAAGACCGCAGAGGCCGCGGCGCTGACGTCCGGCTACGACGACACCGCGCGGTTCCTGCTGGCCTGCATGGCGGACGTGCGCGACAAGGTGGTCACCGTGGTGCGCACCACCACCACCACGGCGGCGGCGGCGGACGACAGCGGCGGCCGCCTGCCGCCGGTGGCAGGCGCGGAGGGCAGCAGCCGTGCCGGCTCACCCACGCAGCCGCCCGGCGGCGCGGCCTCGTCCTCGGTGGCAGCGGGTGGCGGTGGCGGCGGTGACATTACGGTGCTGCCGGGGCGGCTGGACGAGCTGAGCGCGGAGCAGCGCGAGCGCGTGCTGGCCTGGCTGCTGGAGCGGCTGCACGTGTTCAGCGCGCAGAGGGGCCTGGGGCTGGGGCCGCTGGGGCTTGGGGGGCAAGGCGGCGGCGGCGGGGGCGCAGGCGCAGGGGACGGTGGCGCAGGCGGGCGCGGCGGCATGGAGGCGTCCGCCAGCGGCGTGACGCTGCCGCCCATCCCCTCCTTCAACCGGCGGCAGTACGCCACCGGCCTGTCGCATGGCCCGCTGTCGCAGAGCTCGCCGGCGCCGATGTCGGCGGGCGGCATGGGGGCGTCGCTGGCGGGCGAGTGGGGGCCAGGCAGCCCAGGCGGCGGCATGCCGGGCTCGCGGCTGGGGCGGCTGCCCACACGCGAACAGGAGGGCAGCGCGGGCGGCATGGGCGGGCCGCAGGGGCTGGGCGCCACGTCGGCGGCGTCTTTGTCGGCGGGCGGCCTGGAGGCGGCGGCCAGCCTGGGCGGGCTGGGGTACGGGCTGGGGTACGGCGGAGGCGTGAGCAGCAGCCTGATGGCGGGCATGTCGCCGGGGCCGGGCGTGCCCGGCTACAGCGTGTCCACCGGGGACGTGCTGCCGGGCGGCGGCATGCTGGGCGGCGCGGGTGTGATTGGCGGCGGCGCGGGCGGTGGTGGCCTGATGCTGGGCGGCGGCGGCACCGGCGGCAGTGGGGCTGGCGGCGGCGCGCCGGTGGACGAGGCGCTAGCCAAGGTGCTGAGCGAGGTGCGGCCGTGGGGCAAGCGCTCGGAGCAGCAGCCGCTCACCACCACCAAGCACTCTGGGACGTTTCTGCGCAAGGGCAACGGCCCCAGCAACAACACCGGTAGCAGGGGCTCGCTCAAGGTCTAGGCGGCAGTGGGTTCAAGGCGGCGTTCAGGCAGCGCCGCAGCCGCTGTCCGTGTGTGCATAAATCGCATAGGTAGGTGGTGTGAGGCGGAGCAGGGTGCTGGCATTGTGGTTGTCGCAGGCAACCCAGAAACTGATAAACCCGCGCGCTGCGGCTGTAAGACACAGGCGTCGATGTTGCCGGCATGTGCGCGTGAAGGTTGTACCAGGCCAGGTCCGAGGGCGGAGTTGCCGGTTGTAAGGCATCCATGTGCAAAAGAACTCAAGTTAAATGCTTGGGTGCCCGGAAGGAAGGAAGGAAGGAGAGGGCGTTTGTGCTGCTGACGGCTGAGGGCGCCGTGCCATCAGTAGCACCTGTGCAGGCGGAAATGTACCTGGGTGGGCAAAGCGCGCAAGATACCAACATCTATGGCGGCATCTATGGCGGCATCACCAGTGATCAGTCGGGACTCAGGGGCTTTGCCGTTCGTCGGACGGTCGGGCCCTCTCCATGACCGAAACGCTGACAAAGTGTCCCCCCCAGGCCTAGGCATATCACCGCCTTCTGTCATGATTTCCCCAATCCCCGAAGACACGTTTGGGAGATGAGTATGATAGCGAATAGTGTTACCAATTTGGTCCACTCGCCTTCCGTTCCGCTCCTCCTGATCCAACTCCCATCCGGCGCACGTAGCACCGACTATCGTTTGTTCTTCTCCAGGGTGGGCTGGGCCGCAATCATTCAGGCCGGACCAATCGATTTTCTCAAAAGAATTTGAATTGCTCAGGCACCTACGGCGCCAACCTGCTTGCTCTCTGTATAGACTGCCAGCGGGTGGGGAGGGCTTTGCATGCGTAGAAACGTCCGGGCAGGCCGCCGGCGCCCCCGTCGGCAAACACCGCCAGCTGGCACTCCGGCGGCACAAGTCCCGGCAACTCACACGCCGCACGCCGACCCTGGGCCGCATGCCATAGACAAGTCATCGACACGCGTGTTTCTACCCGCCGGCCATGGGAAAAACAAGAGCACACCCTCCCTCGCAAGTCAAAGAGCTTGAACTGCACGCGGCGTCGCGCATGCACGTGCCCTACTACGTCCCGTAGCTGCAGCAGCTGCTGTCTCCCAGCACCCTCGACTCCTGAACACAGGCTGTCGTCTGAGTGCCCGGCCGCAGGCTGCACACCAGTTGATTCCATTCTGTCGTCAAGAGTCTCCAGCACCAACCCAATGCGTCAATGGCCAAATCTTCACATTCTCCGCCCAGGCCGTCTGAACTCTCACACCACTCTCCGTCAACACACCAAAACAACCAGCCCGGGCCAGCCGCTCACGCAGCGGCCCGATCACGGCTAGCTCCACCTCAGGGGGGCCGGCCGCTTAGTCCTTCTTCTCGGACTTGTTGGCGGGCTTCTCGCCGGTGATGTACATGCCGGTCTCCTCCTGCAGCGCCGTGAACTGCTTGTTCAGCGAGGCGGCGGCGTTGATCCAGGCCACGATGATCACGCACAGAATGGCGCCCAGGTAGGGGGTCGAGGCGGCCAGCGAGCCCAGGCCGATGATCATGAACTGCTGGATCAGGGCACCGCCGGACTTGCCCAGCGGGTTGCAGATCACGTCGATGGCGGCCTTGCCCTTGGTCTTGACCTCATCGTCCAGGGGGATGTAGGCCATCTCCTTGCAGGGGTCGAACAGGGAGTACTTGGACGACTTGGAGAACACGTTCTGGGCGGCGCCGACCAGCACGGCGGCGTACAGGGGGGTCATGCCCCAGGCGGCCAGGGCGGGCTTGACGGTGTCGCCAGCCAGCACCAGGGTGAAGAACATCAGGCCGGTGATCAGCAGCATGATGGGGGTGATCAGGGCAGCCACACCCCAGCCGAACTGCTTGAAGATCCAGCGGGACAGGATCATCATGGTGAAGGTCACGGTACCGGTGGCGGTCGAGAACTCGCCCATGAACGACGAGTAGTCGTTGGGGTTGGGGAACTGGGCCTTGAGCTTGCCCTTCCAGGTCACCTCCACCAGGTTGATGGAGATACCGTACGCGACCACCAGGGTGGCCATGTCGCGGATGTAGCTGGACTGGGCCAGGAAGGCGAAGGACTCGCCCACGCTCATCTTGGTCTTGTTCTTCTTCTTCTTGCCCTCGCGCAGGGACTTCAGCTTGGGCACCACCAGGCGCTGCAGCGAGAAGTAGATGGCGATGATGAGCAGGCCGCCAACGACGACCATGCCCATCAGGCCGTTCAGGGACACACCCCAGCCGTCAACGCCCGGGGGCAGGCCAGCGCGGACCTGGACAGAGAGGGGAAGGACGCATTGCAGTGTCAGAAGAGGTCATGAAGAGGCCATGCTCAAAGAGTCGTCTGTTGCTCTGAACGCACTGTCCTGCATCACTTCATACGATGCTGTTGCCCTCGACTGTGTCCTGATTAACAAGCATCAACCAACACACGGTCGGGCAGCCACGCACCTGCGAGAAGTACTTCACGGCCTGGCCCGAGAAGATCAGGGCGACGTTGGCGCCCAGACCGAACAGGGGGTAGAACTGCGAGGCCTCCTCCACGGTGGTGATCTGGTTGGCGAAGCCCCAGAACAGCACGGACACGACGACGGAGCCCCACAGCTCGGCCATCACGTAGAACAGGCAGAAGGTCCAGTTGCGCAGAATGGCAATGGGGCCGGCGAAGCGGGGGCCCATCTGCTCCAGCAGGTTCTGGCAGAACTCTGTCGTAGTGGGAGGGAGGCAAGAGATAGGCGTAAGCAAACAGTGAGAGGGTGGCAGGGACCAATACTCCGCGCTGCGCTACCAAACTCCCCACGCTAGTATTATTTGCATGTTTATGACATCGGTTGAATACCGCCCTGATCCACAGCACGCACCAGTGGGGTGCAGAGCATCGCGCATGGGGTACATGATAGCGGCGAAGGCGCCGAAGAAGGCAATGAAGGGGATGATGCAGGTGTAGAACAGCGCCTCGCTGGACAGGCGGTTCGACAGCTACAGGCAGAAGAAGCGCGAGGGCGGCGCGTAATCATCAGTCAAACGAGTGGCAATCGAAGTCGAAGCGACATCATAACCGCGCGTAGAGTCCAGGAACCTTTGACACAACACATACTGCTCAGCTTACCGCCGAGTACATGATGGTGAAGCCGATGGCCATGGGCAGGTTGACCCAGGTCTTCAGGAAGGGAATGATCTCAGCGCCCGAGCCGGGAGCAGTCACCACCAGCACGTCCTGATAACAAAGAAGGAATAAGAGGACATGGATTTAATACAACTGGAATCCGTGTGTCTGCTGCGTGTTGACGGGTCGTCGGAAAAAACGCCAACAATCAGAAAACGGGGAATCCCGCCGAAGCCCTTCGTCCGCCGCCGCGCACCTTGGTGTCACGCAGAATGGTGTAGTTGAACAGAATGCAGAAGAACATGGCACCCAGGGGCAGGATCTTAGCCCAGGTGATGGGCTCGAAGCCCAGGAACTTCTTGGGCTCAGGAGCCGGGGCGTCCGAGGAGGCGGCCTGAGGCGCGGGCGCCAGGGGCTTCTTCTCCACGGGCTTGGGGGCGAAAGGGCGCTCGCCCAGACCACCCTGTAAATGCAGCAAGACATAGGAAGCGTCAGGGGCGGGAGACGGGCGGTCGAAGCCAGCAATCAAGCGCATTCCCGGAAGGGGGTGCGCACCTTCAGGCCGACGCGCGCGGCAGCAGCGGTGGCCACGCGGGGCACGGCAACAGCAGGCACGGCCATCTTGGCCGAGCGCTGCAGCTTCAGGCCGCCCATCAGGGGCTTGCCGGCGAGCAGGGACGCCATCGCTGCCGAGTCTTGTGATCGGCAGAGTTTAGGTGAAGTGTTGGGGCCCTAGAGACCCTGCTGTGTAGCTACACACTCGCTTGACTGCAACCCAATTATTGTGGGCGGGCTAGTGGCACGGCGCGGGCAACGAGAGGCGCCTATTGACTTTCGGTGCTCCAGGGCGGTGCATGGGGCCGGGCGCGAAATGCGCCGCGTTGGAGGGAGCGACGCTCCAACAGCAAACATACCACGATGCATGGCGCAGAGCAAAGCAAGCTCTATCACTTAACGTTTGTCGCGGCAATCACGCGCCAGTGCGCCGGAAGCGCGCGCGCGTGGGACCTGCTGCGCGTTTGCTTTATTCTCGCTTTTACGCGGCGGTCACCACTCGCCGGACCTTAGGCGACTTGTTCCTTGTCGCGATCACTAGGTTTCGTTTCTTCACGACGGAAATTTCGGCATCACTAGAAGCGAACGCATAGCGCTCCTCTCTCTCTCGTCGCGGGTGCAGGAAGAGCGGCCGCTGGGATGCACGACGGCTCTGATATATAGACAATCGTTATACACACACTGCGCGCATGATACCGCTTTCGGAGGACGCGTGGGATAGGGGTTTCTCAAAAGACGCGCGACGCCTCGTCTCCCCGTTCGGCGCGCACGCACGCTGAGGTCGCCGCTGACTCCGATGCATGCGATAATTTCTGAATGAAGCTCAAAATATGTATTCGATGGCTTCACGCACAGCGCGGACATGCGCCCACCTCGCATGGCGCCAGGGTGTCCTTCCGTGCTTTACGCAGAAAGGGTGTGCGCCTATAGTAGGCGTAGAAATGCCTGCGCCATGGAATGCAGCGCGCTTCTGCACTTTGCAGCTCTGACACCAAACGCTGATTATCGATCCGCCGACGCATCGGCGACTGTACCGTTTCACCCGCGGTTTGGCTCTAGAGATACGTGACATCGTGGTTTGCGCCGCGGCCGTTCGGTGGGATTGGGCGCAGGGGCTCGGCCGCGGCGTCGCTGCGGGTTCCTGCGGTCACTTTTCAGTGGGCCACCACCCCCGCGTTTTGCGACACGGGCTGTTCGTCTCCATGTGACAATCGACGTGTGCGCTGTGGGTTCATGCTTCATGGGGAGTCTATTGTAACGACGGAGGTAAGAGAGACTCCGGACGGAAGGACGGCCGGACCGGGGCAGGGGCAGGCCCGACACCCTGCGTCCACCCTGAAGTCGCGCCAGCGCGGGCAGGGCCAGTCCGCGCCAGGGCATGGACCGTGTGGATTACCGGCGGCAGAAGTTCTATGCCGCCAATGGCAATTGGCATGGCATGCGGCCGTACGCGCAGTTTGGCGGGCCTGATGGCAAAGCCCAGCGGAAAAGCATGAGGAGGAGCCTTCCGAATGCGCCTTGCGCTTGCTGTTGACATTACATGCGCACGCCTTCGTTTTGATCTTAGTGAGCGCACCGAGGACCTCCTATTCCCTGCCACCACCAACACCCGGATAGCAAGCACCAACGCTTTAATGACAACAACTCAAATCACCACTCGCTTACGTTGGCTTCCGCCTCACGAGCACACATGGTCCAGCGGCGGTGGTTGGGCGTGGGCGGGTGCGCCATGCGGGGGGCTGCGCCGCGGCTCAGGACACGTGCCGCCTGGGGCGCCCGGCCGCCGCCGCATGTGCGCACAAGTCCGTTCTGGTCGGGTGCAGGGCTTCCAGGGGGGTGGGGGTTCCGCCCCTGCTTTGGCCGCTGCGCCGTCATGTTCCCCACTGCCCGCCGCAAGCCCCGCTGGGCCATGTGTGCGCAGTGTCGGCCGCCAGCGCTCCCTCCACTGCCGTCACCGAGCAATCACGGCGTCCTCCTCATCCCCCTCTGATCCCTCAAGCCGCTGCCCCACCACCCGCACCGGTGCCGCCACAGCCGCCCCCGGGTGCTGCCACCAGCCACTCCGCTGCCGGCCTGCAGCGCCGCGCCCCGCCAGCGGGCAGTGGCCGGGCCGGTGATGACGCAGGCGGGCAGGCGGGCAGGCGAGCAGGTGGGTAGGTGTGTGCGCGCTGCCTGCCTGCCTACTCCGCGGCGGTGGCGGCGGCGGCGGCGGGCTGCAGCTCGGGCGGCAGCTTGCACACCTTGCGGCCGGGGTGCAGCACGCACTCGGCCGGCTGCGGCTCGTAGCCCGCCAGCACCAGCTGCACCTGTGGGTAGGTGTAGGTGGGTGGGTGGGTGGGTGGGTGGGTGTGGGTGGGTGGGTGGGTGGGTGGTGAGGGGTGGGTGAGGAAGGGGTGTTGGGGCACCAGGGGCAATGGAGATGGAGATGACAACCCGGAACCCCGGCGCCCCACTCCGCCAAGGCCCCACGTGTGACAAACACACACATACTTTCTTCTTTCCTTTGTTCTCTCCCTTGTGATCTTAATATACACACACACACAAACCACTCACGTCCGTCTCCATGGTGAGCGGGTCGAAGGACGGCTTGTAGCGCTTCACCGGCACGCCGCGGGCGTCCACCAGGAACTTGGCGTAGTTCTGTGTGGGTGGGTGGTTGGGTGTGCGGGCGTGTGTGGTTGGTGGGCGGGGGTGCCATGCATTTAAGTTAATGACGAGGTAGACGTAGAACAGACGTAGAACAGACGGGGGGAGGGGTTGTAGATACCAGCCCAAACAAACCGGGGGCCGGTGGTGTGGGTGGTGGATGGGGTACGTGGCGGGAGTGGCGAACGTGGAGGCGTGGAAGCAGTGGATGAGGACAGTGCATGGGTGAACGGGAGGGGAGGCAGGCAGGCGCGCGGGCGGAAGGAACAAACAACCTCCGCCACAGCAACTACGGAGCCACTTTACTCAGGTGGTGGTGGTGGTGGTGGTGTCGCACCACCTGCGCTTCCCACGTTCCCGCCATCCCCACCACATACGGCCGCAGCTCCACTCGGCAGCAGTAGCCGCTACTGCGAGCCACTCACGGGTGCATTGGGTATGGCTTCTTGCGCAGGAAACAACAACCTCTCCCGCCCACCCCCCTGCGCCTGCAGCAGCAGCGGGACCCACCCACCCACCCGTCCCGGACCCCCCCCCCCCCGCCACTCACCCACTCGATGTCGCCGTTGGGCCGGCTGCGCACGTCGCTGGGCGTGGACAGCGGCAGGCGGTCCTTGAGGAAGGCGTACAGCGGCGCGGCGCCGGGGCCGTTCACCTCCACGTGGTCGAAGCTGCAGCCGCGCACCCGCGTTCGTGTGTGTGTTTGTAAGGGGGGGGAGGTAGCTCATTGCGACTTCCAATCCGGACGTAGAAAGAGGTGTGCCGCCCTTGTGCGCGTGCAAATGCATCATGTACAGAATGGTGGTGGGAGCGAGGGGCGGGATGGGTCATTGCGCAGCCCTCAGTTGCGGAACGTGGTGTGTGCCCTACGACACCTCCCTGCCACCTGCCTCCATCTCCGCCCACGCGCACTGCGCCCCGCCCCGCCCCACCCCACCCCACTCACACTCCGCCCCATTCCAGTCCAAACTTCTTCCATGCCCACTCGCGCTCCTCCTGGCTTGTGCCCGGGGCCTGGCCGCCGAACTGCACGGTACGGCAGCAGCAGTCAACGTGCGGGGTGGGAGGTAGAGGGAGCGGGCAGGGGGGCAGGTGTTACGGGTGTGGTTCCAGGTACGACGCCGCAGTGTTGACATATGCGGGTGTGGTGGTGCGGAGTGCGGGAAGAAGGCTGCTGAGTGCAGTGGCTGCCAACTGCCAACTGCCAACTGCCAACTGCCAACTGCCTCCCACATGACAAGCGTGTGTTCCCCGCTGAGGCCCCCACCAGTGCCTGCCTGCCTGCTCAGCTGCTGGCCTTGCCTCCGCACCGGCTTGCCAGGAGGAGGGCGAGGAGGTGCCGCGCCCACCACCCCCTGCCTTGCGCCCCGCCCAACCCTGCCCCACCCCTTGCCTCGCCCCAACATGTCACAAACACACGCACACACACCAAACACACACACACACACCACAAACACACGTGCATAACCCATCTCTTCTTCATTTACCTGATTGCAGGGGAAGCAGATGAGGTCAAAACCCGCGGCATTGTACTTGTCGTACAGTGTCCTTTTGGGGGGAAGGGCGGTGTTGGATGGGGGTGCAGCCAGGGGTGGTCATGTGGCCCACTGTTGGAGGCGACCGGCTGGTGGTGGTGGATGCAGGGGTCGCACGGTGGCGGTGGGCAAAGCGGCGCGCTGGGTTGCCTCGAAATGTCGCACTGCACTGCCCCCCGCACTGCCCCCGCACTGCCCCCCTCCCGCACTGCCCCCCGCACTGCCAGTCGGTGCTCATGCCGTGGCGCCTCGCCCACCTGAGCCCCGGGTAGTTGACCTTTTGCCTGCGGGGCACCAAACACACACACACACACACACACACACACACACACACACACACACACACACACACACACATAGCGCACACAGCACACATGCAGCCGGCAAAGTGAGGAGCGGAGCAGATGCCGGCGTGCCGACCGGATAGCCCCTCAGGTCCCATGCTAGCTTCACAGCCAGTTTCCCCCACGCCCCGCCCCCAGCAGCACGCCGGCCCGGCCCGCCGCACCAGCCAACCCAACCACCCCACGCCGCCAAGCACCCTCGGTGCCTCGCAGTGCCCTCTGCTGACTGGGTGTCTCACTGGACCACGCTCCCCCATTTTTGCTTGGGTTTGGAATGAACTACCCCCCATACACACACGCGCGTAGTTCTCTCCCTTGTGATTCCTGACAAACACACAAACACACACGTGAGCGGCACCGAGCGGCACTCACAGTGCTCATTCGGAGGCGATGTTCATGATCACCACCACCTGGAGGGGGAGGGGCAGGGGGAGGGGGAGCCATGCATGTTTAATTGATGACGAGGGAGATGACGACAGACGTTGTGGGAGGGGGAGGGGGCGACCATTGAAAGCCAGAACCCAGAACCACAGAGCGCACAGAGAGGGGGATGAAGGAGGCCACGGCCGGGAATGACGACGTGTGAGGCACCCGCTCACGTGCCTGGAGTGATTTAGTGCGGCAAGAGCCCACAACCACCACCACCGCCGCCACAACCACCACCACCGCCCGGCGCGTGTGCGCCCCCTCAAACTATGAGCTATGCCCTACACCACAGCCCCATCCGCCCCTCGCACTGCTCGCCCTGTAGCCGCACCCAGTGAGCCTGCAGGCTGGCACGGACTGACGCGCCCACTGCCCCCGCACACTGCCACCGCATCATTCCCACCCGCCACCCCCGCCACCCCCGCCCGCCACCCCACACCACCCCCGCCACCGCCACCCGCCACCCGCACCTTGCCGCGGTAGTCCGCCAGCGAGCGCTCCTTGCCGTACTGCAGCGCACTGAACTGGTAGATGGTGTCGGAGGCGGCCGCAGGGGCGGAGGGCGCCACGGGGCCCGCCAGCGCGGAGCCTGTTGGGCGGCAGGTCGGTGCGCGCGGTCGCAGCAGGGTGCGGGGGTGGTCAGTGGGGCGGACACCCCTCCCCTCCTGCCAGCTGCCAGCCGCCAGCTGGTGTTGGTCCCCACTAGGCACCCGCATACAGTTCCGATTCAATTCACCAGCGCAGCCAAGAAGGCATAGACATAGCAGCGACATGTCCAGTCCGGGACGGCTGGATGGCCGTGGTATGCCACACGCCCCGGCGCTTCCTCTCTTTAGGTCTCACCAGGCAGCCACAGGTAGCGAGCAGCCGCGGCGCCTGCCGCTCCCAGCAGCAGCTCGCGGCGAGAGGCGGAGGCGGACGTCGCGACGCAGCGCACAGCCGAACGCCTCGAGGCCCGCTGCCTCGCCCCGGCTGTGGCCGGGCGCGAGTTAATTTGTATCATGTTCAAGTGAGTTTGAATATCAATATAAAATAATGTTTTCAGGCGCGAGCTATGAAGCTCTCACACGGGATTGTGGTCGCGGTGTCGGGAGTTTGTTGTGTGTCCTTTTCCGTGCAAGCGCCAGATGCATGTCCTGGAATGCTTGCTTGGAACTCCATTTGCGGCTGCATGTACGCCGTGGCCGACCGGGCCTTGACGGGCTGGTCTGTGGCCCTGAGGCACGCCACGCGCCCACGGGCAAGAGGGGTGGGCTGGCACCCATGGCTGGCCCCCATGGCTGGCACCCCTGCCCGCGGGCGACTTCCCGGCTGTCGGCAGCCACCCACACACGCCCGCTCCCACTGCCCTGAAACCGCACCTGCGCACATGTGTGGCGATATAGGAATCCCTGAGCACCATGCTTGCTTGCATGCGTGCACTGACCTGCCGACGCAGTTCACGAGCCAAACCTCACTGCTGCCCGTTTCTGCTCTCCCTTTCCGCTGGTAATCATTCCTTCACGTCGTTATATTCCTTTCCCTAACTCCAGGCCTCTGCCTGCTTTCCTGCTAGCCTTACGGCCCCGGTCTCCTTTCCTACGCTTTCCTTCTAGCACTATTAGGGCTCTGCACCAGGGGCCCTGCTCTGCGCCGCTGTCCACCAGCACCTCCCCGCCGCACTTCCTGCACATGAGACACGGACACGCGATTACAGGTGTTCGCCCAGGGAACGCTGCAGCACCCCACTGTCCTCCGACCGACCCAGCAGCACAGCCGAGGGCCACAGTGGTAGCCTTGCGTTGCGGGCTCTGCTACTGCTGCTCTGTCTCAACTGCCGGCCTTGACTTCTCCACGCCAGCTATCCCAACATAGTTACACGCTAGGGCGCGCCCTCCTCAGCACGCCAGCAAAAGCAGACGGCCTTCATGATAGCGGGCGCATGAAGATCAACTTGAGCATCTGTGTTGTCCATGCGTGTGGACCAAAACCCAACTTGACAACATCGTGGTGCACTTCGCTTTGTCAGTCGTGGCCATTCGCGCACGGCCCAGCGTATCACAGAATACTGCTGATCCCCTCCCCCCAGCTGATTTCACGTGCTGATTTCCCCCATATCGCATGCTACAGTTGTTGTGTGCTCCTCTATCTCCTTACAGCAGCCACCGCATGTGAACCCCCCCATGGCCATGATGAGCCCCCCTGGCCATGATGAGCCCCCCTGACCGCCCCCGCCCCCGCCCCCAACCCGTCCTGCATGCGCGTCAGTGTGCGGACTGATGAGAGTTCCACAGCAGGCGGGTGCGCTCCACATGACAGATAGTCAGTCAGACAGACAGTCAGACAGACAGTCAGACAGCGCCCTGGCAGCCTAGCTGGGAGCCTAGCCGTGCTGCAGCTATGCCTAGATGGGTGCCTAGCTAGCGGTGCAGCCAGGCAGCTAGGGTGTGAGGTAGAGGTCGGCGTACTCCTGGGCCGCCAGCGCCGAGTCGGCCACACCCAGCTGGCTGCCGGGGGCGGGCGCGGTGGGGGGCGGAGCCCCGCCGGTGGTGTTGGTGGTGGTGGCGTTGCCGTAGGAGGCGGCCGCCACCACGCCCTCGCCCACCACCGTCGAGTTGCAGAAGAGCTGTAAGGAGGGGGGGGGCAGTGACAGTGAGGTAGCGGATGCGGGGTTGGAGAATGCGTGCGTGTCCAGGGCACCCCGGGCATGGGCTTCAGGCACTTACCCATCAGGTACTAAATGCATCACATTCCAATCCATAGCCTGGCACGAACCCACACAAATACTCGCACGCAGCCACTCGCCAGCCCCACCACCTCCTCCTCCTCCTCCTCCATCACCTCCACCAACACTACCTCCACTGCCAGCTGCCGCCCTGCCGCCCTCGCTCCCCCTGCGCCCCTGCCCCCCTGCCGCCGCTGGCCCCCTGCCGCCTCACTCACCCCGAAGCTGGAGCCCTCGTCCAGCTGGATGCGGCTGTTGAGCAGCCCCAGCGGGCTGCCCCACAGCTCCATGCTGCTGTTGAACAGCTGCAGCGTGCTGTTGACCAACAGCAGGCTGCTGCCGCGCGTCAGCAACACCAGCGGCACGTCCGTGAACACCAGCAGGCTGCCTGGTGCATCATGATAGGGGGGGTAGGTGTGTGTGGGGTGGGGTGGGGTGGGGTGGGGTGGGGTGGGGTGGGGTGGGGTGGGGTGGGGGTGGGGTGGGGTGGGGTGGGGTGGGGGTGGGGTGGGGTGGGGTGGGTGGGGTGGGGTGGGGTGGGGTGGGGTGGGGTGGGGTGGGGTGGGGTGGGGTGGGTGGGGTGGGTGGGCAGGGTACAGTGGGGTATCGTCACAGTAGCGTGGGGGACTGAGGTTGAGGAGTGGCGGTGTGTGTGTGTGTGTGTGAACCTGAGGCTTACTTGAGAAGGTATCGAGGCGGAAGGTGTGGAGATGATGGTAACCGTGAGGCAGGAGGTTGGCGGACTTCTGCTGCTGCTGCTGCTGCTGCTGCTGCTGCTGGCCGCCCCCAGCCCCTCCCCCTCCCCCCTCCCCCCTCACTCCCCCAGCCCCTCACCTGTGGCGGCCAGGCTGGTATTGTCCAGCCAGGTCACAGGCCCCGCCACCTTGCCCTCGTACAGCGGCGGGGCGGGCGCGCCGGCGGAGTGGGCGTACCTGGGGGCGTCGGGAGGGCGGGGTGTGTGGGGCGGGGGGGGGGGCGGGGCGGGGAGGGCGGGGAGAGCGGGGTGGGGCGGGGAGGGCGGGGTGGGGCGGGCGGAGGGGTTAGTGCGGAGGTTGCGGAAATGTGTGTGTATGGGGAGCAGCGACCAGTGTGACGAGTGCCGATGCGTTTGCGTGGGTGGTGTCGTAAGCGTGCCAGGCAGGTAGGCAGCAGGTATGTGTGTATGTGAACACACCCAGCACGACAAGCCGCCCACCCGCCCACCAGGTGCTGTTGGTGAGGCTGATGGCGCTGTTGTTGGCGAACAGGGCGGTGTCGGACAGCTCGGCGATGGACTCGGACAGCGACAGCGACGAGTCCTGGGCCGAGCTGTGTGTGTGTGTGTTGGTAAACGGAAACAGCTGTGTGTGTGTGTGTGTGTGTGTGTGCGTGGGGGGGGGGTGATTGGGTGTGCACACACGTGGGAGTGGTTGTGGGTGTATGGGTGTGGGGGGGTGGGGGGTGGGGGTGGGTATTGGGTGTGGGTTTGGTTGGGGGTGCGATTGGTGGGCGGGCAGGTGAGTGACAGTGACAAGGGGCGGTGGGGCAGTAATTCACCTGACCTCCATACCCAGCTATCTAGCTACCTAGCCGGGCCCTGGACTGCCTGCCTGCCTGCCTGCCACCACCCACTGACAGCAGGTGGCCAACATGCATAAGCCATTAAGCCACCCTCGCCTCCCTTATCCCCCGGAATCACGGTCACAATGCACCACCGCCCACTCCGGCACCACCGCCACCGCCACTCAGGCACCGCCACCGCCACCACTCAGCACCACTCACAGCGCGAAGTAGGAGCTGAAGTTGAGGCGCGAGCCGTTGAGCGCCAGGGAGGTGCCGTTGGTCAGAAGCAGCCTGGGTGTGTGTGTGTGTGTGTGTGGGTGGGTGGGTGTGTGGGTGTGTGTGGGTGGGTGTGGGTGGGGGTGGGTGTGTGGGTGTGTGGGTGGGGAAGGGGGCGTTGGGAGGTGGAGCTTTGAGAGAGGGAGCGAGAGATGTTGGGGGGTTCGCGTCACGAGGCGCATGGCTGTGCAGCCTGTGTTGGGTGGTGTCAGACGGCCCTGGACCGGACTGGGCACTACTGCCACACTAGCCACCACGCATCAGTGCACGCCCATCACCACCACCTCCCACGCCCTACAGCAGTAAGTATGCAGCCCCATGCCCCCCTGCCCCCCGTGTCCCCTGCCCCCCGCCTAGTGCCTACAGAGCCGCTGTCCACCTCCCCCTGCCTCCCTCGTGCCCTGCCCCCCTGCTTGAATGCCTGCCTACCCCTCCCCCTGCCTGCCCCTCCCCCCCCACCAGTTGTTGGAGCCCAGGGAGACGGTGGAGCGGTCCAGTGCCACCTCGCCCGGCCCCATGAAGTGGAGCGTGTTGTTCTGGTGGGTGGGCGGGGGCGGTGTGTGGGGGTGGGGGGTGGGGCCCAGGGGTGGAGAGGTGGGTGGAGGATTTTGGAGGCGTGGGGGTGTTGCGAGGGAGGGACGGGGGCAGGGAGGAAGGGATGGGGAGCGAGGACTTGAAATTTGCGCATGGTGTGCAGGGAAGGATGTGGCGTGGGCTGCAGCGGGGCAGTGCTCGTGGCGGAAGGAGTCGGAATAAGGACTGGGGAGACTGGGGTCTAGCTGGGGTCTAGCTGGGGTCCCTGACTGATGACCGGGCGGGAGGAGCGGGCGTTGTAATGAGGGCCACGGCCTCAGGCGCACGCCCGCACATGGGCACATGCGCCAGCGCGCACGCACACGGGCACATGCACGGATTGAAGCACGCACACATGACACACACACACGCGGCCCCGCCTCCCCCCCACACACACATACCTGCACCAGGGTGAGGTCCATGGACTGCAGCGTGATGGGCTCCGTGGGGGTGGAGGAGGGGGAGGAGGAGGAAGAAGAGCTGTTGCTGTTGCTGCTGGTGTTGCCCATGCCGCCCATGCCACCGCCGGCCGGCGCCACCAGTAGGTGCGAGTTGTTGGCCTCGATGGTGGCGAAGCCCTGTGGTGGTTGTGGTGGTTGGCGGTTGGTGGTAGGGGTGGGGGTGGGGGTTGTATCTACCAGCCCAAGTAAACCTTAGCCATGCAAAAGGGCGAGGGGACCGTGAGGCGGGAGCGAGCGAGGGCGCGAATGGTGGTGAGAGGGCGGGAATGTTGGTGAGGCGGAGCGGAGGAAGGTGTCAGCGCGCGGGCAGTCCCAGCAGGTCGGTGGCTGCCCATACTGCTGCCCACACCGCAGCAGCAGCAGCAGCCCTCAGTCCCTCCCCCCCCAAGGCCCAAGTGCTGTGCAGTGCCTCACCTCCAGCACGGACAGGGGGTCGCACAGGGAGACGCCGTCGGGGCACAGGTAGGCCTGGTGGGGTTGTGGTTGTGTGTGTGGGGGGGGCGGTGACGGAGGGGGCAGTGGGGGGTGGGGCAGCTCATTCCGGCTCCCACCAGGGGGCAAGCGGGGTGTGCGCACGCGTGGCCCTGAAAGAAAGAGGTGGCGCCGATTCACCCCCTCCCCTCCCACACACACACACACACACACACACACACACACACACACACACACACACACACACACACACAGCCCTGCAGCATGCGCCTCCAACTGCCCATCCCCTCTCACGCGCTTCCCCCCTTGGAACTTGGTAGGCTTGCTTGTGGTTCTGAAATGAGCTACCCGCACTCACCCAGACATGCCCCAAGACGCCCACCACCCACCACCCACCACCCACCCTCCACGCCCCCACCCCATGCCCCCACGCCCCCACCCCACCTGCACGTACTCGGCCCGCTCGCTCTCGCCGGTGCCGTTGAGCGCCGCCGCGAACAGCGCCGCCGCCTGCGCCGCCGCCTCCGCCGGCCCTGGCGCGCAGGTGGCGGCCTGGCTCACCAGGCTGCTGCCGCCGCGCAGGCGCACGTCGCTGCCGGCCACGGGCGCCACGGGGCCACACGCCAGCAGCAGCAGCAGCAGCGCCGCCGCCGCCGCCATGGGCAATGGCCGCGAGAGCAGTCCGCAGGACGCTGCAAGGTGGTGGTGGTGGTGGTGGTGGTGGTGGTGGTGGTGGTGGTGGTGGGGGGGGAGTTGGGTGGGTGGAGGGGGGGGCGAAGGACCACAGGGGCCACGAGGGCATGTGCGTGTCGCTGTGTGTGTCCGTCCACTGCTTTGACCAGGTGCACCTGACCTTGCATGACACCCATCCATCCTTTCCATCCAGGGGTAACAGAAGGGCGGAGCAGCTGGCTGTGGGCTCCACCACCGGCCAGGCGGCGAGACCGCTGGTGTTCTGGAGTGCTGGAGGCGCCGCAGCCAGCCAGCCAGCTGCACGGCCCCCTCAGCCTGCCTCTCCCCCCCCACACAGCGCCCCGCACGCACCGGCGACTGCTTCACGCAGCGCTACCGCCGTTCCCACCCACCCCTTCCCCCGTGCCTCTTTGTGACGTTCCCTTGCAGGCCGGCTCTAAAAGTGCCTTATGCGCCTCACACGCCCACCCAATCCACTCCTGCTCACCCGCAGCGGACAGCGGGCCAGGGCGCGTCATGGTGGGCTGAGCGCAGCGGCCTCGTGCGCGGCCGTTGGTGGTGGCACCCATACCCAAGTGGCGCATTCGCTCTCGCAGGCTGCTGAAAGTGTCAGATGCGAGTTGTTGTTGTCGTCGTCACAATGCTTAATAGGCGCAAAAGCTCTGGTGTACTTGAGTGTGTGTTGGCAAGTAAGGGTGCCGCAAACAGTAGGGCCTGCGGCTCCAAGGTGGGCGGGGCGCGCGTGTGTGCGTGCGTTGGCACCGCAATGGGGCAGGGCGAGGCTGGAGCAGTCTGATGGACTGCAGGCGCGCTGTTCAGGTTGTGGCTCTGGTTCGCCAAAGCCAAGTATGTGTATGTACTGTATGCGAGCTCTCCAGTGCGACCGGCAGGTTTGTGAAGCTGTGCAAGGGGCTGCCCCGGCGGTCGCTGGAGGCGAAGCGCCCACTGCAGCCCGGGTGCCAGCAGCCGGGTCAATGTCCCCTTGGACTACCACCTCCTTGTCCTCCGGGCCCGCGGGGTGCGCAGTCGGCGTCAACCTCAAATCTGCGCCCTATTTACGCAGGGCAGGCTTTTTCATGCGCCTTGCATGTCCTATGTCGGAGCAAGCCGCTCGGGAAGACCGACCGACCCGACCGGACCCGACCCCTGCGCACGCACGGGAGACCGACCGACCCGCCACGAACCAGCAATCCCATAGCTCTGTGCCCCATGCAGCAAAATCCCCTCGCCTTTCCATCCTTTCTTGCCTCTCTTACCCTCACGGCCCTGGCTTCACTTGCATTCGACCCAGCGCGTCATGCCACATGCCGCATGCCCTTTGCACGCGCCCCACCCCACTCCCCTCGCATCGGCCTCCCGCCCCTCGCCCCGCCGGCCCACCCTCGGCCCCTCCGCTCCGCAGGCAGCCGGGCGGCCAACACCATGACGGCATGACCCTACCCGACACGGCCAGCTGCGCATTGCCGACTGGCATCCGCAGTTGTCTCATTTGGCAGCGCGTGGTATTGTGTGTGTGTATGTGTCTCATTTGGCAGCGCGTGGTATTGTGTGTGTGTATGTGTGTGTGTGTATGTGTGTGGTCACAACGACACGGGGCCAGGCGGAAGCTGCGTGTCCGCACTACCGTACTGTCCGTACAAGCAGGCACACCACGCACCGGGCTGTTGTGTTGACCCCACACTGACACCGACTGCTCGCCCCGTCACCACACCCCAACCGCCCCGTCACTCTGCACCTCTAGCTGCATGCTGCAAACGAATACGCAATTCCAAGCCGACGTGACCGACGGCCGCCGGCTACCGCGCCACCCGCCCCGCCAGCCGCCGCCCCAGCGCCACCAGCCCCACCGCCTGCCGGGCCGCCAGTGTGGCGAGGTCCGCTGCCAGGGCCGCCTGCAGTGCCGCGTGGTGGTGGGGGTGGTGGGGGTGGTGGGGGTGTTGGGGGTGAGGGGGCTGGGGCTGCGTCTGCGCAGGCGGCAGCGTGCGGGTCCCCTGCTGCTGCTGCTGCTGCTGCTGCTGCGCCTGCTGCGCCTGATCCCTGCTGCTACCCGCCGACGCCCCCACGCTGCCTGCTGCGGCTGGCGGCAGCTGCGGCCGCCCGCCCGCCTCCAGTCCGCCATCGCCATTGCCACAAGGGGCGCAAGGGGCGCAAGGGCGGGGCGCCTCACAGCTGAGGGGCACGGCAGGCGAGGGGCTGGGTCCGGGGCTGAGGGCATCAGGTGGGGGTGTCGGACACCTGGTGGCGGCGGCGGCAGTGGCGGCGGCGGCAGTGGCGGCAATGGCAGTGGCGGCAATGGCAGTGGCGTCGGCAGTAGTGGCAGGCTGGCCGCAGCCGTCCCCCGCCACCGTCGCCGCCGCCTCCGCCAGCAGCACCTGGGCCGCGGCGGCTGCTCGTGCGGCGGCAGGAATGGCGATGAAGGGGGCGGTGGGCTGATCCGCCTCCTCCTTCGGCCCCTTATTCGTGCCTTGATGCTGCCGCCGCCGCCGCCGCCGCCGCTCCTGCTCCGTCTGCTCACCGGCCTCCTCCTCCTCCTCCTCCTCCTCCGCCTCCTCCTGCTCCCCCCCAGGCTGCTGCTTGCAGCCCACCGCCGCCGCCGTCTCGACTTGCTGCACCTCAGCCCCTGCCTCCTCCCTAGCCTCCTCCCCAGCCTCCTCCTCCTTTTCCTCCTCCGGCGCCGCCTGCTGCTGCTGCTGCTGGCCCGCTTCACCCTGAGGCAGCAGCAGCGGTAGTAGTACTGGGGATGGTGCGGCTGCACCACCCGGCGGCGCTGTAAGCAATGACGGCGCCGGCGGCGGGCGTGGCGGCGATGGTGGTGGTGGCCGCCCTGCTGCCTGAGGGGGCTGGTCCGGCGGTGCACCCACCTGCCGCCGCCGCAGCAGACCCAACTGCGGCGGGTCCAACCCCAACCCCACTGGCACTGGCACTGAGGCGGCTGCCGCATGTGCGCCATCACCACCACCATCACCATCGCCATCACCATCATCTGCTGCCTCCGCCGCCGCCGCCTCAGTTGGTGGTGGTGATGGGGGCGCCGCCACGGCCGCACCACCACCTGGCCCTGCACCGCCGACTGGGTAGGAAGCTGGGTCGCGTACGGCCTGGGTCCCTGCGGCGGCGGCGGCGGCGGCGGCGGCTGCAGGGGCTGTGGCGCCAGTGTCCTGGGCGCTGTCGCTAGCGGCTGTTGCTGTTGCTGCTGCTGTTGTTGCTGCTGCTGCTGCTGCCGCTGCACCACGCCGCAGCGACACCGCGGTCGCGTGCAACGCCGCGCGCACCCATGGGGCGCCCCTGATGCCGCGGCCGCTGCGGTCTGTGCAACTGCTGTCGCCCTTGCTCGCTGGCGCCGAGGGCCGCCGCCCCGCAGCCGCCCCGCTAGCAGCGTGGCGGCGGGCGGGGGCCACGGCCGCCAGCGGGTGCTGGTGCTGGCGCTGGCGCCGCAGCAGGGGCGGCGGGGCTGGTGGGTGCGGGCGCTTGGGCGGGGGCATGGCGGGGGCGTGGGCAAGAGCTGGGGCCGGTGTCAGTGGCGGCGGCGGCGGCGGCGGCGGCTGTGCGCCCTCCAGCAGTGATGTGGTCATAACCGGCTGGTGGTGCGGGTCAGGAACCAGGGGCTGCTGCTGCGGCTGCTGCTGCTGCTGCTGCTGCTGCTGCTGCGCCTGTTGAGTTTGCGGAGTGGATGAAAGCTGTAGCCGCTGCCGCTTTGCTGGCGGGACCTGGTGGCAGTGGCGGCAGTAGCAGCAACGACCGCAGCTGGCGCAGTGGAAGTACTGGCACTGGCACTGCTGCTCCTCCTTCAGTCCCAGCCCCAGCCCCAGCCCCTGCTGCTCGTGGTGCTGCTGTTGTGGCGGTCTCGGGGCTCCTGCCGGTGCGGGTGCGGGTGCGGGTGCGGGTGCGGGTGCGGGTGCGGGTGCCGGTGCGGGTGCCGCCGCCAGCGGCCCAGTCCCACTGCCGCCGCCCCCGCCCCCGCCCCCACCTGCTGCTACAGCCCGCTGTCCGTGGTCACCACTGCTGCCGCTGGTGCCGCTGCTGCTGCTGCTGCTGGTGCCGCTGGTGCTGTTGGTGCTGTTGGTGCTGCCGCCGGCGGTTCGCCTGTCGCTCCTGCCGCTCTTGCTGCCGCCACTGCCCTCGCCGCTGTCACCATGGCCATGGCTGGGCAGCGCTGCAGCACTCCGCACCACCACCACCACCACTTGCCCAGCAGCCTCAGCAGCCTCAGCAGCAGCCGCCGCTGCGGGGGATGCAGCTCTACGGCGGCCCGAGTCCAGAGGCGGCCCAGATCCAGGCGGCAGTTGCACCCCATGCACAGACGCCGCCGGCGCTGGCGGCAGTAGCAGCCTCAGCATCCTCCTCCGCTTGCCGCCGCCGCCGCTGTTGCCGCCACCCTCCGGTAGTGCATCCGCGGACGTACCAGCAATGCACCGGTGGCGGCGGCGGCTGGTAGCGGTGTCAGCGGCGGCGGCTGTGGCAGTAGCTGGTGGTTGGGGCCGCAATGGCAGTGGTACGGACTGGTGATGCGGTGGACTGCTGGCTGCTGGTGGCTCCGGCGCCGGCAGCAGCAGGGCCAGCGATGAATGTGGTGGGGGTGGCGGTTGAGGTCGTTGGCAGCCCACCGCCTGTGTGTGCGTGGGTGTGCAGGTGGGCGTGAGGGCGTTAGGGCGACTGTATTAGGGGAACACAAACGACAACTAGGCTGAATACCAGGAATGCCCCTCAAACTGCACCCTTCCTCACCGGCCATGGGTACGCTGGGGGCTGGGGCTGGGGCTGGGGCTGGGGCTGGGGCTGGGGCTGGGGCTGGGGCTGGGGCTGGGGCTGGGGCTGGGGCTGGGGCTGGGGCTGGGGCTGGGGCTGGGGCTGGGGCTGGGGCTGGGGCCTGCTGCTGTTAGGCTGGGCGGCACCGCCGGGCCGGGTTGCGCTCAGGTGTGGGGGCAGCGGCGCCGGCACCCACGGCGTAGGGGGCTGCAGCACGGCGCGCGGCTGCTGCTGCTGCTGCTGCTGCTGCTGCTGCCGGCCTGTGCTACTGCTGGGCATCTGCTGTGATGGCCACGGGGCATGCTGCAGCTGCGGACGATGGTTGTGCTGCTGCAGCTGCAGCCCGCTACTACGACTTGTGCTACTGCTGCTTCTGGGCGGCGGCGGCGGCGCCGGTGGGTGCATCCCACGCTGCGGAGGGTGAGGCGTTGCGGCAGCTTGCGGCGGGGGGCCGCACGGCAGTGGGGGCCACGGGCCGTGCGGGCCACCATCGCCGAAGCTGCTGCGGGGCGGGTGCAGCAGCTGGGGGTGTCCGGCAACCGCCATAGCAGCCATTGTCATGGGCTGCTCGAAACGCGGCTGTTGTTGCATCAGCAGCATCCCGCTTTCGCTGCCGTTGCCGCTGCAAGCAGGGCCGGCAGCATCAGCAGCAGCGGGAAGAGGAGGAGGTGTGGGCAGCCGCGGGTAACAGCTGGCCGCCTTGTGCGGCTGGTGCGGCTGCGGCTGGTGCGGCTGTGGAGGGTACGGCGGATGAGGCGGATGTGGCTCCATGCTGTAGCTGTAGAAGCTGTGGCCCTGCTGCTGCTGCTGCTGCTGCTGCTGCTGCTGCTGCTGCGTAAGGAGAGGAGGTTGTGGCGTGTGTGGGGGAGCTGGGGCCCAGCTGTAAGCCGCGGCAGTAGTGGTGGTAGTGGGGGGACTAGCAGTAGCAGTAGCAGTAGCAGGGGCCGCCCAGGTGTGCTGCTGCCGCGGCTGCAGCAGGTGTGACGGGGTCGGCGGCCCCAGTGGCCCCATACCGCAGGGTGCTTCAAGGGTCAGACCCGGGGCCGGCGCCGCCAGCGGGCAGGTGGCGGCGGCAGTAGCAGCGGCCCGCGCCCCCACCCCCACTGCGCTGCCGACCTGGTGCATGACCAGGCGGGCGGGCGGGCGGGCGGGCGGCGGGAGAGAGGTGCACGGGGGCCGGGCAGTGCTGCTGCTGGTGCTGCTGCTGGTGCCGCTGCTGGTGCTACTGGTGGTGCTGATGATGACAGGCCTCTGCAGTCGCGCCTGAGGTCCGTGGCACTGTCACTGCCGGGCCCCCCCCGTCCTTCTCCTTAAGTGCGCCCCGGCTTACTTGCGTTGGCTGCTGCTCGTGGTGCTGCTGGTGCTGCCGGTGGTGGTGGTGCTGCTGCTGCTGCTGCTGCTGCTGCTGGTGGTGCTGGTGCTCGGGGCCGGGGTCGGGGTCAGCATCGCTGGCGCCTGCACAGAGCCACTCTGCGGGGGGGGGCGCACAGTGAGGTGGCTGCATCGGGTGCGCACATGCGCAGCGGCTAGTCGGGGACTGAGGGCAGGCAGGCAGGCAGGCAGGCAGGCAGCTAGGTAAGTAGGCCGCCTGCCTGCCTGCCTGCCTGCCTGCTGCATCGCCGAGCGCCGGGTCCGGCCATGGGTTGCGAATGGTGTGTGCGCTCTGCAGGGCCTAGGGGACCGAGGGCCCCCTCACTGACACACGCTTGGCTGCCACCCTAACCACCTCGGGGGCCACCCACCTCCCCGTCTTGCCCCGGTAGACCCGGCCCTTAGACCCGGCCATCTCTTAGTGACCGGGCTTCCAAGGCAGCGCCTGGAGGCTGGGGCGCTGGGGCGCTGTGCAAGTACTGTGCTGCAGCGTGTGCGGCGCAAGGCGCGCGCGTGACCCCCTGCCCCGGTGGCCCCCAATGCCACCCACGACCCGCGCGCCCTCCTTGCCCGCAGTAGGGACACAGCAAGTGTCCGCGGCTTGTGCCTGCAGCAGCCGGCGGGGATGCGCTGAACTACACGCACGCGAGTCCACGCCTACTCCTTCCCTCCCCGGGTCCAGGTAGCTGGGCCCTACCTGCTAGCGCTGCTCGGGCATGAAGGTGAAGGTGTCTTGTCGTCGGCGAGAGTTCTCCCGTCCAGGCTATTAATGAGCCCGAGGATTGGCGTCTGCAGCAGCAGGTAGTACTAGCTAGACTGCCAAGTCATTGTCAAGCGCGACATTTTGGCTGCATGCCCCAGACTTTTCGGATGGCCCATGGGCCCTGATTGCCCGGTCCCTCGACAGAACGCGATACTGGGCTGAGGTCACGATTACCATAGCTAGGGCTGCAAAAATTTATATTCGGCGTTTGGGACTTTATCTGTGGCCTCGCGCGACAAAGTTGTCTTCCGGTGGAGCGGTGGACCACGAGGATGGCGCCCGTGCGCAATTGTTTGCTAGCGTGCATAGCAGTGATGTTGTTTGCGTTCAGCGCAAACGCTTCTCGCCTTGCTTCGCTCACGAAAAGCATTGAGGCCCCTGTCGCCCCCGAGTGGCCCCCTGCCTTTGAGGTGCGCTCATGGATATAGATCGAGACAGATACATCAATGTTTCTCTTGAGGTTCGCTTAGGCCAGAACCCTAGTTCTTCATCCCCTCCATGTGAATCTGTATTTGGCCTCGACCAGCTGCCCACAACAAAACCCCCTGTGCAGATGGAATACACAATTAGCCTCCCGTATCTGCAAGCGCTGCAGCCCGGCGGACTCAGGTGCGTTGGCGCGCGCGTGCAGCTTCGGCCCGGGGCCAACTCAGCAGCGCCAGGCCAGGCCTGCTGCCACGTGCCGCGGTCAGACGACGCCCGACTCGCTGGACCCCCGCCTGCCCCTTAACTCCCCCCCTCCCCCTCCAACCCCCACCTCCCCCCAGCTACCCGGTGCACGTGTGGTGGGACGGCCCCTGGCAGCGCTACCGGCTGGACGTGTATGGCGGGCTGGACAGCACCGGGTACGACAACAAGAAGGTGGGTGGTTGGCTGCGCCGGCGTTGGCGTTGGCGGGGGCGGGAGGGGGGCTTGTGGTTACCAGCCCAAACTAAACCAATCTAAAGGAAGCGGAGTTGAGTAATGCAATTAAGGGGCGTTGGCAGGGGCGTTGGCGTTGACGGGGGTGGGTGGGGGCAGTCGTTGCGGGACACGCATGCAGCTACGTGTGCGTGGTGGGCGGGCGCCCCCAAATCAGCTGCGACCAGCGACCAGGGGCCAGGGACTGCGGGTGGGTGGGTGGGGTGTTGCTGGGCGGCTCTGACGCCCCTTCCACTCCCTTCCCCCAGTGCCCTTTCCCCCCATTAATTTAGGAACCTCCCTCCACTTTCCCCGCCTCTCCACCCTCTCCTCCACCTCCCTACCGCACTGCTAGGGCATCTCCTGGAACCTGTACCCGCGCATCAACGTGACCGTGTGCGACTTCACCAACGGCACCAGCGGGCCCACAGCCCGCCTGGGGCAGGGCGGCGGCAGTAGCGGGCAGCGGCCGGGGTGGGCGCTGCTGCGTCAGCTGCTGCTGGTGGGCGACGACGAGGGCGCCGCCGGGGTGAGTTAGTTGCATCGAGCGGCGATTGAGTGTGCATGTGCATGTGCATGGGTATGTGCATGCGCGTACTGTACTGTACATCGGGGGGGGGGTCCGGGGCTTGGACCCTGGGAGACTGGTAGCAGGTGCATGTGCGCACCGCCTCACCTCCTCACCTCCTCCTACTGGGTGGCTGGCTATTGGGTGGGCGCGGTGGGGCCCGGGGTGCCGGCGCGGTGTGTGCGTCCACGTGCCCACGCACGCAGTTGGGCGCCTTCACACGCTTCCTCCACCCATCTGCCCATCTGGCCCCCATCTGGCCCCCACGCGCCACCTACTCCTCTCAACCGACCATGCATGGGAACCCCCCCCTCGCATTTATGCATTGGGTTTGGTTTAGTTTGGGCTGGTAACCACAACCCCCCCCTTAACATGCATGAAACCCCCTTCCCTCCCCCCAGCCGCTTCCCGACATCACCGGCTGGACGTACGCGGGCACGGCGCAGGTCGGCAACGCCCAGGCGCTGGTGTGGCAGGTGGGTGGGCGCGTGGGTGCCGGCGGGGGGGGGGGGGTAGTTCATTCCAGAAACCAAAAGCGAAACGACCAAGAGAACCCAAACCAACCAGCCCAACCCAGAGCGCGGAGGTGGTATGGCCTTAACCTTTAGGTCTCGGGCGCCCGTGAGCCTTGAATCTTCAGTCTTGTCGTCGGTGTTGTCGGTAGTCATGGATGGCACCCAGGGGGGGAGCGGGCGAGGGCTTCGGGTAGGTGAGGGCATTGCCGTTGGAAGAGGAGGTGGAGGGGGGGAGGATTGGTGCAGATTGGGGATACGTATAATTATGTCTAAGGTTGCACGGCGGTGACTGTGCACTGGTGCACAGCAGCAGCACGACTCCAGCAGCAGCGGTGAGTCACAGACAGCAGTAGCAACAGCGAGTGCTGCAGCTGCGGCCGACACGGGGCACACAAACACACACACACACAGCGAACAACCCCCTGCTGCTCCCGCCCCCCTACCGCCCGCCTGGCTGGCGACATTCCCCCTTCCTGCAGCTGAGCGAGCGGCACGGCGACAAGACCGCCTCCTACGCCTTCTACACCGCGCCCAACGGCTGGCCGCTGAGGTTCCACATGCTGGGAGTCAACGTGCTCACGGGTGGGTGGGTGCTGGCGGGTGCTGGCGGGTGGGTAGGTGCTGGTGGTGGGGCGCGTGTCGAGGGTCGTGAATCAGCGGATGGGTTTGTGGATGTACGGCTGCACGGCTGCCGGGGGGATACGGCGGGCGTAGCGGGCAGTGCAGCGCAGCAGAGGCGGCCGGTGTGGCGCTCAGCCTGCGTGAGAGCGAGGGTAAGAGCGAGGTTTGGCAGCTGGCGAGTGCGCCTTCCTCCGCGTGGCCGCTTCCTCCCTCGCCTGGCCTGGCCTGCCTGGCTTGCTTTCGGCCCTCCCGCCCCTGGACATCGGCACTTCACAAACCCGGCGACCGCTCTTCCTGGTGGTTACCATCTAATACACAAACGCCGTGCTGCGACCCACAGGCTCCCACTTTGACGAGTACATTGTCGAGTTCAACCGCTTCAAGCCGCGCGCGCCCTCGCCCGCCGTCTTCGAGCTGCCCGGGCCATGCAAGGAGGCCGCCGGCGCAGTCAACGACAAGGAGCAGGGGCAGGGGCAGGCGCAGGGGCAGCAGGGGGGCGCGCCCTCCGTGAGCGGCCTGGCGGTGCAGCTGGCGCAGCTGCTGCCGGCGGTGCGCATGGGCGCAGGTGAG